>SPJY01016462.1:548106-567233 GCA_005191435.1 Raddia distichophylla
CGAGGCCGCCGGCGGCGAGGGCGACGGCGGCGCGGCGGCCAACTCCGGCGAGCTCTCCAGGGCGCAATTCTCCACCAAATTTGATGATCCGGGTATGCAACTGGACCGTCTCGACGACATCTACGACATGGCACCATCTAATCTTGAGTTTGGTCAAGGCACAGATAGGGATCTGTAGAAAAGGGTTTCGGTGGGGAGGATTTTTGACGGCTAGGGTTTGGGACTTGAGGGATTTTGTGAGGAGCACTTGGGACAGGGGTCTTGGGGGGTTTATATAGTGCCAAGGACGACCAGTGTTGGGCCTTGGGCTAAGAGGTGTTGGATTAGGACTCGAATTCTAATCCGGGTAGAATTCAGATGGGCTACGGGCTTGTTTATCAAGAAAACAGAGTTTTCTTTGCTGGATTGGGCTGAAATTTGGAGGGTAATTCGGATTGGGCTTAAAAAGGTCCCCTCCAAATTTGAGCATGAGATTCCCTCGTTTGCTCATTATTTTATTGGTTTGATGAGCTCCCGACAAAACGGCAAAACTTCAAGGAATCACGAGCTAACTTTGGAATTTGGACATGAAATTTGGAGGGTTGCTTGGTGATGGCTTCAAAGAATTACTGGAATTTTTCTAGAATTTTCCTAAAGGGTTTCCTAGGGTTTTGGCTTTAAACCTAATTAAAGTAATTTAAACTAGGGTTTTGTATATAACAATTCCCTTTTATTTAATTTTAGGTTTTCGAAAATACAAGTGACATACGACAAAATAGAGGATGTCACACAAAGTGCCAGTGGTGTTTAGAGTAGTGCGAAAAAAATTGTGTTATAGGTAAACAAACTAATGGACGGTTGGATTTTCCTGGCGCACGCAATCGGACGGATGCGAGTGACGGGGCGATGTGGGCTATGCGGGACAGCGAAGCGCCACGTGGCGAGGTGGAGAGGGCTCAGCTCGGATTTGTACTATTTATAGATATTGGGCAAAAGGATTGGCCCTATAGTCACTATAATTCATTAAAGGGAGGCACTATTTGGCAGGCGTCTGCAATTTCAGTATTTGTGCAGGCACATGCCGTGTACATGCGTGCAGACCTCGCAAAAAAATTTCACTATCGCAAAACATTTTTTCCAATAAATGGAAATGTGAAAAAACAGTAGAAATTTAGTGGAATTTTTTGCGCCTGCACGATTTTTCAAATTGTACGAGCAAAAAATCTCTCGACGTGAAAATTAAAAACAAAATAAAATTTATAATAAACAGAAAATAAAAGAAATCTATAATAAACAGAAAACAAAATAAATCTATAATAGATCAGAGCTCGCGCAAAAAATTCCACTATCGCAAAACATTTTTTCCAGTGAATGGAGATGTGGAAAAACAATATGAATTTAGTGGAATTTTTTGCGCCTGCACGATTTCGTAAATTGCAGCCGCCTGCAAAATAGCAAACCCGTTCATTAAAAGATCACTAATAACTCATTTTCGGAAAAATTACCGAAATAATCAACAGTTAAATAGAAAATTAATAAAATAATCCACAAGAAAATAAAATTACAAAAATATCATCGGGTCCCGCCACCGGGCGAGGGCCGCAGATGCGGTGGCGGGGAGGCCGCAGCTGAGCTGCCGCCACCCGGGGTGGCCGGCGCAGAGCTGCCGCCACCCGGGGTGGCCGGCGCTCGCTGCTGCCGCCACCCCGCGCGGCGCGCGCTCACGCCGCCTCGCATGCGCTGCACGCCGCCTCCCAGCCGCAGCCGCACGCCGCCTCGCATGCACCGCCCCCACACACGCCGCCTCGCATGCACGAACACACATGTGCATGCATACACTGCATGCGTACACTGCATGCATACACATGTTCCGCCTCGCATGCGTACACTGCATGCATGCATGCGTAGTTCCGCCTCGCATGCATACACTGTGTATGCATTATTAATAAACCAAATTTATTGAATATATGTAAATAAAATCTTTATTTATTTATGTAGATATTATACAGTAAAAATAAATTTTACTGTATTTCATACGTAACTTAGATAAGTTAAATATAAATTTTATTATAATAAAATAACGTATAAATTTATGATTTTATTATATCATAATAAAATTTATCTATTCGTATGATTTATTTATGGACAGTTAATATTTGACAATAGATAAGTATTTACTTGTATATACCAATTGAATAGGGCTTTAATATGTTATACTATTCACGAATCATTGACATACCAATTTCTCGATGTTTCGATGAGAATTTCTTGACTTTCCGTATATAGAAACAGATAGACTATAAATGACATCTCTTATGTAAATAAGACCAAAGGGATGGATATTAAATGATACGAAGTGCTAGGAAGTGAAATAGAATGAAATAGAGCCCCTTTGGGCTTCCCTATGAAATGAGGCATGGAACGGAGTCATTTCCTCATTAGTACTTGTTTATACTACTGCCCCGTGTGGCACGTACATGCATGCGCCATGCTGCGTATGCCGTTTGGTCCGACTGATCCGAAGTCATGGTGATCAGTACGTATTATTTTATGATGGGTGCCTGCACGTTGAATTAATGCAATGAGAGAACGTGCATGCAAGTTGATTAAAGTGACAAAGCTGGAGCTTCACAACGGGATTTTTAATTAAATAATGCTCCTTGATAGTTGTTATACCTGGCACCCAAGTTGCAAATAGATCAAATAAATTTGCCCTTTTTTAGAATAATATAGAACACTGAAATACAGTAAAATTTGAAAAAAAAAAATGGAACCATTAGGTCATAGAACGAGTCCACAAAAAGTTGATTTTTAAAAATGAAGTTTGGTAGCAAAAGTTATTTATTTTCTAAATATTTTAAACTTCCCTTAAATTTTTAATTTTAAAATAACAAAGAAAAATCAGTAAATCATAAATTTGGTGAACCCTCTTAATGAACTTATCATTTGTTATTTTTGAAATTTCATGTTTTTATTTGATATGAATTTCATTTTATTTGGAATACAATTTTTTTGGAAAAATAAAACTTCTCCAAAAAAATCCAAATTTTTTTGTGACATTTACCATGAACTTTTGAAAAAAAATTTAATGAAGTCAAAATTCATCTAGTCAAAATTTAGCTAGTCATGTTTGCAGGTCATAGATATAGCTCGCCACTATTTTATAGTCATTTTTGTGGGGTTTTAAATAGTTTCTCTTAAAGTTTCTAAAATATGTTTCAAATTCTTTAGTGTACGTACGTATACATTTCAAATTCTTTGAGGTTTTTATGATATTAGCCATAAATACACTATATACACACGTACGCATCATAAACGGTGTGCTCTCTGACAGAAGCATTGCGTTCAGTTTCTTCTAAGTGATTTTTAGAAAAGAAAAGAAAAGAAAAGTGATTAAGTGATTTATGGATCACTTATATTTATGGATGATATAAGTGATTTTTAAAAAAGAAAAGAAGAAGAAAAGGAAACAAAAGAAAAGAAATAAGAAAAGGAAAAGAAGTATACGATTAAGGAATGCATGTGTGCGTGTGCAGGGTATGCATGCATGCGTGTGTGTGAGGGCATGCTGCATGTGCGTGTGTGGGGGGCTGTGCATGCACTGCACACACGTGTGTGCATGCGAGCGGCGTGCAGCGAGGCGGCGTGTGTGCATGCGGCGTGTGCATGCGGCGTGAGGCGGTGCATGCGAGCGCGCGCCGCGCGGGGTGGCGGCAGCAGCTGCTGCCTCGCGGGGTGGCGGCAGCTCAGCTGCGGCCGCCCCGGGTGGCGGCAGCTCAGCTGCGGCCGCGCCCGGTGGCGGCAGCCATCCGGGGTGGCGTGACCTAGGGATAGTTTTGTAATTTTTTTTCCTGTGGGTTATTTTATTAATTTTCTATTAACTGTTGATTATTTCGGGTATTTTTCCTCTAAATGGCGCGAGGTAGACAGACAACCAACTGTGGATGATGGTCCGTCCCATGGTGTAACTGTGCAAGTCTCCCTGCATAGCACACTTCACAAGCTCCTACTAGTTGCTATATACTGCCTTTTCTTGAAGTCACGGGTGTTTTTTTACTTATTATGGACATGGATACCATCTTGGTGCACATCTTTGACCATCAATTTGTTGTAATGCCTTTGTCACAAAATTATTGAAAATAATCATATGAAATTATTTACCATGGCAAATCTTCTAATACAGTTTTAATTTGACAAATAAGAGTACATTAATATATACTTGCGTGTATATTAGTAGACAAAGTTTGTATTTGAGGAGGGAGGGAGAGTTAACTTATTTGAAGTAGTCTTTCACTTGTTAGTTGTCTTTATTGTTAAAGAAAGATCAACAAGTTAGTGCTTGTGTTTGCAGAGATGTGACCGTGACCAGTGGAGAGAGGATTGATCAGTCTGAGGTCTCGTGATCATGCTGGAATGGAGTTGTTTGTGATCTTTGGTGTATGATTTGCACGTGTGTTTAGTTTCTGTTAGAGAAGCCTCGACTGGAAAGTTGAGGAGTGTACCTCTGTTCTCTTTCAACACTCAATCCAAGTGGGTTTTATCAGCGCTATATTATTTCAAAAGGCTAAACTAATTATTTCATTAGGATAACAAATTGTTTCAGTAACTTTTTATATAGCAACATTGGTCTTGTCTCGTTCGTAAAAATACGACGAACACAGCGGTGCAAACGGTTCGTGCATTGGAGCAACCAGTTAAAATCTATGACCGTTGAAAGAGAAAACTGAAAAGAATCTTTTCGCTGACGTCATCGCTGACGTCATTGCATTAGTTGGACAGGGGGAGCTTTCGCGAGCATGCTGCGATGCGTGGGAGATTTACCTACAGGCCACCCAATTCGATAGCCTTTATCCAAACGACATTAATTTCGTCTGCCTTTACGTTGGCGACACTGGTCGCGCGAATTTCTTACCCCAATGACGTTTTGGCCTTTTATTCCTCATTTCCTGTCATTTAGCCATTTAATCTCGAGTGGTTTGACCCTTTTGCCCCTAACCCTTTTTCACCTTTTATTTCCCTTTGCTTGTACATGGCTCACGTGATTAGAGTAATTTGCAATAACTAAATACTTTAAAATGTGAAAATAATATTCATAGATTTGAAATTTATCGTTTTTAAGTAAAATTCATCACATTTGACAGAAATTTATCTTTTTGAGTAAAATTCATCACATTTGACCAAATTTATCGTTTTTGAGTGAAATTCATCACATTTGTTAGAAATTTATCTTTTTGAGTAAAATTCGTCACAGTTGACAGAAATTTATCTTTTTTTAGTAAAATTCATCACATTTGACCGAAATTTGTCATTTTTTTAGTAAAATTCATCACATTTGATAGAAATTTATCATTTTTTAGTAAAATTCACCACATTTAACAGAAATTTATCTTTTTGGACAAAAATTCATCACATTTGGCAGAAATTTATCGTTTTTGATAAAAATTCATCACATTTGTTTGAAATTCGGCAGTGACGGAGCGGAGAGGAGGAGCTGACGGGACGGCTCTGTCGGGGATAAAATCACGGCCCATTGCCATGGCCCACTCCCTGACGGCCCAATCGAGCAGCCTCCTAGGGCCCAGCTCCTTAGAAGGTTCTATCAGGCCCATGTGCATACTACCGAACAGCTTTCTGGTTGGCATGGTGCATAACGGCCTGGGCTTTGTGTTTAAGTCCGACTCGAACAAGAGTTCTGCACGGCTACGTGAAGACCCGGACGTTGGTTTCCCGGATTAGAGCAGACGTCTTGATCCCCAAGAATTAGAGTATACCTTATCTACCTCGGGATGTATTTGGCATGCATTCGAGTTCGTTACGGTCTCGTAGTTAGCCCAGCCCGATTATCCCTCGGTAAGTCGGGGAGCCCCACCATATTTTACATATCTCTTGGTTTCTTATTTAATTGTTTCGTTCCGTTTCCTTTCAATATCCTTGGTGTGTACTCCTTTAAATGAATCCAGAGCCATGCCCGCATTGGCGCACCGCTAATATTTCACTTATCAGGACAATTTTTTGCTTGGTTTCTTGTTTAATTGTACAGGAAAGCTTGTTCAATACAACCCAAACTTCGTTGACACGTCAGTGTTGTGGTCGACAAGCGGTGACGTGAGGCATGGCTTCGATTGCATCAATGCGGTTGATAGTGTCGGGCTCACTTTGGGTGTCAAGGACATCTGGACATGCAGGATGGCGCTGAGGTTGTGCTGTCTAAATGGCGCGAGGGAGACAGACAACCAACTGTGGGTGATGGTCCGTCCCATGGTGTAACTGTGCAAGTATCCCAGCATAGCACACTTTATATAGCAGGATTGGTCTTGTCTTGTTCGTAAAAATGCGACGAACGCAGCGGTGTAAATGGTTCGTGCATTGGAGCAATCAGTCAAAATCTATAACAGTTGAAAGAGAAAACTGAAAGGAATCTTTTCGCTAACGTCATCGTTGATGTCATTGCATAAGTTGGACAGGGGGAGCTTTCGCGAGCACGCTGCGATGCGTTGGACTGGGCCAGGGACGCCGTTGTTTCAGCTCTTTTTTGATGTGTCGTTGTTGTGTGGACAGGGCCGGCGCAGCATCCGATCGCGCACGCATCGGACGTCCGTCCCTAAGTCCATGCCTTTAATTAATTACAATTGACATTAAAATATGGGACCGACTACAGTGCAGGCGCCTGCATTTTGCGTTTCGTGCAGGCGCCCCCTTTTTTCAGTACGATTATACAGAAATTTCACTACGATTGTATAGAAATTTCACCGCACATTAAAGGGCAAAAGGGAAATAAAAGGTCAAAAGGGTCAATGTCCAAGGGCAAAAGGCTGAAGCCACTTGAGATAAATGGGCTAAATAACAGGAAAAGAGAGTTAAAAGGCCAAAATGTCGTTGGGGTAAGAAATTCAGGCGACCAGTGTCGCCTACGTAAAGGCAGACGAAATTAATGTCGTTTGGGTAAAGGCTATCGAATTGGGTGGCCTGTAGGTAAATCTCCCGCGATGCGTTGGACTGGGCCGGGGACGCCGTTGTTTCAGCTCTTTTTTGACGCGTCGTTGTTGTGTGGACTAGGCCAGCGCAGCGTCCGATAGCGTGCGTGTCGGACGTCCGTCCCCAAGTCCATGCCTTTAATTAATTACACTTGACGTTAAAATATTGGCTGTTGTGGAATTGTTAATATCTTTGTTGAAATTTATCTACCGGCTGATTGCAGAAATCATAGAGCAAGAGATATCTGACTTTGTGGCTTTGCTCCACCATACCTGCTTTTGCCGTGTTCAGTTTTGACTAGGAGGTGGGACTGTGCAGGCGTAGCACTCCTTCGTTCATGGCGGCGGCGACAACCGGTGCGACCGGCGCATCAACCTTCGAGCGGCAGGCTCCGGTGGGCGCGGGGGAGCTGCCTCCGCGCGTCGTCCTGCTCGCGAGCCCCGGAGCCAGCCACCTCAACCCTCTGGTGGAGCTGGCGCGGCGGCTCGTCGCCGACAACGGCCTGGAGGTCACGCTCGCCACCGTCGCCGGCCTCGCCGATTGGGCCACCGACGCCGCCGCTCTCTCCTCCCTGCCCGCGCAGGTCGAGACCACCGTGCTCCCGGCCGTGGCCGTCGACGACATCCAGGCGGACGTCGACTTCGGCGTGCTCATGTTCGAGCTCGCCCGCCGCTCCCTCCCGCACGTCCGCGCGCTCATGGCCTCCGCCTCCGCCGCAGCCCTCGTGTGCGACTTCTTCGGCACGGCGGCGCTAGCCGTCGCCGCCGAGCTCGGCGTCCCGGGATTCGTTTTCTTCCCCAACAGCTTCCAGATGATCTCCGTCATGCGCCTCGTCGCCGATCTCCACGACAGCGCCGCCCCCGGCGAGTACCGTGACCTCCCGGACCTGCTCGCACTCCCCGGGTGCGCACCGCTGCGCCGTGCCGACATCCCCGACGGGTTCCAGGACAGGACCTACCCCGTCTACGCCTACCTCGTCGAGGAGGCGGCGCGGTACGGCGGCGCCGGCGGCTTCTTGGTGAACAGCTTCGAGGAGCTGGAGCCGGCGATCGCCGAGGCGTTCCGGCGGGACGCGGAGGACGGTGCGTTCCCGCCGGTGTACCCAGTGGGGCCGTTCGTCCGGTCGAGCTGCGGCGGCGAAGGCGATGAGCTGGGCTGCCTGGAGTGGCTCGATCGCCGGCCGGCGAGGTCGGTGGTGTACGTCTCCTTCGGGAGCGGCGGCGCGCTGTCCGTCGAGCAGACGGCGGAGCTGGCCGCCGGGCTGGAGATGAGCGGCCATGGGTTTCTCTGGGTCGTGCGCATGCCCAGCATGGACGGCAACCCTTTCGCCATGGGGGCACCCCATGGAGGTGGCAACCCATTGGACTTCCTCCCTGAAGGGTTCTTGGAGCGAACGAGCGGCCGGGGACTCGCCGTGGCGGCGTGGGCGCCGCAGGTGGGCGTGCTGTCTCACCCGGCGACGGCGGGGTTCATGTCGCACTGCGGATGGAACTCGACGCTGGAGAGCGTGGCCGCAGGCGTGCCGATGATCGCGTGGCCACTCTACGCCGAGCAGAAGATGAACGCGGCGACCCTGACGGGGGTGGCGGGGGTGGCGCTGCGGCCGGCGGCACGGGAGGCCGGCTTCGTGGCGCGCGAGGAGGTCGCGGCCGCCGTCAGGGAGCTCGTGGAGGGGGAGAAGGGGAGCGCAGTGCGCCGCCGGGCGAAGGAGCTGCAGGAGGCGGCGGCGCGGGCGTGGTCGCCAGGGGGGTCGTCGCGGCGGGCGCTGGAGAAAGTCGCCGGCAGGTGGAAGGCCGCGCTGTCGGAACCTGAACGAACGAGCACCTATAACTGAATTTTAATTAATCACATCTCTCAGGCTCCCAGCCATTGTATTTGAATCCAACATTCTTCACTAATCCGCTCAAGTGCTCAACCCATGTAAAAATGTCACTCTGGTAATCACTACATTCTTCACTAATCCGCAAGTCCTGCTCATTTGAGCTCATCTCGATGGCTGAAATGACTAAACTTCGAGAGCTTCTCGAGTTAATCTTGAGATTTGGATCATTTTGTTTTACTTGCTTTTTAAAATGTTAGTATTTATCTTCAAAACAGCGAAAAAAGCAAACTCAAAAAACTCAAATCATACGTCTTTTCAAAACGTAGATAAATCGTTAATTTGTTTTTCGGCTTAACGGTTTAACAGCTTAACGACTTATTTATCTTTTGAAAAGACATGGTTTAGGTATTTTAGTTAGTCTTTTTGCTCTTTTTTTAGAGTGTAAAAAGAAGGCGCACACTACTCACTCCCTAACTCATAACCTCTAAACTAACACACACGCACACGCGTCCGCCCTAACACACGCTAGAAACAACGATTGGCCCAAGAGACAACAGTTAGGCAACAAGGCATACGCGTATGCGTACTTCTACAACTCAAAAAAATACTAAAAATATGCGACACACAGAGCCAAACATGGGGTTTGAACTCTGGTCGGTAGCGCAACCACTGCAACCTCTACCACTAGGCCAAAGCCTCGTCCGCGTTTTTTTTGTTATCTTGAAGGTGAGTTATAACGCTTTAAAAAACAAGTCAAACAAAATAGATCTGAATCTCGAGACTATATCGAAAAGCTCTCGCGATTTAGTCATTTCAGTCGTTCAGTTGTTCAGTCGTTCAGATCAGCCCAAAAGAACAGAGCCAATTTTCGACAGATGGACTATTACTTCTTCCGAATTGCCATTCAACATGTGACTGAATTTACACAATTTTAGTCAACGAGGATGGTCGTATGATGCTCATACACCCCTCATTTCTCCCCATTCCCTCTGCTTCTCTACCGGTTGCCACCACAACTGCCGAAAGGCTATGGTTTGGGGTGCATCAAGTTAGTGCTGAGTTCACCGTGACTCTGCGCTTGAAGAAAGAGACGACAACCAAAGTTAAGGAATGTAAGGCTGACATGGTGGTGATAGAGGCACGTGAAGCAATGCCCTCCATCAAAGACAAGGGAGAGAGGAAAGAGACAGCTACATATGAAGGAGGTGAGGCCTAACTCATGGAAGTTCCCTTATATTGTATTTCAGGGTATTTATCAATGGGTTATTAGACCAAACATATAGTTTGATATATTCATGGGTGGTAAGCCTAGAAGTATTAGAGATAACTTAGTCATTAGGTTTTTATCCTAATAAAAAGAGCATAATGGTGAGTGTTGAGTGTGAATTGTCATGTTCACAAAAAAAATCATATATCATCAGTCGCAACAAGCACATTTTATTTGATTGACACCCTCAAAGTTCTAACTCAACAAATTTGACTTATCTAATCTCCCCTGCCTCCGTCACTCATTGTCCACAATGAAGGCAAAGGTACACTATTGGATGATTGGACCATGATGAAAACAAATGCATGTGACCCGTTCCTTTGTGCCTCAATGAAGGTGTGTAGCATTGATGCCCGCAACGGAATTGAAGGTATACGCTCCCATTGCTCTATAGCTTTAACAATGCGATTGGTTGTAACGAATTGGGAGGAGTGAATGGAAATTAAAAGGTAGGGGTCATAAAGTTTGATAGGTGGGAGGAAATTAAGAAAGGAAATGAAGATATGTTATTTATAAAGGGCATTTACTTCCTTAGGACGAGGCAAGGGATTTTCTTCGTGCCCATTTCTTATTCCCTTCTCTTGTCAAATAGACCCTAATGGTAGAATTTGGGAGTAACAATACTTATGTGGACCACACCACTGCTACGCTCAGGTGGGGAACTCAGGGGTGATGCACCTCCCTACTTGCTCCCTTTCCTCAAACCCTAGCCACCCGCTATCCCGAGTGGCGACAGCGGCACCTCCCCCCACCCTACCCCCTCCCTTCCTTCCTCCCCTTACCTCCCCCATTCTCTTCTTCCCCCTCAAGGAGAAGAGATGGTGACAACTGCTCCATGGGAACTCCCCATAGTTGATGTGTGGCGAGCAAGTCATCAGCAGCGGACGCCGCTGCTTGGGGTGCTCTAGACCGGCAGTGGCGCAGCGCGGCCTCCCTTGGCATCTGGTCTTACCGAGCCTGATCTAGCATGGCAGATGCATCGGTGGCGGCAGAGGCTGCGGCTGCTGCTCGGGGTGCTCTTAAGTGGTAGTGACGGTGCGGTGCAGCCTTGTTCGGTGTCTAGACTTCTCGCACTAGATCTGGTGTGGTGGCCGACGCGCTTGGCTATCTGCCTCGGCTAGAGCGACGTCTCCGTAGCGCCTCCCTCGTCCTTCCTTCCTCGTTTTCATTGTTGTTAGTGCGATGGAAGCCACGACGGCGAGGCCCTTCTCCTACGCGGTAGTGTACCGACGGTATGATGTCGGTGATGATATGTAATTAATCCTTTTAGAAAATTAAAAGGTTAACACACTATATAACCCACAGAATGTTACATGGAGTAAGAGTTCAATAAGATAGGAAAAAATGAATATAAAGATGGCAGATCACTCATCCACTATATTACAAAATCTTCATGACCACAAGTTTATTGTTGTAATGAAGCATCCAAGTTACAAAGTATAGAAACTTTATGACAACAAAGTTACAATATCATTGTTGTAAAGAGACATCTATCTTATCCACCATAGTGACTTTATGAAATCAAAACCAAATAAAGTCATAAAGAAGAAACCCCCTCATTTGTGTGGATATGCTTTTTTTAACAAACACCATTTGTATTTTGCTAAAAGCACAATGCAGATCAAGCATGACTATACACATGTATAGCTTAATCTTGTTAGCCCAGTTTATATCTACATACTTTTGGGGAAACATGTATAACACACCATAGGTTTTCTATTGTCTTTATGCCAACAAACTCTACCATTGCTTTAGATGGGATGATACTTTTGTTGGCTATAAAAGCCCTCTTGTATGTCTTTCAAAACTCACCATCAACTAAGTTTCCATTAGCCTCTCCTAATAGCTATGGCAACTACAACCTTGTCTCGGTTTTCTATCTATTTTTGTGTTTTTATACTATGCCATGGGTCTATGGCCCAACTGCTAAGTCCGGGTGTAAACCCATGGCAAAACCCTCGACAAGGAGGACTCAGGGGATGTAGGTTTGATAGACTGCAGGCCTTTGAGACACTTAGGAAGGTGAGGTCCGAAGCCGGGACTACTGAGTACTTTGATGAGAAGAATGAACAGTTCCAATGCACCGGACTTTATGTCATCCGACGTGTTATTGAGCCTCAAGGTCTTCTTGTACCTCGATATGCTAACGCTCCTGGACTAGTCTACATCATCCAAGGTGCGTGTAGTATTGAGTTTAGCAAAAATTCTATTCATTTAGCTAATTATAAGTAGCATGTTTTGTTAGGTACACCGAAACAATCTCTAAATAAATTTTGTAAATCTAACACACATTCTCATTTGCAGGAAGAGGTTTTTTGGGATTGACTTTTCCTGGTTGCCCAGCAACCTACCAACAACAATTCCAACAGTTCGAGATTAAAAGCCAAAGCCAAAGCACAAAGTTTAGAGATGAGCACCAAAAGATCCACCAATTCAGACAAGGAGACATTGTGGCACTCCCTGCTGGTGTTGCACACTGGTTCTACAATGATGGTGATGCACCTGTTGTCGCTGTGTACGTTTTTGATGTAAACAACAATGCTAATCAGCTCGAACCAAGGCAAAAGGTAGGTATTTCTTAACAAATGTTCTATCTAGTAATAATCATGCATTTATCACACTTCTATGTGGCTTGTAATTCATAGGGTGATACATTGTTACTTCCCTTTGGTATCATTATGTAGGAGTTTTTATTAGCTGGTAACAACAGGAGGGGGCAACAAGTGATCGAAACTTCAGTCGAGCAACACTCTTGGGACAATATATTCAATGGTTTCAACGCTGAGCTTCTAAGTGAGGCCTTAAGCACCAACACTGAGGTGGCAAGAAGGCTCCAAAGCCAAAATGATCAAAGGGGAGAGATCGTTCGAGTAAAGAATGGCCTTAAATTGCTAAAACCCACAATGACACAACAACAGGAACAAACGCAAGAGAGGTATCAGCAATTACAATATCCTGAGCAACAACAGACAGTTGGCGGATACAATGGTTTGGAGGAGAACTTCTGTGCAATTAAGGCAAGGCTAAACATTGAAAATCCTAATCGTGCTGACACCTACAACCCACGCGCTGGAAGGATCACATGTTTGAATAGCCAGAAGTTCCCCATCTTGAACCTTGTTCAAATGAGTGCTACAAGAGTAAACTTATACCAGGTGCCTACAAGAGCTTTACTTTTATAAGCATGTATTCATTTTCATTTCAAAATCATTGATTCATAACTCACAGTGCTACGAATGTGTTCTTTAATTCACCATGCAGAATGCTATCCTCTCACCGTTCTGGAACATCAACGCTCACAGTGTAGTGTATATGATTCAAGGGCGTGCACGAGTTCAGGTTGTTAGCAACCATGGAAAGACAGTGTTCAATGGCATTCTTCGCCCGGGACAACTATTAATCATACCACAGAACTATGCTGTTTTGAAGAAAGCACAACGTGAAGGATGCCAGTACATTGCTTTCAAGACAAATTCAAACTCCATGGTGAGTCACATTGCGGGAAAGAACTCCATCCTTCGTGCAATGCCAATCGATGTGATCGCCAACGCATATCGCATCTCGAGAATGGAAGCTAGAAGTCTTAAGAATAATAGGGGAGAAGAGTTTGGTGCCTTTACTCGTAGATATCAGCAACAAGGTCATGCAAGATACCTAGACATCGAGTAAGAGTTACTATCAACTAGTGAGGCCTCGACATAAAAAATTCCCATAGGGCCAAATAAATAAAAAATAAATCACTATGAGCATGTTGCTTTGTGGTGGCTCTTTTTCTTTCTTTGAGGACTATCAATAAAAATTTAGATTTGCTATATCTATCCCTTCTTATTGCATTTGTGTCCAATACATCAAAAAAAACTTGGTGGGAAGGACAACTATACATTAACTTTCATAAGTTGTGTTTCATCCAGATATGCGTCCCATGACATTGTTGCGAACGTTACTAAAAGGTTATGCACGTGCGATGTCAACATTGTCGTGATGTACCTTCCCTTCTCCAAGCCTTCGTTGTGGCTCCATCCATCCATTGTTGAGCGTTGCTTTTATGCATGTCCTTTGCATTGCCCACTCATTACCATGTTGTCCAGATCATTTTTGTATGGATCGTTTGATGCGGAGAGTGACTCCATGGCATGGAGGGTGGTAATTAGGTTATTACACAAATGAATAATATAACAGAGAAAATAAAATGAAAACCTTGATTTATAATGTTAGAGCTATCTTATAGATCGATGTTTTCTTAAGCGGATTGTATAGGCGCTAGGCCTCAACTCCCACATTGGAATCCTAAGGTTTTTTTTCCTGTTTTATGGCCTCGCAAAGACAATTTTAGGGCAAGGAGACAATCACTCGCTCAATTGGCACCTAACACAAGGTAAAACTGATATAGAGACAACCAAACATATCCATTAATAGACAACCAAACATGGGACCCTTCTTCTGCATGGCAGTGTACCAACGCTATGACGTCAGCGGAGAAGACATTGAGCAGGAAGCTTATTGAACCTTTTAATTTTTGGCTTTGGCTCTAGCTTCCGTGGTGAGGTTCCTTACTCCAATAGCGGGGCGATCAGATTCGCTGCTCTAGGTCGAGCCCCTCTCGCCCCAAACCTCCCCGCGCCTGCCCCACACATCCACACCTTTGCTCAGGTGACTCGGTCACTGCGCCTCAGGACCTCCCGGTTCCCGCTAATGCTGCTGTTTCGTGTTGTCATCCTAGTCGGATCCCCCTCTAGTAGGAGCTGTGTGGTGTTAGGGTAGTCGCATGAGCAACAGTGTCAGCAAGCTTTCGACTACCAAGGTTTGTCAACGGTTATGTTCTTAGGGAAGAGGCTGGGGCCCAAGGGTGATGATGCCTCCGATGCCCCTTCCCTCCTAGGTGGCATTATCGTAGGTGCTCCTTCATCCTTTAGAGAAAACTCAGTTATGGACGGATGACGGTGGTGACTTCATCATTGTTTCCTTGTTAAAGGCATCATGGTGGTCTTCCCGTGTTGTTGTGCTCCTCTAGAGTTTGTCTTTTAAGTAGCCGCATCGTTACCGCTTGAGTCGTGATTCGGCTTGCCTTGTGTGCTTGTCCGGCGTCATTCGGTGTCGCTAGTGTCGTTGTCCCCTTCGAGTCGTTACCGCCTGTGTCGTGGTTCGGCTTGCCTTGTGTGGTTGCCCGGCATCATTCGATGTACGCTAGTGTTGTTGTCCCCTTCGAGCGTGGTGGTTGGCGTAGGCCAACGCGGCATGCGAGTTGCTCAGCTTTAGGCTAAGGTAGCATGTGCAGATGTACAATGACAGTGTTAGTGATGCGATGGGTCTTGATGCTTTCACCAAGTCTTGTATTGATTTTCTCCTTTCATGAAATTGGCAAAGCTCTTGTTCCCATTCGAGGTTGCTCGAAAAAATGGTAGAAATTAAATTCTTCATAGCAAATCACTTGTGCTTCAGTAGTCAAACAAAGTAAACGGCACATAATAGTTTCGATGCATCTTCAAAAAAAAAAACCAGTAATTACAGTCACATGTAATCATCGTAATCCTATAAAAGCATCACGGATAGCAAACGACCATGACCATAATTGGTCGGGGAAAGAAGGCAGAAATGGGGCCATGCCGTGGGGGAGGAAGAGAGGTAAATGTGCGCCTGTAGCTAGATCATAGCCATGTCCCTCATTGGTAAAACAATCTCTAAACAACTCTAGGTGGTGGTTTGCACAATTTCGCATTGTTAAGGGGGTGGAATACCTAATTTTAAAATTCAAGGGCCGAATAAACAATCACACTACTTAGGGGGTGCATAGAATTTTTTTCCTTATAATTAATGCACACACTAACCTACATGCGTACCTTGCAACATTTGCAACGAGCCCAGGTAAAATTAAAAAAATTTAAGATCGAACTCAATCACAATTGAAAGGGGTAAGGGAATCACCTACTTCTACATCGACCATTTTTTGGGAGAACATCTGGCACTGATGAGCCGATGGCAGCCAACTATGGAAGCTGAGGACAAGTAGGTATATGGGAGAGGCAACACAGGAAAGCAAAAAAACTGACCGAGTTTTTCAGTCCCAAAGTTGACTGGATGTTCATAAGCCCAAAAGTTTGGGTTCACTATAAATCAGTGGCCTGTAAATTTCCCAGATGCTACAATATTTTCCTCCGGAAAGAAACCTTTAAAACAGAGAACTAAATCCATGTAAATTAACCAAAAAATTAAAATCATGGAATTAGTAATACACAGATCAACGCTGTAACATTGAAGGATGGTATGATAAGCTGGTTTATTATAGTGTACTTCGCTAATTTACACCTCAAAGATATCAAAATGATGAGGAATGGGAGAACAAATGACGTATAAGCCAGGCCAATTTGCTGCCTTTAAAACCGCTATACAGACTAAAGGCAAATTAGCTCAATCAACATAACGTGTATTCGCAATCAAGCAAACGGGTCAGGATCTCCTGGCAGCCTGGACGCTTCTCCGGTTCTGCCCAGCAATCTATCAAGCAAAATTTTGGCAGCGTGCTTTAGATGACATCATGTGTTCTCATAAATATATATATATAAAGTGAGAGATTTAGAAATAGATGTGGGGGTAGGGTGTTAATTTACAGTATTTGACATTTTCCATCCATTTTCTTCTACGTTTTCTAAATAAATGGTTTCTCTTTACCAATAGACAAAGAAAAAGAAACTGTCATATCAAACAACTAGTAAATTTGGTAAATATGGACTAATTTGTCCACTCAGTGTTCATGAACTAATTTGTCATCATTGAGCTCTAGGCAACTAACTTGTCATCACTGAGCTCTAGACAACCAGAAACAGTAACCCAAATTGATGCAACAGTATAGCAATTTAGCAACCAATTGCTCTTTCACAAAAGAAATAACACAGATCATACCCGCTATCAAGCTTCCCAGAGGTCCATCGGGTATTTCCAGTCTTGCTCCTTCGTTCGCAACAGAGTAAACAACCTTACATCATATACACAGTATTTCACTTTAGTTGTTCGCTTCAGATTATGACACTCAACAGATGAACAAGTATAGTGGTTACCTGAACTGATGGTATTCCTTCCCAAGGCCTACTCAGAGTGCAAAGCTCCCACATAATAACTCCAAGACTGAAAATATCACACTTTTCTGTAAATGGCTCGTTGCGAATAAGCTCAGGAGCCATCCACTCTGGAGTTCCTGCAGAGGAGTTGTCACTCATTGCAGCATTTGACATTACTTGGGACAACCCAAAATCACATATCTTGACTGTCCAGTGCTTGTTAACAAGGCAATTTGCACTCTTTAGATCACGGTGAACTATCTTTAAACGGTGCATGCACATAAGTCCCCTAATACAAACAGATGTTCCGATCAATGTGTTAGACATGACAAAAACTGAGACATGTGGCACTAGACAATCTTAAAAACTACAATCACAAAAAAGTGTCATCTGCTCACCTACAGATGTCACGAAGCATTTTTAGCCTCCTTCGCCAGCTGAGCTTACCTTTCTGCCCACTCGTGTGAATTAAATAGTATAATGAACCCATTTCCATATATTCAGTAACTAGGGACAAGTGAGGTGGTTTCATACATGCACCTAGGAATAATATGACTGCATTATAAAAGCAAAATAAACAGTGTCAGCAAGATTATTAGAAGTCCTTTGCATGCAGCAATAGGAAATAATATTTTCAAACTGTACAGCCAATAAGAGCATTGCAGAAAGAGACAGAAAGAGGTATCTGAATTCCAAACCAACAAAGTGAAAGAGCTGAAACAAAAATTGAATGTGGAGGTATACCATTAGGATGTCGAAGACGGCTGAAAACGAAAAAGAGGGAAATAATAAGAGAACAGAACTTGTAGATGATTTCATTCAAAAAATGTTAAACTATTTGCAGAACCTAAGTATGGAGATCTCATTGCAGAAATCTTGCATGTTCTCAGTTGTCAAATCTTGCTCCAAGAATACTTTGATAGCTACATCTGTTCCATTCCAGATGCCACGAAAAACCTCTCCAAAGAACCCTGCAAAAAATATATATATGAGCTATTTGGCTCAACACGATGCTCTTTAATGCAAAATTCAGTTAAGTTTCAAAACTCTTAGAAAATTCTTAAAAGGTCAACATATGTCTAACTTTAGACGTATTCTGATTTTCTGAAAATTTCAAAACATGATAAAAAAAAGGAAAAAGTGTTGATTTGGTCCCTCAACTATACCGTCGGGCCACTTTGGTCCCTCAACTATACCGTCGGACCACTTTGGTCCCTGAACAACAATACCGGACTTGTCAAGTCCTTGAACTCTCAAAACCAGACTTGTCAGGTCCTTTGACTCGTCAAAACGGTGGTTTTAGGTGGAGTGACATCTTACGTGGCAGATTTGGTATACTTTTGCTGATGTAGCAGCCATGTGATAATGATGTGGCATCTTCAAATGGCGTCCATGCAGAAGAAATCTGCCACATCAGTCGGTGAAAACCTTGAAACCACCGTTTTGACCGGTCAAAGGACTAGCCAAGTCCTGTTTTGAGAGTTCAAGGACCTAACAAATCCGGTATTGTGTTCAGGGATCAAAATGGTCCGACGGGTATAGTTGGAGGACCAAATCGACACTTTTTCCTAAAAAAAGGAAGCGTAACTTTCTGAGGGCAACAGAGGCATAACTTCAGATGCACAGAGCTTCCAGAATAGCACGAAATATATCACGTAAATTGTACTTGCCTATTCCAACACGAGTGCCAACAGTAATCTCTGAGAACTCAATATGCCACTCCTCAAAAGGCAGTAAAGGCTTGTTCAGAAATGGTGAAGATTGCAGCACCTTATTCCAAGTGGACATCAGATCTGCTGCTGTAAGAAAGTCGGCTGGCCCTCTGAGATCTGAACCATGGTTTACTAACCGATGGGGTGATGAAGGTAATGATATCGCCTTCTGAGTATTAATTTGCCTTCTTGAACCATCCAGCACATTTTGTCCTCTTGCAGATACTTCATTACTGTTGAAATCACCTATTGATTCCTATACATTATGTGACATCAATCGCAATATGTAAACCATCAGAAGAAAGTAATCTGGAACCCTT
>SPJY01016462.1:567978-665949 GCA_005191435.1 Raddia distichophylla
CGACATTCACTTTATTTTTTGAAAATATTTTTTTATAACCTTTTAGAGTTTTTCTCAAAGATCTCAAAATTTTTTTAAAATAATTTATTTAGCCTTTTCATACCACTCTTAAAGGTGTTTAAATTTTTTCAACAAAAACTAAACCAAAACTAAACAAGCTATGAAAAGGCCATCGTGTATCGATGCTACGATCGATGGCTTGCAGCCATTGTATCGCCAGAAACAGCGCTATTTGGGATCCCCTCCGCCCCAAGATACACGACGCGCGCCTCCTCCCCAAATCGAGCGCGGGAGCTCCTCCTCCTCGCGAGCGCGGGAACCGGCCAGACCTGCACTGCGCGCCGGCTGCCTTCTTCCTCCACCGCACGGGGCGCCGTCTCCTCCGGCGAGCCAGCGAGCACCCCTCCTTCCACCACCGCGGCGAGGCGTCGTGAGCCGCCTCCTCCGGCCAGCCCCCTTCCTCCACGGCAAGGTGAGCCCCTCCTCCTCCCTCCATGCGCCCTTCTCCTCCATGCCCTTCCCCTAACACTGCTCAGTGGCGGCGCCCTTCAGATCCCCTCCGTCCTCCAGATCCAGACCTTCTCCCTCCACCGTGGACCCCTTCCTCCACCGCCGCCGGGAGAACTGCTTCCTCCACCACACGCCGGTGAGCACTCCCCCTTCTTCCCGCAGACCCTTCCCCTCCATGCCCTCTGGGACTGCTCCACTGTGTGTACTTGTAGGCAGTTCATCCCCAATTATAGGGTTTTACATCTTGCCCCAAATCTGTAGGTGATGATAGTAGCTAGCTAGTTGGCTTGGGTTATCTTGTAAAAATGATGGTGAATTTGGTATAGTTCGATTGTAAACTATATGATTTTAATAGTATCTTTCATCGTGATGATATACCTCATGTTTTGCTACATGTGTTGAGTTGGTTGCCACAAAGTGGCCACATGGATTATATCACTGTTGATCACAATCCTTTGTTGTACATGCAGCCATTTTGAAGGTGTTATAGATAGCCTATAGATACCCCATTGGAAGTGCTAGCTATAAAAACACCATTCATGGAACTTGTTATAGCTAGCATGCTATTTACACCATTGGAGATGCTCTAAGAACGGAGGTCAGGAAACCCTCGCCCCGATCTCGAAACGGAACCAAGCCGCACGGCGACACTCCCGTCTCGGCGTACGCCATGGCCGCCGGCGAGCACCAGCAGCGAAGCAGTGTGCTGATCTCCTCCTCCTCTGCCACTTCCGGAAGGCTCGTTACTCCTTTCTGGAAAGGTTCGAAAAGAGCTCCAACTATCCCTTATCTTCTTTTTGGCGCTGTCTCAGCCGTTTTCATAGCTTCGATTTTCGATGCAGACAAGTACGAGAGGGATGCGAGGAGGTACTGGGACATCTTCTACAAGCGCCACGAGGACAAGGTTGCAATTAATCATACTTTTTCCCCCTGATCAGCTCATGACTGAATTTGGAATCTAGTTTTTTTTTAAAAAAATTTGTGTTGCCACTGCGACGTGTGGTTGCTGGCTGGATATGATCCTTCCTTACTTTGGGAAGGAAGGAATTCCCCCAATTGCACGTTTGTTACCGGTGCTCTGTGCTGTCAGATTGCACAGACTGTTTATGCTACCCCAAAAATGTAAAACCGTTGTTTTTCGTTTTCTGAATTCCACTGACACCGATTCCTTATATTTGTAATGTATATAGTAATAGTCTCTTCCAAGATTGCATTGCTTCCTAGTCTTGCTTTTCAGTGGGTTCTGATAATCAAAGAAATTCCTTCGTTAACAATTATGGTATATCTTTCAAGTCTCTACGCTCAAAAGGAGACTCGTACTGACGATAAAATGTTGTATCGGACATCCTGGCATAAGAAATATATTGTATATTTCTGTTGCCGATACTTTTAATTCATCAGATGTTTCCTTGTTTAGATTTGTTTTACCATGCATTTGATTTGCTCCCTTCATTTTTTAATATAGTTCTTTAAGGATCGACACTACTTGGATAAAGAGTGGGGGAAATATTTTGAGGTAAACGCAAAGAATACAGTTTTATCACCCAAATTTTGCCATTGTGTGCACTAAGATGATGTAATTGTGATGAATGCAGGACCAAGCTGGGAAAAAGATGGTGAT
This sequence comes from Raddia distichophylla, assembly GCA_005191435.1. Taxonomy (NCBI): domain Eukaryota; kingdom Viridiplantae; phylum Streptophyta; class Magnoliopsida; order Poales; family Poaceae; genus Raddia; species Raddia distichophylla. The sequence goes on from SPJY01016462.1 coordinate 570,110, forward strand.
TTTGGAGGTATGGATAGTCAATTGTTTTTCTTTTGAGTAATGAGTAATGCTAATGGTTTTGTAAGCTTGTTTTTGTACTCACAATTTTTTGACTGTATCTGATAATTGGCTTGGCAGAAGTTTCACTAAGAATTCTTTGGCATAAAAAGTTTCACTAATCTATAAGGGAGTTCAGATTCAGATCTGCACAGAAATTGCAATATTCTGCTTGTCAAACCAATTGTGAACTATACGCTGATCAATGCATGCCTACATCTAGCAATTTTTTTTTGCTATTTCTTGCTTGCATAAAATATATTGATTTATGACTGGTGCAAAGTTAAATCCAGGTTGGTTGTGGAGTTGGCAATACTATATTTCCATTGATTTCTACGTATCCAGATATATTTGTTCATGCTTGTGATTTTTCTCCACGAGCTGTTGACTTGGTCAAGGTAGTTATTTCTCTGTGCTAGCTGAATCATTTTTCCATGTGCTTTCTTTTCCCATTAATGTCACGATGGGTTGAGTTATACTTGTACCTGCAGAAACACAAGGACTTTAGGCCTGATCGGGTAAATGCATTTGCATGTGATATTACATCCAAACAACTAATCGAGAGTGTGGAACCTTCCTCTGTTGATATTGTTACAATGGTAACATGTTATACTTTGATTTTATGTACTCATTTGTACCCATTATTTTCATGTCTCTCTAATTTATTTCCATACTTGTGAGTACACAAACAACTAACATATTAAGTAGATCTTCATGCTCTCTGCAGTTGCACCAGATAAAATGCCTTTAGTTCTGCAAAATGTTAAAAATGCTCTCAAAGTAAGATCCCTTTCACTGCCCCATGAGATCTTAAAATTTTCATATCCCATAAGTTGTCATAGTGACCCAAGGAATTGAACTGATGTATTTTGTATTAGCATGGTGGCCGTGTGCTCTTTCGGGACTATGCATTTGGTGACCTTGCACAGGTTTGAATTCCTTCTTATGTACTTTTTTGAGATATTTTCAAAAAATAGGATTGTTGAAAATTTTTCCTTCTACAAATCATTTCCTTCTCATGTTGGTTATTCTGTAACTGAGTAAGTATGAGTTTTAGGCCATGTTCATTTCAGCTTAAATTAAAATTAAGGAAAAAGTGACTATTTGGTCCCTGAACTTTAGCCCAGGTCTTGATTTTGTCCTTGAACTCCAAAACCAGGTTAAAGTGGTCCTTCAATTGTTAAAACCAGATACACTTAGTCCCTTGGCTGATCAACAAGCGGTTTTGGGTGGTTTTTCCTTACTGGATGCTTACATGGTTGGTTTTTCTTGCATGGACGCGGAGTTAGTCGCCACATTGACGTTGACGTTGGATGGCCACGTCACCCTAATCTCTCACTCATCTCTCTTCTCTCTCTGCTCATCTCGCTACTCCCCCTCATCTCTTTGCTCTCCCCCTCATATCGCACAACACGGTGGAGGAGGTCGACGCTGGAGAGGAAAGCGGCAGCGGTTGGCGCCGGAAAAGAAAGCGGCGGCGGCGATGGTGGTCTCCTCTGTTGTGCCCTCCGCCACGTCTGACGGCCTCGACGGCGCTCTCCTCTGTGGCCTATGATTCGGGGAGAGAGTAGGAGGCGCAGAGTGGCAGAGGGCGCCTGATCTTGAGAATCAAACGGTGGCAGTCTATGCTGGAGAAGCAAGCGGCGGCGGTGGTCGATGTTGGAGAAGGTGGCGGCGGCGGTCTCATGTGCTATGTCCGCCACCACATCCGATGACCTCGACGATGCTCTCCTCAGTGGCCTAGGATTCTGGGTGGAGATGGAGAAGAGAGACGGCGCCGGATCCAAGGTGGGAGGAGTGGCTGACGGCGGTGACCAAAATGGTGGCGGCTATGTTCGGCACAGGAGGAGGTGGGGCTACGGGAGGAGCTGACAATGGTGGACGGTACGGTGGTGGCGCTTCCACCACAGGAATAGCTGGTGGCGGTGACGTCAAGTGCGGGAGGAAGGTGGCAGTAGCGGTGACATCTAGCACCAAGCAGCTGCTACGGTGTCTAGTGTGAGGATTGAGAGAAAGGAAAGACATGGAAGGAGAGAGATGACATGTAGGATCTAGACATCAAAAAAGATTTGTAAAAAGAAATTAGCATATGTGATCCATGGGCAAAACTGGCCACATTTGCTGCCACATCATGGAAAACCGCCTGCTGACCAGTCAAATGACCAAGTGTGTTTGGTTTTGACAATTGGAGGACCGCTTTAACCCGATTTCGTAGTTCAGGGACTAAATCGGGCCCGAGCAAAAGTTTAGGACCAAATAGGCACTTTTTCCTAAAATTAAAGGCAACCGCTAGAAATTTGTTATTTTTGTACAAGACAAATGTTGTCGCATTTTGTATCCATTTTTGTGAGGCTTTCAGTGTTCTTCTTAAAGCCCACGAAACTATTTTAAAATATTTTTTTTGGACTTGTTAAGCCCCCTATCGAATGCCCACACCTCTTTTCGGATTATATTCTAACATTGTTTTCAGCTGAAAATAACAATGCCTCAGTATATGCAATAATGTGTTGTAAAAAAATGTTTTGATTTACTAGATTTAACTCTTGGTTGACTACTTGACTTGTCACCATGATATTTCAAGTCGTGCCTTTTTGTTGGCGACGTGCTTCAAACACATAACCTGCTTTCAGTTCTTGCTAGATATTTTCATTTCCAATTGAGCTTGATTTACCTGTGTTTTAAATTAGTGGATACCCTGAAGCAATCAAACAATCACATATGGTAGATAACAAATGCGTGAATATAATGTGTATAGAAGACTTGTTTCAGACAAATTTTCGAAATGCATTAGTGGACTGCAAGTGAGAGGAATAAATAAGTATGTATGGGCGTGCTAGTGTAATTTTAACCACATATAAGGAAAGCATGCACTTTATTAATATTGTGAGTTTGTGACATAGATACATGATTCCCAATATTTTGCCCTTAGCTGATACAAGATTCCCAATATTTTGCTTACAATGTGCTCAATCCATCTAGTAGTACTACAACAACAACAACAAACCCTTTAGGTCCCAAACTAGTTGGGATAAGATAGAAATGAAACCCAATTAAAGTCATAACTCTTCTTTTAAAAAAAACAAAGAGGGTCAAAAGCTAGGTCATGGTTCAGGCAGGATTGCTAATTTCCATGTGCCATATCAAAAGCTTTGGGTATGTTCCAATGTTTCAAGTCTCTTTATTGCTCAATCCATCGAGTAGTTGAGCAAAAAGATAATCCTTGATTATTTGGAGGTTATTATTATTTTTTTATATTTGGATAAATATAATAAACTCTTTGTTTGTTAAAGTAAGAAATTTTCATGTCCAACACTTGCACATTTATAAACTTCTTTTGGAATAAACTGTGTTGATTCTAAACTCATTATGCACATGGAGTATTTTATTATCTTTGTAAATACTTTGTAGGAAAGGCTTATGTCTAAAGGCCAACAGATAAGTGAGAACTTTTATGTCAGAGGTGATGGCACGGTGAGTAGATTACAGATAAGCATTTGAAGTTCACAAAGGGTCGTATTAACATATTTCATGCAGCATACATGTTACTTTTCGAAATGAATGTCGGGTGTGTTTATTCTTGAAATGTGGGTTCCATGCAGCGTGCATATTACTTTTCAAATGAATACCTGGTGGATGTGTTCTTGAAATCTGGATTTATTGTTGAGGAAATTTGTGTGCACAACAAACAAGTTGAGAACCGCTCACTAGACTTGGTGATGAACAGGTGATAATCTTTATCTATATACTACAAATATTGTTTTGTATGCTCTCAATACTTGATGTTCAATTCATGCACAAATCAGGTTGTTTTGCGATTCACTTTAATTTGTTGATCCTTGTACATCGGGATGATGAATTTGAAATTTTGAATCATTATTTTTTGTATTCTTTGTTTCATTCTATTATTATGTTTAAGTGGTGTTAAGTTGGCCGTGGAGCATGCAACGATGGAATCAAGTTAATTAGTATTTAGCATAACAATATAACATATTTCACTGGACTCTAGTTTGCTTATATTTAAATTTGGCGGAGTGTCCTTTTATCTATAACATATATCGTGCACTTTGGTAGGTTTTACTTATGTAATTTTGTTGTCTTTTTTTTTTCTTAGTCTTCTTTTGTGCCATCATTGCTTTGCGTATATTTATTTTCTCTTATGATTACAAATATATTTTTCATGGACATGTTTATTATGCCCCAATGTTACTTAGGATGTGGATCCAAGGTGTCTTTACCCTCGACTCAGCTGGTCTTCAAGGTCCAAATGATCAACATGACCTCAATGGTTGTGCAGTAAAAGAGGATAAGCTAACTGATGGCATTTTTGAGAAGAAAAGTAGTGAAGAAATTGACCTTTCTGATGATCTTTGCAGTATGTTCGGAACATCATACAATCTTGATGAGGTAACATATCAATATTTGCTTATTTGCTTATCTCCATTTTGAAAATCCAAACGCTTTGGCTCATCTAGCTATTTTTTAAATTTTTTTTGATGTCCCTTCGCAAAGCTCTAAAAAACAACTGTAACTGTAACTATGTGGGCTGCCTTTTCCAAGCCTCTTCCTTAAGCTCTCAAAATTTAGTTTTTTTAGCAAATTAGCATATAAGTTTAGCCCATGAGAATAGCTATGTTCTTTAGGCTGGTCTTGCTGACAAGCTCAACTTTGAGAGCTTCCTGAAGCGACAAGGAGAATGTTGTCCAGGAAACAAAGGGTCTAGTAAGTTCCATAGTTTACTCTTTTTTTGAACGAACGGGGCAGGAGCTCTGCCATTTCATTAAGAAGAGAGAAAAAATTACAACACCAAGAAAAAACGGTAGTCACTAGAAAAACCGAAAGGGATGCATGGCCGAAAAAATGGACCGCCACCACCTAGGCAACGCAAAGAGCCACCCACCACCACCACGACGCCAGACACGACCCACGCACAGGATGCACGATGAACGATGCAAAGGAAGACGCACCGCCGAAGGCAAGCCTAAGGCAACCTCCAAACCCCACCACCACAAGGGATGCACGGCCAGAGAGCATGGTGCCTAGAGCCAGCTGAGCCACCACCACCTTGCGGGATGCACGGAGCATCGTCACCACCACAGGCCACCGCCATGCGGGATGCTCGATGAACCGTCACCACCACAAGGGATGCACGACCAAGAGGCCGAAGACAACACGCAAACTAGACGCCACCACCTCACAGGATGCAAGCCTGAAAGATTGCCGCCAGGTCCACCTACAACAGCACGAACAAGAAGCTCGGCCGCCAGCCGCCACCACCGCACGGGACGCAAAGTGAAGAAAAGAAGGAATGAAGGAATTCTTGTCAGCGCCGCCACCAAAAAACCTAGGATGCTCAGGCCTCAAAGACGCCACCACGGCCTGGGATGCACGACCAATGCTATTGCCACGCCTGGAGCTTCGCAGAACGCTGGAGGCACGGCAAGGACCAAAGCCTTCGTCACGCAGGATGCTTGGCAAGGAGCCGCCACCGCCGCGTGGGAGGCAACAACACGCAACACGGAAGATGACGCCTTCAGCACTCAGGGCAATGGGAGGGGGCAGCATGGTGATGCCTCCAGAAAGGAAAAACGACGCTAGACGGCGACGCCATCACCAGCCCAAAAGGATGGGCGGGGCTTTCGCCCAAGAACCCCCACCAAGAGCCGAGGTCGCCACAGATCCAGATCCGAGCCGCCGCCGCAGAGGTGAGAGGCATCTCCCGCCGCCGTAGTCGGAGTCGGAGACGACCGCCAAGAAGAAGTCCTGCCGTCGAGCACCTTAGCAGGGAATCCCCGACGCCGCCGCATGTAGGAGCAACGCCGGCATGCCAAGGTGGGGGGAGGCAACGAGGAGACGCAGCTGCCGCCCACGACCGGATCTGGCAGCCCCACATCGCAGGGCCACGAGGAGCGGAAGGGGAGGTAGGGGCAGGGAGGCACCACGCCGCTGCTGCAGCTGCCCAAGTGCCGGCCACCGCCCAAGCGGAGGCAGAAGAGCAGGTGGGGGCGGCACCACGCAGCCCCCCATCCCACTGGCGCCCATGCTGGAGAAGAGCAGGGGAAGGACCCTCGACGCACCAGATCCGGGCGAGGACCTCCAGATCCAGGGGACCAACGGCAGGAGCCGCCAGCTCCGCCGCCGGAGCCGCAACCTCCGCCGCCGGAGCCGCACCTCCACCAGGCATAGGTGTCCTCGACAGAGGGAGGAAGGAGAGGGAGGAAAAAAGGGCCCGCCGTCACCACCGAGATGATGAGGGGCGCAGGAGGCGGCGATGGCGAGGGGCGAAGTAGCGGCGGTGGGCCTCTTGCGGCGGCGGCGAGGTCGCCCCGAGTCGCCTCGTGAGTCGCCTCACGGGCGGCTCGGGGTACCGACTCACGAGGCGGCTCGGGGTACAGGACCGGTTACCTCTATTGTTGGAATAGTCCCACATTGGAAGTGGGGAGGGCCTCAGCATGATTTATAAGGGTGAGGGTGCACCCTCTCATTGAGCTAGCTTTTTAAGGGGAGATGTGGCCCAAGAGACCTAAAGTCCGCCGCTGTACGTTGGGCCTGCATATGCGGCAGGCCAACGGCCTGAGGGTGCTCGGCGGGCGCGCCATGTGGGCGGCCCGACCAACAATTGGTATCAGAGCCTAGGTGGCCCGTTTGGTTCCAGACATTCTCGGTCCAATGTGTGAGGGGGAGATTGTTGGAATAGTCCCACATTGGAAGTGGGGAGGGCCGCAGCATGGTTTATAAGGGTGAGGGTGCACCCCCTATGTAGCTAGCTTTTTGGGGGGAGATGTGGCCCAAGAGACCTAAAGCCCGCTGCTGTACGTTGGGCCTGCATATGCGGCAGGCCAACGGCCTGGGGATGCTCGGCGGGCGCACCATGTGGGCGGCCCGACCAACATCTATCTCACTCCATAGTTTACTCTGAAAAGGCAACATGAACAATATTTGTTCCAACCATCTTCCTTGCACATCTTAAACTAGAGCACCAAACAATAACTCTACTATTAAATCTGGTTTACTTGGGTTCGCTGAACTAGGATCTGCCACATAAAAGGAAAAGGTTGACCCACTATATTTGTTTGTCCAGGGACCGATTTACAATATAAAATTATAGTTGTGCAGCCTTTCGCCCTATCCACATCCTACATTTTTGTTTAGTCAATGTATTTAGTACTTACAGCGGGGTTTCAGTTATTTCTGATCAAGTGCATCAGCACAATACTTCTAATTGTTTCTCTTTTTCAGCTACAAATTGTTCACTTTCATTTTTATGTTTCTCTTTCCAGTAATTGAACATACTTTTTGGGTTTGTAGGCACAAATAATTAGGGTCAAAGCAAAAGGTCATGACTTCAAAATAAAAATGCTCACAAAAGAATACCAACACACTTGCAAGTCAACTGGCCTAATGCTTTGGGAATCAGCTCAATTCATGTGCCGTCTTCTAGCAGAGAATCCTTGCATCGTTTCTGGCAAAAGGATTCTGGAACTTGGTTGTGGCTCAGCTGGCATCTGCTCAATGGTTGCTGCCAGTTTTGCTCAGTTTGTTGTAGCTACTGATGGAGATACAGAATCACTTGATCTCCTTGGACAGAATATTTCCTCGAACTTGGAGCCTAATTTACTTAACAAAATTCAGATCAGGAAGTTATTTTGGGGTGATAAAGATGATATGAAGACGGTTAGAGAGCTTTCTTGCAATGATGCGCGTTTTGATTGCATAATAGGCACCGACGTGACCTACAATCCTGATGCTATACTTCCTTTCTTCAAGACTGCAAGGGAAATGATTTCTGACAAGGGTAATGAGGATTCAAAAGCTTCCCTTATTCTTTGCTACATACAGCGCCGAGTTGATGAGGACTCTATCATTTCTTATGCAACGGCCGAGGGTTTTAGGCTTGTGGACAAGTGGACAAATGGAGTTCACGAGAGCAATGGTATTGTCAGTTCTTGGTTCTGTGGTAATGATGTTTGCAATGCTTTCCGGAATGCAACACTTTCGATATTGTATTTTGAAGTTTGAGGAATTGGTGTTGTAGTTGAGTTTCATTAATATGACTTGGAATTTTTTTGTGTCAACTGACTAAATGAATGCATTTTTTATCACTAGAATGCATTTGATTTTGCGGCAGCAGTATAGAGGAATGGACAATTACTATGGATTTTCCTGTCCCGGGTGATGCAACGAAGGAAACGTTATCTTACAGAGGCATCTTTTTTTCGATATCTGGAATGAAAGCAAATGGTATGCTGCTAGCTTGTACTGCCTGCTGGGATGTACTCCATTTGTCCCAGCATGTGTGTGTCCAATCTGCCCTTTCGCGACATCAAACAAACATGTTACTTGCTTCTGCTTCAAATGTTATATATGTTATTTTTTTCTGTTTAGAACGTTCAAAACGAAGAATTAGGCAGCATGGATTTGTATTAGGGTCCAACTACAAGTCCGACGTCAGATATTTTGGAACATATCAAACGTTTTTTAAAATATATTTTGAAGAAAATTCGGTATATGTCATTACAAAGTCGTGGTTTCTGAATTTTGCAATTACAAAATGACTTATTGGGCTATGCCATTATAAAGTTGCGTTTTTTTAGAATATGTTCGTTGTGAAGATCTAATCTTGTCCTAATCCTTCTTCCTCTCTAATCCTTCCTTTTCCCTCTCTTCCTCTCATGGAGGTCATGGGGCGGCGGGAGCTCCCCTCTCCCTTCGTCTTCCTCTCATGGTGGTCTCACCCGTCACTGGTGGGATCCTGCAAGGGCGGGTGTCACTGGTGGGATCCCGCAGGGGGCGGGTGGCGCGCGCGGGATCCGCAATACAAATACAAGCTTTCGGATCCCCTAAATCAACGATGATCCATTTCGATGACAGCCGAAAAATAATATACTCCCTCTGTTCCGAAATATAGGGCGTGCATGTTTTTTCAAAAGTCAATGTTTGAAATCTTTGACTAATAATTAAGTAAACATGTACACGTGTTTAGCATATGCATGTTATATATTTAGATCCGTATTTAAAAGTATTTTGATATGATGTTAGTTTTGTAGTTGCTAATGACATATTTTGAAACAAATTAACGATCAAAGTTATACTTTGAAGATCATGCCAAAAATTTATATGCCCTATATCGTGGAACGGAGGGAGTATTAATTTAGATCATTGTTATGCCAAGATTAGCTTGATAATTATTAGCAGCACTACCGCAAGTTAGATATGTTAGATGCCTCCCCCCAAAGACCAAAGCCAATTAGCTTTGCTGTCTAACCGAGGAACCGAAGCTCTGCCTCTGCCGCTGCGTGTACCACCAGCCTAGTGACTCCGTCGTCGCGCACTGCACACCACACGGCACACGCCACCTCACTCTCTCTGGTTGTGGCCGGAGCTCGGTGTCGCCGGCCGGAGCTCCGCTGAAGTTAAAAGCAAGGCCACCTCTCCCCTTCTCTTCTCATGGGAAGAAGATAGTACGAAAAGAATGTCCCGAATTGAAAAAAAATAAAATTGCACAACAGCACAAGTTATACGGCGAAAGAGAGGACTGGGCTACGGCCCAGTGGTGAGGCCAGCGGTTGGCCGCCTCACCCACCCGGGCTCGATCCCGTGATGTCTCACTGTGGAGTATTTCTTCAATTCCTTTCCAGGAGCAGCACGCGGGACCACAATTTCTTTCCTGGAGCAGCACGCACCCAAAAATCCGAGCAAAGATTCATTCGAGCGGAGCACATTGCAATGGAAAAAAAAGATGCCAAGGGAGCAAGCTATATTCGTCCAAGCTAAGCCAAAAAGGGAGTCTCGAGCCATAGATGAGAAGGGAGCCAAGCCATATTCGTCAAAGTCCCAAGGAAGAAAACATATTCGATCAAGCCTAAGCAATGGAAGGGAGCCAAGCCAAGTCCAAGCAATGGAAGGGAGCCAAGCCATAGGGGCCGAGCTATATTAGTCCAAGCAAAGCCGATGGGAGCACCATAACCCAAGCAATAGAGGGGAGCCGAGCCATATTTGTCCAAGCAAAGCCCATGGGAGTGCGCCATAGCCCAAGCAATAGAGGGGAGCCGAGCCATATTAAAAAAGTAGGGGAAAAAAAATAGTTGCGCGGAATGTAAGGTTAAAGAGTAACCAAAATGCAAAACGAAAGAAACTTGTAATTCTGTTCCTTGATGAATGGAATTGGGGATTCTCTTCCCTTGTGCAAAAAAGAATACCCCATTTCAAAATCATGGTTTAAAATTTTTTAATATTTAAAATCCGACTCTTAGCTGATCTTTTTAATGATTTTGTTCTGACTTGCTCGTATATTTGATCACTTTTGAACATGATAAGAGACCATGTACCTAAACAGGTGATTGTTTTAATGAATATTAGAGTTTAGTGGAGTTCCCTTTGAAGATAACTGACAATATACCTTAATGTTGAGCGACAATTTTACTATAGTGTTTTTTACATAATACCATTATAAAGTTACAAAAATTCACAGCGGAACTTTTGTAACTTTGTAACGGCTGATCAACTCCATTCACGTGTCTATGACATGTGGGTCCAAATAGTATTTCGAGTCATATAATAATGTGAGGCTCATGCATGCAGCCTAGGGGCTAAACTGATGATAAATAGTCTAGATAATAATGTGAAATAATATATATTGATATTTTATAATGTAGAAAAATATCTATATGCCATATTTTGGATGTTAGATGATAAATTATTTTAATATATATATATATATATATATACGTCTATCTAGAACCACTTAGGAAAGTTGGGTGCCGAGGTCACCTAGCGCCTAGGTGTAGCTTAGGGAACCATGGGCATGAAAGTTATTTGAGCTGAAAGTTGTTAAAAACTTTAATGTGAAAAAACTGTAACCCTCTCGAAAAACGTCTTAAAAAGTTTTAAAAAATATGAAAAAAATATTACCAACTCTAAGATTAACTATTTAAACCCCACAAAAATGATTACAAAGTATTACATCATTTGGCTTATATAAAAATAACAAATTTTAGTTAATTTAATTTAAGCCGAAACAAACGAGGCCTTTGTAGGAACAATGATATTTTTGGAGTATTTGAAACTCCGGTCTCAACTAAAGTTTTTTATGGTTTTATTCTCACTAGTTCCGATTGGGATCCCCTGCAGTTGCTACTGTAAATGCACGGTGTGCATTTTCACCTGAAAACAGATTGTAACTTCTATAAATATGCCATACGGTATCCAATTTGTACGAAACAAATTTTGTAATTCATTTTAAATCCCAAACAACCCATTTTCGAAACTTTTCGATTTTTTTGAATTTTCGAAAAAATGAAAAAGTTTCGAAAATGGGTTCGTTATGATTTTAGATGAATTACAAAATTTATTTCATATAAATTGGATATCGTATGACATATTTATAGAAGTTACAATCTGTTTTCAGATGAAAATGCACACCGTGCATTTACAGTAGCAACTGCAGGGGATCCAAATTGCACTAGTTCATATGTTTGGTTAGGTTTACCATGCTAAAACCATGTATCAAACAGGTCGTAATTGTTCCAATAAATACTATAGTTTAGTAAATGTTTATTGAAACTGTGGTTTTTATACACACGATTACAAGATCTATGTACATAAAATCATTTCATGTATTGAAATAGGACCTCTATCTCAATTCAAACCAACCATTTTGTCCTCTCAAAAAACACTTTTCATATCATTCAAAGTAAAACTTGAACAAAAATTAATGTCAGTGCTCCGGCGATTTGATTGGCGTGACTTGTTTGATTTTTTGAAAAACGTTTAAAGGCGTGTTTGGTTGCCTGCACGTGAACTAGTCAGGCTCACCGCGTGCAGGCAACTTGATGAGGATCACTGACGAGCTTGTTGTCCCTAACGAGCTTGCTGATAGAGTAGGAAAGAGGCAAAACGGCATGAATCCTCATGCCATGTCAATCAAGCCTTCATCAATAAAAGTTCAGCAAGTTGGTTACAAGGTTTAAAAAGTCCCCGACCACCGGGACCAAGTCGAGAGGACATCGAAGTCGTTGTCGAGTCCGGTTCAGCCATCCAGGACCAGTGCATCTTCAAACGGACGCCCAGATCACATACGACGTTCAAATAAGGCAAATAAGTACTCTACAAAAAACTTACGAGATGCGCTTTCCAACGGATTCAACCACGCCTCCAAATTTCATCCGAGTCAACGGGATTCACGAAAACAAGTTGACGGACAGAAACTTTCCGGCGCTGCGTCGTCGTATTTTTTTGCCCAAGACCCGTGTACCCCTAGAGTTAGGGTTGTGCCTGCATGAGCACCTATTTGGGCGCCTCCCCTCCTCTGTCCGCCGTCCTATATAAGTCTCCCGCCGTGCTTCGTTTTAGTTGAGTTTTGTTTAGTTGATTTCGTCACGGTTGTGTGAGATATCGTCTTGTTCTTCTTATGTCGGCCAGACCAACAAGACTAAGTTTCTGAACCCTAATTGATCTTAATCTATATTCGCAATTGTGATTGTTTATCTTGTGCTCTTGCTCGTTCTTCGGTTGCTTGCAGGAACCGTTCTTCATGGACAGGTCGATCGTGCCTCTGGTTCAGTCGATAACATTCGTCGTGGTGGTTTAGCGATCGCCGGGATTTCCAGTTCCTTGTGTGGTTGGAAGCCGGATCGTTTAGGTCTCCGTGACACCTACTGAATTATCATCGTCGTCTCTCACCAGAAGATCGGGACCCCACGTCCGCCAGATCGTTTAGGTCTCCGTGACACCTACCGAATTATCCTTGTCGTATCTCATCAGAAGATCGGGACCCACGTCCGCTCCCATCACAACTGGTGTTTGGTTACCTGAATGTTTCTCAGAGACTAGCTCAACTACTGCAAAAAGCCCGTAACAAGAAATCGGTCGTTTCCGGCCATGCAGGCTGGAGCGATGCAGCTACCTGGCAAGCTGGAGCGATGCATGTACGTGGCAAGGCAGGGCATGTGCTATATCTTTTGATTGGTATCTCTGATTACTGTACCGATTTAAAAAATAGATTTCTGGCATTTTTTCGAACAAAACTAGGCCACACTTGCCATATAAATTTTAAAAATTTAATTTTTTTGAATTTTTTATTATCTATTGCTAGTTTTTAATTTTTTTTCCTTGCTTTAGATTTATAGATTATCTAGAATTTATTTTAAAAAATTTGTTTCTCCTACTCTTGAATTTGTGTATGCCACCCTGACTTGTATGGTTAACCAAACAAAATCTGCGCAGTCTGGCTTAACAGGTGCAGGGTAACCAAACAACATCACTTGCATCTCCTCATCCAGACCCATCTCAACCTGGCTGACTCATACAGACCAGGCTGAGATAGTTCGTGCAACCAACCAGCCCCTTATTAACTGTTGCATTGCAAGCTTGCAGCTGATCCGTTTATGGCGCAACTGTGTGACCTATGGTGTGGGCTGTGATTCTAGAGGACGGGATGGACGGTGAACCATGGAGTGTAACCTGGGACTGGAGGCCTTCTTTTTTACTTGAAATTTTAATCTCAGCAAAATATGATATTTTGAAAGACGTTTTATAATATAAAAAAACATTTCATAAACTCTTAGTGAGAACCACTTAAAACCCAACAAAAATAATTACAAAACCCTAAATCGTTTGACCTTAAAAAATGATAGGCTAAATTTTAATCTCTACTCCTAAAAAACACCTTATGGTGATGAGTGATGATGGCTCATCAAACAAATCCAGACCATTCAAGTTCATCAAACGGCAAGAGTGAGGAGTGGACCCAGGCTCAGCACAGCGCCCAAGCCGAAGTGCCCGACTCCCCCTCCCGGCTCTGGCTCCCCTCCCTCCCCCACCTAGCCCTAGCCGGCAGCTGCCACCCACAAGCACCCACGCGCCCACGCCCCCCCACCCGACGCCCGCCGCCGGCCGCCCCGTCCCCGACGCCGACGCGCCCGCCGCCGGCCTCCCCGTCCATGACGCGCCCGCCGCCGGCCCGACGCGCCTCCCCGACGCCGGCCCGAGCCCCGCCGCGCGTGAAACTCTCCCAGCCACCGGGAGCCGCCGTCGCCCGAAGCCTCGCGCCGCCTCGGGATGCCGCCGCCGGAGCCGCCCCTCACCGCCCTAGCGCCGCCTCCCAGTGCCGCCGCCCTGCCTAGCAGCCCAATGTCGCCCCGGTTGTTGCCGCCGCCCTGCTGCCGCAGCGCCGCCGCCTTGCCACCGCCGCCGGCCGCCATGCCGCCCCTCGCCGGAGCGCCGCCATGCCGCCCCTTGCCGGCGCCGCACAGGAGCTCCTTCCCCAGCCGCCTCCTCTCTCAGGTAACTTTGCTAGCTTCACCAACGATCTCAATTTGTAATGTTTGTGTTGCTTTGACAGTCGTTGTTCTCCACTGTGGATGGAATTGATTTTTGATTGTTGGACAAATTGCTGGGCAGACAGAGGCAGAACTTTGAACAAAAGGAAAGGCAAAAGTAGAGGACAGGGCTAGAGAACCAGAATGGTATTGATGGCACAAGCATTCAGCTTGTCCTTATGAGGCGCCTCAGTCGCTTGACGTTCTAATCCTGAACAATCAATCATCACAATTGTTTCGAAAGTAAGCTTTACACATTTCTGGCATTCTTATTAATGAGCTTTTTGTGCAAGAATTTTCCATGATTGGTCCATTTTGCTATTCTAGCGCAACCTGGAATTTCAGAACAATGACTAATGCAGTAATAATACTCTAGATACTAGACACAGAGAAAAACTCAATTATATTGGAACGTTATGACCTAGGAGCAAAGGGAAAATCTGGGACATATCACATATCTGAACCCAAGAAGGTTCTGATTTTTTTCACAAGTAGAATTGACAGCACAATGTTCTTACATCCACAGTTGATAATCATCGAGAGCTTTCTGGCCTACACTGTGAATAAAATAAAACAAATAAATACTGGAATTTTATTTAACAGATCTGAGTTTTGACCATTCATTTTCTGTACTTTGTGCCAGTGCTGTTTTGGAGCAGTCTTGCGTCAGTAACGTTGCATGTTTCATATTGAACTTGAATGCTTGTATTCTTAACCTCTTAATAGTTTTGATATGATCTATTTTTCTGTTGTACCAGTTGCAGATGTTGTTTCACAAGTGGATTGCACGTCCGTGACGCCAGTACCAGAACAGTGAAACCGTGTTATATTTGTTCGATGAGAATGGGAATGTTGAGGTTGCTGTGATGTGCCTATAATCAGGTGAGCTGTTTCTCACGTGTGATTTTTATACCTATAATTGGTTGTAGTTGTAGATGTTGCTCTCAATAATTCTCCTTCCACAAACTATTTATTCTCCTCTCCCCTTTAAATATTTTTAAGTATGGACTGCCCAATTAAAGAAGCAACACAAGATATAACAAATACCTTTTCGAATTTGTCGGTAACTGATGTTTAAAAAAAGTGGGTAAGATAGATGTGACAATTACCTTTTCGAATTTATCAGGTCAACGGTGAATAAATGTTAACATAGACAATAACGAGCAAAATTCTATTACGCTGCTTCATGATTTTAATTAAGATAGATTGATCTGATTCATGTGTTTTTTTGCTGTCCTATATTTGTAGGGTTCAGCTTTGGAGCTGATTTTTTATATGTTATGGTTCATTCTTTATTAATGCTCCTTTGATATTGTTCATTCTTTATTAACTTACTATCCTATATTTATTTGCTTAAACCTGAACATATTCCAAGTATGTTTGGTCATGTTGCTTTGATATGCTCTAGGCTGTTAGACTTGCAACTTTCTTACTATTACCATCAGCCCCCACTTGAGTAAAAAGTTATTCAGGTTTCAGGTTTAGAAGAGAACCTATGAAGTGTTAAACCCGAACATTCTTAGGCAATTTTTGATACGAGTACCTCGTTTACTTTTAGGAACCGAAAGAATTGGCATTTGATAAATCAATTTCAGGTTGGTGCATGCTCTAAAGATGATGTTTTGTGGTGCCATGAATTAATATATTGTAGTCGGATTTTGATCATCATGATGTTACTTTCGGACTGCGTATGAAATTAATATGGGTATTCTAGCATTGCTCCATTTTATTCAAGCATTGGTGTATGATAAGTCTAATATCAGTTTCAGTTCTTTTGTAATTTCAGAGTTTGTGGCGTCGGTACCAACATCAAAGAGCATTGGTGTATGTAGGCTCTTTTTACAAGAAGATAAACCGTTAGGTTGTTAAGTCGTTAAGCTATTAAATCCAGAAGAACTGGCCCTTAATGTACCATGGATTGGATTGGTAATATGGGTTGGATTTTAAGCCACTGGTAAGCCTATTTGGAATTTTGTGTCTATCTAAGTTATGTTGTTTTTCACCTTTTATAGTTATATATGATGCTCCAATTTATGTCCCCTTTCATCCCTTTTATATGATGCTCCAATTTATTTCTCTTTTACTTTGTAAAGGGTCCAAGAGCTACTTCAAGAGGAAATATCACCGTGCTAGCTATATCTGACAAGGCCAAATCGAAGCGACAGAGTTCAAGGAGCACCCGTGAGACGTTTACCAAAAACATTGTATACAGAGAAGTACTTACGTCTTAGTCGAGGTGCCGGTTCAGTCGCATGTAATTTTTTTTCTCTTAATACCATTGAGATGTATTTGGATTGAATGTGTGCGCAATTCAATTGTCATTATATTTATTTGGAATAATTTGCTCCTATTTGAATTCACCGCTGATTTTTTTATTTTACTTTGAAATCACGTTGCGGTAGACGAATGCACGCATTGCTAAGTTAAACCACCCTTTATAATTTTATGTTTCTATAATTTATGTTTTCCTTTCTCCCCTTGAGTTCCGTGGCAGAGCACGGGCATTGTACTAGTTTAATTTAATTTAAGCTGAAAAGAACAAGGACCAGATGCCAAATTAAGCTTGAGTCGAGTGTAGAGGTCTAGATCCAAACCCGACTCACCGGATCAAGATCGATTTGGGTCTCCGATTGCAGTCGGGTCAGGTCCAAGTAGACCTTTTGCCCCGAGCCAACCATGACTCGATCCCTTCCACCGTCAAATCATGATCCAATGCTTCCAATCAGCTGCGTCACTTCTACCCTTCCCCCACAACCCTAGCCAGTAGTAGTCGCCGCTGTGGCTTCTCCTGCCACTTTCCTCTCTCAATCCCCTTTCTCTCAGTCCTCGTCAGACTCTAGCTCTCCCCACGACGGCACCTCACTCGCCTCCTCCCCACGGTGACGACTTCCCGCCTCCTTCGCATGGTCAACAACGGTGCATAGCCACCTCTTCCATGCGGTGGCACATCTACAAAAGCAACGACAGCTGGTGGGTTTCCTCCATGGTGATGGCGTTGGACGAGTTCTCCTCCACAGCCACAACGGTGGGCATATGGTCTTTCCTCCACAACAACGTGGTGGGCGGGCTTTCCTCCAAATCGGGTCGCCCGTGGCGATGACGGTCGAATCTGCGTTGTCCCGATGGCAGTGACATCCGCGGCATCTTCTTGGCTCCTCCCGTTAATGACCATCTCCTTAGCTCTTTTTGTTCGCCTCGGGTTGGGGTGGGCTAGAGCTCCATTGGGTCTGGTCGGGTCTGGTTTGGGGTAAGCTTATGGGATCCTCAACTCGGCCAGGTTGGGTCCAGGTCAAGGCAAAAACCAGCTCAACCCAACCCATCTAGACCTCTAGATGAGTATGCCTAGCTTAGAAGCCACCTTCGTCCCGACTCAAGATTCAATATCCACAAGATTGTACCTAGGAGGGAGGGACGAGAGAGAGAGAGAGAGAGAGAGAGAGAGAGAGAGAGAGAGAGAGAGAGATACAACAAGCAAAGATACATGGGTTACACGCTGGCCGCCGAGACAAAGATGGGATTAGAAGCTCCGTGGATTTGAAGGCTTAGGGCATCATCAATGGGGGCATAACTTAGGTCGATCTAGTACTGTACCAAATAAAATAGAAGAGAGTGCAACGTAGATTAGTAGTAAAAAGGAGGTGTAAATAGTGGTTGGGTTGACGTAAGTTAGGTATAGGTTGGTGATACCCTCAGGACATGTCTTAGGCTTCCACCATGTATTGTAGCCTAGTTTTGTATGAAATAAAATAAAAGAGAGTAAAATGTAAATAAATAGTGAAAAAAATGGGAATCGCAGATAAATAGTACCGGGTCGACCTAAGTTACGCCTATAGATGGCCAAATGGGCGGCCCGGCCTGAGCCCGACTAGGCACGGGCCCGTTTAGGCATGACCCGTTTAGGCATGGCTGAGAAACGGGCCGTGCCGTGCCGGCCCATGGGCCGAGGCCAAGGCCTAGGCACTGCACGATAGCTTGCAAAACCGTGCCGGCCTGGCCCGAGGCACGACGGGCTGCCTAGATCCCGTATAAATGGAAATTTCATTGATAAGACCTCCTCAATTGTAGCCAATATTTTATTGCGAATGCTTCAAAAATCGCTATTCCATCTTTTAGGTATCGTGAAAAGTGATACCTGTGAAGATCGTGCATTTCAATCACATTAAGATCCGTTTTTCGAGTCCATGATATAACCAAATTGGATGGATCTTCCACGAATTTATTTTTTGGGGAACTTGTGGGAATGTGTTCCTATTTATTGGTAGGCTTTTGGTTTACACGGCCAATTGGAGCGAGTGTTTGTCAAAAAGCTTTTGTAACAAATAGTGTAGGAGATTTTGGTCTGTTATTAGGAATTTTAGGTTTTTTTGGAGAGTCAGGGCCTAAGATCAGGCCGAAAGGCGTAGTCGATGGACAATAGGTCAATATTCCTGTACTACCCGTTGTTGGTACTGAGGGATGGAGGAGGCTAAAATTCAGGCCTGGTACTGCGGGACGGAGGAGGCTAGGTTAGCCGAAAGCTGGTCGGGCTGACCCGAGGCACCGACGGGCAAAATAGAGGCTAAAATTCAGGCCTGGTACTGAGGGACGGAGGAGGCTAGGTTAGCCGAAAGCTGGTCGGGCCGGCCCGAGGCACCGACGGGCAAAATAGGTAAAAATGAGGCCACCAAACTTTGAACCTGAGATCAAAGGCTTGTTTCCACCTCTGATAACCAATAGGACACTTGTTTGTTTGTGTATATTCCATTATAGTTTGTTATAATATACATACTATTAAATAAAAATAAAACAAAAACTAATCATGTCGTGCCCGTGCTGTCCCACGGGCCTAGCCTTCGGCCCAAGCACGACCCGGCAGATTGTGCCGTGCCGGCCCGACCTTATCTATATCGTGTCGTGCCTCGTGCCGACCCTTTAGCCTGGCCCATTTGGCCATCTATAGTTACGCCTCATTGGAGATAGCATCAGGGTCCAAAACCAACTAATTGGTTTTCTAGAGAAACAACAATATTATGTCGAGGAGAAAAATGTAGTATGAACATAGACATTGTGCTGCCAAATATAAATTCTGAAATATTTTAACAAGATTTGAGTGTTTTTCTGTGAAAACCGCTACCAAACTCGTTTTGATTTCGACGGTTCTAAATATCAAACCTCGCTTCAAATAGTTTATACCCTACTGAAAAATTTGAAATGAGGGGTAAAACCGACAATTCACCGCAGATACGAATCCCTAGTATAACAGGTATAGTCAGGTACAACTACGTAGCAAAAAGACAGGGACAGTCGCGCGTTGCACGATACCCACCAGGCCTCCACATTACCCTCCCCGCTGACCGTGGACCACCACCCTACGGCTTCGGCCGCACAACTGAACGGGTAGCCGGACTGTCCGGTACAGAAAGTTCGTGCGCGGGACAAAGGCCGTGCGTCACGAGTGGCCCCCCCCCGGGCGCCGCCTGCTCGTCTCGGTAGCTCACCTGACACAGGGGGCGTTGACACGTGTCCGAGCCTGGCAGGTGGGGTCTCCGCCCACGGTCAGTGGATGGCTACAGCTGCGGGGGTTATTTTTTTTCTGCTTTTGATGGTCGCGGTGACGGGACTAGACGAGTCGTGATCCAGCGAGGGCGAAAAGAGGAGAGACTGGAATTGTCTCGCGCACACGACAAATCCTCAAGGCCGAAGGCGCTCGTGTTTTTTTACTTTTTTTTTTTTACTGCTCACGGATGTAGGATGTTCGGTGGAATCCCATCAATCTTGCAAATATTTATAAGGTGCATTTCTATTCTTCATCGCTCAATTTTGGCATCAAAGTCTATTATAACCTGTTCAAAAAAACGCTTTAAAAACTTTAAAAAATTATGAAAAAATATTTTACGAATGCTAAGAAGAACTATATAAAACCCAAAAAATAGTTACAAAGTATTACATCGTTTAGCTTATTCAAAAATAATAATTTTCCATTTAACTTAATTTAAATTAAAACAAACAAGGCCTATGTCTCTGGTTTCTAGAGCGTGTTTTGAGAAAAATTGTGCCAAGCCTACGCTATGCAGCTTCTATAATAGTTTTTAAGGTTTTGTCTCTTGCTAAGGGTTACAATATACAATATTGATTCTAAAAAATATTGTAACACTAGGCAAAAAAAAAAGTTTGTTTCTTATTCCATTGGACGCCATGTTTAGGGATGTCAATGGGGACCCGTTCCCCGCTAACCCGCGGGGAATTCCCCTATTAGGGTTCGGGTTTGGGTAAAAATGCCCCCCGTGGGGATAGATTTGGGAGGAAACCAATCCCCATCGGGTCTAGCGGGGATGGGTTTGGGATCCTATCCCCCGAACCCATTAACCCGCCCCCGCATAGAGCCAGGTGTGGCCTGCGCTGCGGCCTGCTGCGTCGGCTCCCTCGTGCCAGCAGCCCAAAGTGCCCACTGCCCAACCAGCGTATACAAGCCCAACAAAGCCCATTATTCACCCATATATGTTACCTAGACAACCCTAAAATTCCTCCTCAGACCTCACCTCAGCCGTCGCCCGTCAGCCGCTCGCCCGCTCAGGTGGCCGGCCGGCCGCCGCCCTCTTCGAAGCACTGTGCCGCGCCGCCTGCCCGCCTCACTCCCTTTCCCATCCATCGCCGGTGAGCTCCTACCCGCCTCACTCCCTGTCCCATCCGACGCCCTCTTCGTGGCATAGTGCCGCCTCACTCCCCCCGTCCCTTGTTGGCTGTCGCTGTTCTCCAGAGCACGGCGAGCCGGCAAGGACGACTGCACGTGCACGGGGAATCCGCATTGATCTCGGGGGCCCTCGGCCATGTCTTCTCCCTCCGTGCAGGCGAGCTCCGACGGCGATGAAGCAAGGTGAGGAACGCGTTCCCCTTCCAGCCTTCCAGAAATGAAGTGCTGCCACTGTCTGGGATGGGGCCCCGTCGGGTCCCCGATACCTGCGCGGGGATGGGTTTGGGTGGAATTTGATCCCCGGGGACGGGGACGGGGACGGGGATGGGGCGGATTTAACCCAGCGGCGATGGGTTTGGGGGGTTAAAACCCGGCGGGGAATTCTCCGTTGACATCCCTAGCCATGTTACTTTTGATTAAATCATTTTGAAGGAAACAATCTTATTTATTTTGCGGTCTCAACCTCATAGAAGGTTGTTTTAATAGGTTGGTACAATGAAGCGAAGATCAAATTATTACTGGACAATATTGCATTTTCTTACCTTTGTCATTTTTTTTATGCGTGTTCCTTGAATTTGTGCCAACTTCAATATCCCTGGTGTTATGACAAAGAGTAAAAGAATTATATAGACAATTTGTCTCTGAATGCCACATTGCTGCACTAATAATAAAATTGAGTGCATCTAAAGTGGTACGTCCTCCGCACCTATCTTGTCACATTTATGCATATCAAAGTGCAAGAGCGAAAAACGAGATGTTTGAAACCAACATGGCCTTAGTCTGTATGAACTTTACAACTGTATTGGGTGAAATACATTTTGTCATAAATTTTATGGAACAATACATTATACGATAGCTCCTTGATTTTTTACATGATTTTGTCGAACTATGACATAAAATATCCCTTTTACCCCTCCCTTTCTCTATTCGTTGGCTATTAGCCCGTCGCTAGCACATTGTGAGAAGCAACCAAAAGAAAACACACACACACACACACACACACACACACAGAGAGAGAGAGAGAGAGAGCGGAGGGAGCGAGGGACAAACCATCCAGTAGTTGCCACTCCATCGCCACCGTTGTCACGGGAGCCTCCCCTACCATTGTTGCCACATGTGCCACCTCTATTGCCATTTGTGTTATCTCCTACATCCGTGATCGATGCTACCACCATTGTTGGCGTCGTTGTTGCCTTAACTAAGGCGATGTCCATATGCACGTGGCAATTCATGACTAGCTTAATTTCCAAGCAGGTTCGAGGTCGTAACCCGTGATAGGGTTAGATATAAGAGAAAATTCCTTTTGTGCCACTGAGAAAATTAATAATACCCTATCTGCCACTCGAAATCATAACTTCCCTCGCATGAAATGAAATAGTGGCATGCGAGGGAAGAAAAAAATAAAAATAGTGGCATGAGAGGGAAGAAAAAATGGAAACAATGCATGCGAGGGAAGAAAAAATGCCAATGTTACAATAGTTGTAACATCATTGACGGCAGGGGCACTGGGGGAGAAAAAATGAAAACAGTGGCATGCGAGGGAGTAGATGATTTCGAGTGGCAGATAGGGTATTAGTAACTTTCTCGGTGACACACGGTGAATTCTCTCTAGATATAAAACAATCGTAAGTGATATATTGTGCTCATTGATTCAAGTTAACCTGTAATTATTTTGCATTTTCTTTGATGAGTTGGATCCATCTTTTCATCGGAAGCTCATGCATCTAGTCAAGCCTCTATTAATGCAAAAATTTGTTGTAGATCATCATACACACTTGATTGAGGATGTAACACCCCAGCCCCTCTTGAGCCCAGAATGCTACTAACTCCCCAAAATCTATAAAATTTAGACGGCATCTCCTTTGTTTAAATGGGTATCCACGACAGGCAATTATAACAAGAGAACAAATAAACGTTTCTATCAACCAACATCTAATTTAAAAACATGCAATAACCGCAACTCTCAATTATACACATGACTCAACTATTTAAATAAAACTTATATGAAACCAATGTACTAAGTAACGTGAGAGGTAGTGAGTGCTCATGTCTAGGTTCTATTTTCCCATCCCCATGCATGATTGACATCACCTGTACCTAAAAACCAAATAAAAGTAAGAGTGAGTATTTAAGAATACTCAGCAAAGTATATAAACAACTAGGGAATACAAATACGAGAATCAGAAGATCACTTCCATAAGTTCATTCTCTTCACACTAGAAACAAAAACAATCGTCAATCCAAATACTCCAACCAAACCACTTCTCGTCCGTTTGATGCAATGCAATGCACATGCGTATGTCTTCTCCAGAGCACTCCGAACTATCCGCTTTTGACTTTCTCACTGACCGAAACGGACTAGTCAAAAGTGACTTTCTCACCGACCCGGCTCATATGCAGTATGATGCAATAATGCATTCATCTACCATGCAATTGCCTCACCTCCGTCATAGCACAAACAACATAATCTGACCACAGTTCATGATTAGGCACAGAGCATTAAACCAACAATTCCTATTCGATCAATTAGCTATATGTTTAACATATACTTGCCTTTCAACCGCAAGAACTAGGATGATGCGTAGTTGACGTCGATTCCATACCTCCGCCTATATATAGAGCATAATAATAAATCTTAAAAGAATGCTATCTATAAGAGCAACAAAGATAATCTACACCATGCCAACAATCGCTCTCCCTCAAAATAGCCCATCTAGGAACAATAGACCTTTAAAGACATAAACTAACTTTTCGGACAGCAAACACTAAAATCAACATAACTCCCAACCCGCTTATCCGATTATCACGCTCTTGTACTCGAAACGAAGCTAGAACATAGACGCACAATTTCTTTCATAGGACCAAACTCTGAATCAGATCCTAAATAGATCAAATCCTCACCCAAATCTGCTGCACGAAAATTGATCTACTAAGACCTCAACCCTCCAATCTAATCCTCCAATACTCATGATGGCTATCATCTAGGACGGGTAAATCTCAAGAGAGCACATCTATTTTCGCTTTCTAACCCTGCAATAACAAGAATTAGAACCCTAATTTCTCCATCCCTCTAGTTAGCACAAACCTCTCCCCTTCTTCCCTCTTCTTTCCTACTGCCTCCACACCCTCTATAACAAGGAGGCACAGGAGTTACCACGTGTAGCCGACGACGCAACAGCGGTACGGCCACGGCACGGCGCTGGATGGTGGCGGCGCGGTGCTGGGTGGCGGTGGCGCGGCTCTGGACGGCGGCGGCGGCGGCCCTGGACGGCGACGGGAACGGCAACAGGGAGGCGGCGCACGAGGGTGGCGGCGGCGGCTAGGCGATGGGGAGGGCGGCTGGGAGGATTTCCTGTGGAATCGTCGGTTTGCGCCCATGATCACTCTCTGTCTTGGAATAAAAGGGCATCCAACTGGGCCACGATGGCTTGGGCTGGGCTAGGCCCAAACGGGCTATCACAGAGGACCTGGGCTCCTTACGGTACCAAATATTTAGGTTCAAAGCGTGCCAATCAATTTAATCTAAAATTGACAAAAAAAAAAAAAGTAAAGTTCCCTAATCGGATTATAAACTGATTATACACAAATATCAGTGAAAACCCGATAAACAGTACTAATCTATGCGTGTAATGATTAGTGGAAATCTATCGGATATTGAAGCAGATAGAACAAGGTAAATATCTAAAACCTACTGAATAGTACACTACATAATAATAACTTCTAGATCGATGGATGTGAGGGATAATCAAGAAAAACTCAACTATCTTAAGCACAAGTATTAGATCAAAATAAACTAAGACAACAATACTTATGAGAAAGATGCAAACTATACATCGAATTTAATTATACATCAAGAAAGACGGTATAACATGCAAGGTAAACACAAGTAAAAAATTGGTTTACACCGAGGCATCTTTCACCCGTGGGTTGAATCTTACTTGACGAAGTTGATTAGATTCGATGTATTACGACGAAAACTAGTTAAAAGACAAAAAATGGGGTTTTATATTAAGGCCCAGTTCTTTTCAGCTTAACGGCTTAACAGATTAACGACTTATCTGTCACAACCCCGGCTTCACCGGGATCTACCCATGATCCATTGCTAGTCCCAGAGATCAATACTAGCAACTCATGAGCGACTTGGGTCGAGCATCACAACACAATTATCATAACTAAGAAAATATTATAATAATGCAAAAGTAATTGTACCACAACCACTTATTACAATAGTTTTCATAACTTAATATAGTAATAATATTCAGAGTAGCGGAAATCCAAATGATATGCAATGATAAACATGACGAAGCTCTCTAATCCGACCCTTCAGCAATGACTAGTCCTCCGCGAAGTCCGGCACAGAACCCTCCTGATCTTGTGGGCAAACCGGAATCGAATCTTCTTCTGAACAAATATATCCGTGGTTTTTGTATAGTGAGTACACGGCTACCCAGCAAGATTATCACAAGGCTGCTCCCAAATTGGCCTGGTTCCAAGATGTAGAAAATCTATGTCAAATCACCACTTAGCGGGGTTATTAGGACTTGGGTCTCTTTCTTAGGCGGGACACCAAATCCATGTATCTTTACCGATTAACTAATTTCTTGACGCTGGGGTTGATCCTAAAGAGATACCACTTCCTCATGAATTTATCTTGAATCGCGACCTTTTGGCTTAACTTTATCCTAGTTTTGACGAAGGAGCAACCCTCTTTTTCACCTTGAATTGGTCCAAATACTCAGAATTTCTGAGTTTTCGCGGAGGACTGGACCCAATAACCGGCGGTCTATGGTTGAGCGATATTGCCCACCATCATTTAGCTATTGCTATTCTTTTTCTGATCGCAGGTCATATGTATAGGACCAACTGGGGTATTGGTCATGGACTTAAAGATATTTTGGAGGCTCATAAGGGCCCGTTTACAGGACAAGGTCATAAGGGTCTCTATGAAATCCTAACAACGTCATGGCATGCTCAATGAGAAGACCCAATGTTTCCTACTTTAGAGTCTTTGGTTGGAAGGTGTACATAAAGAAGAAGAGGGAGCACTTGGAAAAGTTTCAGAGCAGGGTGGACACTGGATTCTTTTTGGAGTATTCTGCAAAGTCTAAAGCTTACAAAGTGTTCAATGATAGAACTGCAGTGATTGAGGAGAGCTTTGATGTCAAGTTTGATGAATCCAATGTTTCTCAAGATCAGCTTGAAAATTTGGATGACGTGGGAGATGAACCACTGGCCAAGTCAATGGAGAAAATGGAGGTTGGAGATGTGATGCCTAAGGAGGTATCACAGGAGAGTGAGCCTGCACCACCACTCACTCCTGAGCTTGTGCTAGACTCAAGGGGAGCTTCACCTCAGACAGATAGCTCAAATCTTGAACCAACCTCAGAAGTAGTTGGTGAGTCAGATGGAGAAACAGTTGAAGCCCCACCACAGTTGATCAAGTTTTATCACTCAATAGCTCGTGATCACGCAGCAGAACAAGTGATTGGGGACTTGAGTTCAGGTGTGCAGACACGATCTAGGATGGCAAACTTCTGTGAGCATCACGCATTTGTGTCAGAATTAGAGCCAAAGAATGTTGAATAAACTCTAAAGGACCCAGACTGGATCAATGCTATGCATGAAGAGCTCAATAACTTTGAAAGAAATCAGGTGTGGACACTTGTGGTGAGGCCAAGCGACTGCAATGTGATTGACACCAAGTGGGTCTTTAAGAACAAGCAAGATGAGTTTGGACTTGTTGTTAGAAATAAGGCTCGCTTGGTGGCTCAGGGCTTCACTCAAGTAGAGGGTGTTGATTGTGGGGACACTTATGCTCCAGTAGCAAGACATGATGCTATAAGGTTGCTCTTGGCATTCTCAACTTGGCACAACATCATGCTGAAGCAAATGGATGTCAAGAGTGTCTTCTTGAATGGGTACATTGGAGAATTGGTCTACGTTGAGCAACCATTGGATTTGAAAATCCTCAGCATCCCAACCATGTGTACAAGTTGTCCAAAGCACTATATGGTCTCAAGCAAGCTTCGGGGGCATGGTATGAAAGGTTAAGGGACTTCCTCATCACCAAGGGCTTTAAGGTCGGAAGAGTAGACAATACCCTGTTCACCAAGGTGGTCAGAGGTGACTTGTTCATATCCCAAGTCTATGTGGACGACATCATCTTCAGGAGCTCCAATGGGACAATGGTGAATGAGTTTAGTCAAATGATGGCGGCTGAGTTTGAGATGTCCATGATGGGCGAACTGAACTTCTTCTTGGGCTTTCAAATTAAGCAACTCAAGACTGGAACTTTCATTTGCCAAGAGAAGTACATTCTGGACCTGCTCAAGCGATTTAATATGAATGACTGCAAGCCAATCCGAACACCAATGGGGACAAACTGCCACCTCGACCTCAATCAAGAAGGTAACCCTGTGGACCCAAAGTTATATCGTTCCATAATTGGTGCATTGCTTTACTTGACGGCATCTAGGCCCGACATTATGTTTAGTGTGTGCATGTGCGCTAGGTTCCAAGCCTCCTCTAGAGAAGTACACTTGACTGCTGTGAAAAAAATTTCAGATGCTTGAAACACTCCACTAGCATAGGGTTATGATTCCCTAAGGGTGCGCGATTTGAGCTCCTTGGCTATTCTGACTCAGATTACGTC
Organism: Raddia distichophylla; assembly: GCA_005191435.1. Taxonomy (NCBI): domain Eukaryota; kingdom Viridiplantae; phylum Streptophyta; class Magnoliopsida; order Poales; family Poaceae; genus Raddia; species Raddia distichophylla. The sequence goes on from SPJY01016462.1 coordinate 597,783, forward strand.
GGTGCAAGATTGATCGCAAGAGCACTTTATGGGCTTGTTACTTCTTAGGAAGATGTCTTGTGTCATGGGCTTCCAAGAAACAAAACTATGTGGCGCTATCTACCGCTGAGGCTGAGTACATAGCGGCAGTGAGTAGCTGTGCACAACTCTTATACCAGACACAGTCTCTTTATGACTTTGGAATAAAACTGGACCACATGCCTCTTCTTTGTGATAATGAGAGCGCCGTAAAGATCGCCAACAATACGGTCCAACACTCACCACCAAGCATATCGATGTCAGACATCACTTTTTTCGGGATCACATGATGAAGGGCGATATCGTGTTTGAACACGTGAGGACAGAAGATCAATTGGCCGACATCTTTACCAAGCCACTTGATGAGGCACGATTTTGCAAGCTAAGAAATGAACTCAATATACTAGATAGGTCCAACATTGCTTGAGTTGGCCGTGGGGCCTTGTGTGTGAACTTCGCAACATCAAGTTGAATTTGAGACAGTCTCTATGCTTTGCTTGCTATACTTTCTTTAGATCTAGCTTATGTGTGAACTCATATGATCTTGATGGCTTGATCTAGGTAGACTGTCACTTTGCTCAATTTGTGCTTTAATTTAATGCATTGCTCAAATTGGAATCTTGGAGCTTTTTGCTAGATGTGTCAAAACCCATTGCATCTCTTTATGCTCAACACTATCTTGAATGAACTTGTGCTTCTAGTTCTAGGGTTGCTATCATATCTCACTTGCCTCTTGTCATGACTAGAAATGAGCAACCTTTTTAAAAATGTTTGAGCAAATTGTGAAATGTGCTAAAAATGTAAAATAAGGCCAAAATGGGCCATACATGTCTCACCAATGACTTCTCAATAAGATAGCTTGCTATTGTACTAGGCATGAACTCAGCGGGAGCTTTGGATGACCAAGATGCTAATTCCTTCAGTGTCATGCTGGGTAGCATCGCTAAAGGCTTGAGACATGGCACTCAAATTTGAGAAAATGTGTAAAAAAATGCAAATCATTTGAAAAAATTCGCTCAACAAAATATTTTTTCTAAGTCTCAAATTTGGGCTTGGTGGAGACTTTGTGCAATATGTATGCATGCTCTAGTTCTAGATTGCATCTTATGGCTTCTAGTAGTGGCATAAGCACAACTAGATACTATAAGCCTTTGATCATCTAAATCTTGCTCTAAGTATAATATTACTTGAACATCATTTAAAATGAGCTCTTATTGGTCTTTGTGACATGTTAGACCTAGAGATGGCTTGATTGTGAAATGTGGTTGATCACTAAGGAGATTTAAGTTTGTATGACTCCAAAGCTCATGAGATAATCTCTTAATTCGTATTTGTTCATGTTGGCTTCACTTTGTATGTCTTTATTGGTTCTTGATGACAAAAGGGGAGAAATATGAAATCCATCTTATGCTCTAACTTGAGTGACAAAGGGGAAAACTTAAATGACAATGGGGAGATTTTGCTTGCCTGCTAGCTTGCTAGGTGGATTTGCATCATGTGAATTTCATTGAAATTTTTTTCAAGTGGCATCTTTGCATCGATCTAGGGGGAGCTATCGTAGTTTGGCATACATCTATTTCATTCAAATTAGCCTAGGTTGCATTGTGCTCTAATGTAGATCATCAAGTGGTTTCAATTCAATTCTCTTATGCACCTTAGTGAACTAACCCATGGAGCTAACCCACTGCATCATAAGACACTTGCTTTGTGTTGTCTTTGTTGAGATAGATTTACAGGTGTTATCATCAATTACCAAAAAGGGGGAGATTGAAAGCACAACCTCCCAAGTGCTTGATTTATTTTGATAATTGATGCCAACTATATCTAAAGCACACCACATCAAGGCTAAGGACACATGTTTTCTAGTTCTTCTATTTTTCCTTGTGTGCATGTAGAGTAGGTCCTACAGGCTTGTATCTATCGTCTCTCTGGTTGCAGGGTTCCACTGAGCACATGATTCTGAGTCTTCATCTCTGAGTGGGCCGAGAGGGTCCCTCCTAGGTTGTTGGTTGGTGAGATTAGTGAGGGTTTCGATCGGGTACACCTGTCCCGGTTCGAGAGGGTTCCGAGAGCCAGTTGTCCGGGGTTTCGTAGCCATTAAGCCATCCAAAAACCGAAATCCTTCGTCTGCGTGAAACTTCCCGCCAAAGCCTGCGAACCTTCTCGTCCGTTGAGCTTAAGTTTGGCGCCAAATAGTTCTAAATCTTCAGAAATATCTTTGTTTAGGCAATGCAGTAGAAATAGAGGGTTTTGTGGGCTGCTGGCCGAGACGGGGCAACTGGGCCCGGACAGTCCGGCCCACGGGCCCAGACAGTCCGGCCCAAGTGGTCCGGTCTCGGCCTCCATGGCAGATCTGTGGTATTTTGTATTTTTGAGAGCCTTCCCGTGCTTAGATTAAACATATCAAAGGATGAAAGTTGTAGAGAATTTCAAGGCGCATCTTTTTTGTGTTGATAAGTTTTTAATTTAAGGAACAGAAAAAATCATATAAATTCGGGAAGCTTTCAGCTGACAGTTGGCTGCCTGGGGGCCTGGGGAGGCCGGACTGTCCGGCCCAAGGCATGCCGTCTGAAGCGCTGTTGAAGTGATGCCTTTGTTCGGACTGTCCGGCCTTGGTGTCCGGACTGTCCGGCCTAAGTTATCTCCTCCCAAGCTTGCAAGTTCTATTTTTCAGTAAGCGCCTGCCTTCGGCCGGACTGTCCGGACCTCCCTGTCCGGACTGTCTGGACCATGTTGTGTCCCCTCTGTCTCGAATGGTATTTTTTACAGGGAGCGCTTGCCTTCGTCCGGACTGTCCGGGGTGTGTCCGGGGTGTTGTCCGGACTAAGGTTTAATTCTGGATCTGAGATCTATCTTCCTAGGGTTTTGAAGTGGGGACTATATAAGGGTTTTTCTGATCGAGCGAGAGGTTGGAGAGACTCATTTGCAACCCTAGCCACCCATCCCAAGTGAGAGAGAGTTCTCCCATGGTGCTCCTCCTCCTAGGGGTCTCCATGAGTGCTTGAGAGAAGGAGTGAGAGAGAGAAGAAGAAGAAGAGAGGAAGAAGAAGATGAGCAAACCCCCTACGTCCTCTCCATCCATCCCTAAGGTCTGTGCCTCTCCCATGGAGTCTTTGGTCTAGGGTCTCCATGGTTGTGAGAGGTGTGGTGAGGTGATTGGTCTCCGATCTTGTGCTCTTTGGGACTCCACTTCCGGAAGGAGATCGATGCCAAGCTTCCGTCTACAACGACTCAATCTACTACACCAATGAAGCCCTTCGGTTGAACCGGAGGCCATCTCCTTGTGTGGGGTGCGTTGCTTAAAGAAAACCGCCCTTGTGACCCTTCGGTGGTGCAAGGCCGGTCGGTGACCCTTCGGTGGTGCCGGTGAAGAAAACCCGCTCTTTGTGACCCTTCGGTGGTGCAAGGCCGGTCGGTGACCCTTCGGCGGTGCCGGTGAAGAAATCCTTCTTGTGGCCCATCGGAGGTGTGAGAAGGTCGGTGACCCTTCGGTGGTGCCGGTGTGGTATGTGAGGTCTTTCCACCTGTGGGAAGACCTTGCCGCTTGTACGGGTTTGGAGTTCGCCCACCATTCGTTGGTGAAGAGCTTCCACTAGTGGATCGGGCAAAAAGATCGAGAGAGACCCTGGCTTTCACTTGTGAAAGCTTGCCTACCGGTGAGTAGGAGCTTGCTCCGAACATCGGGAAACACACGGTTGTCTCTTGTCTCCGTCCCTTTATATTTCTGCACCTTTACTTTCACGCATATCTTGTGTTTGATCAACTGCCTAGCTAGAACTTCGTTCGTTTTCGCTTCCGCTAACTAGCATCATAGGCTCAACCGATTACTTGGGTCACTAATTTGACTAACCACTAGCGCAATCTAAGTCGGAATTAAAAATTGAAAAAGCCTATTCACCCCCCCTCTCGGCCTGAGATCCCTTCAAGTGGTATCAGAGCCAGGTTCTCAAGGTTAAGCTTCACCCCTTTCGAGATGGCTGATGAGGGTAGTGTTGCAGGTAATAGGATTCCTTTGTTCGATGGAACACACTTTGCTTATTGGAAATTGCGCATGGCTGCTTATCTTAGATCACTAGGATATGATGTTTGGCTTGCCACAGAAAAACCTTTAGGCTTGGTAATTGATAAAACTATTGGTCCCACTCCCGATCAAATCAAGAAACTAGACTTTGACGCTAAGGCGGTCAATGCTCTATTCTCGGGTTTGAGTTTAGAGATCTTTGAGCGAGTTAGCAATCTCACAACTGCTAATGACATTTGGACCACTAATAATTCCTACTGAGTTCTTCAGAGAAATAATAATTCCTTCATCTAATGAATTTTTTCTTGTGCTATATATGTCAATCAACTAGATGGCCATCCGAGCAAAGGTACCAGAGCACATGAATGTGGAAGGCAGAGGAAGGAACCATTTAGCTTGCTGTTTCCAGGTGCCGATTCTCACAAAACTTGAGTGTCCATTTCTTTCACATGTCCTACTATTCTTGTTGTTAAAGCAACTAGCCGTGACGCGCACCTGTGGCGCGCCGAGCCTGGGAAAAGGGTGAAAAAAGGGTCGTGCGGCGCGCCGAGCCCGTGAAAAAAGGCAAAAAAACAAGGGGCGACAGGGAATCGATCCGCGGGCTCCCAGGTGAGCAGCTGCCTTAGCTAGCCAACCGGCCGAACTGCCCATGATGCTGAGATCTGCGCGGAAAAAATTCTTTTATACGTAAAAAATTAATGAACGGTCGGATCTAGCTCTCACCTGCGATCAGACGGTCGTGAACAAACGTGGCGACAATGGCACATTGGAGTTGATGTGTGGCATGGAGAGGGAGCTAAAACTCCCTTTTGTATATCTAAGATGCAATGACCGCATGTATATGGATGCATCTTAATTTAATTTTTTCTTGGCCTAGATATGTTTGCATACTAGCGGACTTAATGCGTACATCACTAGTCACTACTAGGATCCATATATGCTTACCCGACGCTATCTCCAACGCATCTAGGTAGTACATTAAATTAGAATCCAACACATCTACGTACTACATTAAATGCAGGCTATGAGGCCTTTCCTCTCCTCATCTTTGCTGTCCACTTTTGCCTATATATTGACCACCACTTCGACCCACGATTCTCCATCAAAGCGAACAGAGCATCGTCAAAGGAAAAACCAGAGCGGAGCGGGTATAGAGAAAGCAAATCGATAGGGAAAGGAGAAGAGGAAGGGGGTGAGGGAGGGAGAAGAGAAGGTTTACGGTGGCTGGCAACAAGCAGGGGGCGGTTGCCGGTGAAAAGGTGTGGTTGACGTTAGAGGAATGTGTTGAGGCCACCGACGCCTCAAAGCATCACCTCGAGTGAAACATAGAATTAGAAACAAGGAGGAGGAGAAGGAAAAACAGGAGAGGGATTAGAAGATAAACAAAAAAGAAGGATGTAGGTCTTTCAATGTGGGTGAGCATTTTTCACTATATTTCTCACCTTCGTAGTTTTGGAGCCAATCATCTAGAAATTGTTTGCTCATCCAACTTTAAATTCTCAGGAAAGTTGCCTCATATAAATAGCGAAGATTGTCGGGGATAAAATTACGGCCCATTGCCATGGCCCACTCCCTAACAGCCCAATCGAACAGCCTACCAGGGCCCAGCTCCCTGCAAGGTTCTATCTGGCCCATATGCACCTTGCCGAACAGCTTCTTGGCTGGCACGGTGCGTAACGACCTAGTATTCCTGTTTGAGTCCGACTCGAACAGAGTTCTGCACGGCTACGTGAAGACCCGGACGTGGTTTCCCGGATTGGATTAGGAGTCGTGATCCCCAAGATTAGGAGATTACCTTATCTACCGTAGGTTGTATTTGACATGTATGAGTTCGTTATGATCTCGTAGTTAGCCCGGCCCGATATTCCTCGGTAGGTCGGTTTGCTCCGCACTATATAAACAGGGCCCCTAAGGCGTTTAGAGGGACCTGGCTGGAGTTTTGCGTCCCTGACCTAGAGCTTTAGCACCTCAGCACTTCGCACACACCATAATCTCGCCGAGACTTGTTCGTCTCGTCGAGCCACCTCTTGTATTCATCTTGATATATAAGAAAGGCTGGACGTAGGGCTATTATCTCTCCGGAGAGGCCTGAACCAGGATAAAAACCCCTGTCTCCTGTTCGTTGCTGTTCGCGGTTGTTCGGCGTGTCTCCTATCTCACTTCTAAAGAACCTTGGTTGACTTGAGATCGATATCTCAACCGTCGACAGTGATCTTGTTCCAACAGAACCTGGAGCTCTACCAAATAGACATGATGACTCCATTTGAATCGATTTTTGTAAGTTGTTTTTGCCTTTTACACAACAAAAGGTGATAAACCGAACCAAATGTTCCGGCTTCTCGAAAACTTCAATGGCCCTGTGAGGTCCAACGATGGCATGGCAATCTCCAGTGGTGGTCTAACGAGGTCATGTGACTTCTGGTGGTGGTCTGCTGAGGTACGAAAGAGCATTTTAAACATTTGAGTTAAAAACCAGTTATTCAGCTATAGAATATCCAAACATACATATCCGTCGAGTTGTTCTATGGTGGCCACTCTAGCCCTTTAGCCCAACTACCCACGTTCATTCACCATGCACATGTTAAATACAAAGTCCTAACCGTATATACCGTAATAACTTCGTATAGCATACATTATACGAAGTTATACGATAATGCGTACATCACTAGTCACTACTAGGATCCATATATGCTTACCCGACGCTATCTCCAACGCATCTAGGTAGTACATTAAATTAGAATCCAACACATCTACGTACTACATTAAATGCAGGCTATGAGGCCTTTCCTCTCCTCATCTTTGCTGTCCACTTTTGCCTATATATTGACCACCACTTCGACCCACGATTCTCCATCAAAGCGAACAGAGCATCGTCAAAGGAAAAACCAGAGCGGAGCGGGTATAGAGAAAGCAAATCGATAGGGAAAGGAGAAGAGGAAGGGGGTGAGGGAGGGAGAAGAGAAGGTTTACGGTGGCTGGCAACAAGCAGGGGGCGGTTGCCGGTGAAAAGGTGTGGTTGACGTTAGAGGAATGTGTTGAGTCGTATAACTTCGTATAATGTATGCTATACGAAGTTATTACGGAAGGGCGATATCGTGTTTGAACACGTGAGGACAGAAGATCAATTGGCCGACATCTTTACCAAGCCACTTGATGAGGCACGATTTTGCAAGCTAAGAAATGAACTCAATATACTAGATAGGTCCAACATTGCTTGAGTTGGCCGTGGGGCCTTGTGTGTGAACTTCGCAACATCAAGTTGAATTTGAGACAGTCTCTATGCTTTGCTTGCTATACTTTCTTTAGATCTAGCTTATGTGTGAACTCATATGATCTTGATGGCTTGATCTAGGTAGACTGTCACTTTGCTCAATTTGTGCTTTAATTTAATGCATTGCTCAAATTGGAATCTTGGAGCTTTTTGCTAGATGTGTCAAAACCCATTGCATCTCTTTATGCTCAACACTATCTTGAATGAACTTGTGCTTCTAGTTCTAGGGTTGCTATCATATCTCACTTGCCTCTTGTCATGACTAGAAATGAGCAACCTTTTTAAAAATGTTTGAGCAAATTGTGAAATGTGCTAAAAATGTAAAATAAGGCCAAAATGGGCCATACATGTCTCACCAATGACTTCTCAATAAGATAGCTTGCTATTGTACTAGGCATGAACTCAGCGGGAGCTTTGGATGACCAAGATGCTAATTCCTTCAGTGTCATGCTGGGTAGCATCGCTAAAGGCTTGAGACATGGCACTCAAATTTGAGAAAATGTGTAAAAAAATGCAAATCATTTGAAAAAATTCGCTCAACAAAATATTTTTTCTAAGTCTCAAATTTGGGCTTGGTGGAGACTTTGTGCAATATGTATGCATGCTCTAGTTCTAGATTGCATCTTATGGCTTCTAGTAGTGGCATAAGCACAACTAGATACTATAAGCCTTTGATCATCTAAATCTTGCTCTAAGTATAATATTACTTGAACATCATTTAAAATGAGCTCTTATTGGTCTTTGTGACATGTTAGACCTAGAGATGGCTTGATTGTGAAATGTGGTTGATCACTAAGGAGATTTAAGTTTGTATGACTCCAAAGCTCATGAGATAATCTCTTAATTCGTATTTGTTCATGTTGGCTTCACTTTGTATGTCTTTATTGGTTCTTGATGACAAAAGGGGAGAAATATGAAATCCATCTTATGCTCTAACTTGAGTGACAAAGGGGAAAACTTAAATGACAATGGGGAGATTTTGCTTGCCTGCTAGCTTGCTAGGTGGATTTGCATCATGTGAATTTCATTGAAATTTTTTTCAAGTGGCATCTTTGCATCGATCTAGGGGGAGCTATCGTAGTTTGGCATACATCTATTTCATTCAAATTAGCCTAGGTTGCATTGTGCTCTAATGTAGATCATCAAGTGGTTTCAATTCAATTCTCTTATGCACCTTAGTGAACTAACCCATGGAGCTAACCCACTGCATCATAAGACACTTGCTTTGTGTTGTCTTTGTTGAGATAGATTTACAGGTGTTATCATCAATTACCAAAAAGGGGGAGATTGAAAGCACAACCTCCCAAGTGCTTGATTTATTTTGATAATTGATGCCAACTATATCTAAAGCACACCACATCAAGGCTAAGGACACATGTTTTCTAGTTCTTCTATTTTTCCTTGTGTGCATGTAGAGTAGGTCCTACAGGCTTGTATCTATCGTCTCTCTGGTTGCAGGGTTCCACTGAGCACATGATTCTGAGTCTTCATCTCTGAGTGGGCCGAGAGGGTCCCTCCTAGGTTGTTGGTTGGTGAGATTAGTGAGGGTTTCGATCGGGTACACCTGTCCCGGTTCGAGAGGGTTCCGAGAGCCAGTTGTCCGGGGTTTCGTAGCCATTAAGCCATCCAAAAACCGAAATCCTTCGTCTGCGTGAAACTTCCCGCCAAAGCCTGCGAACCTTCTCGTCCGTTGAGCTTAAGTTTGGCGCCAAATAGTTCTAAATCTTCAGAAATATCTTTGTTTAGGCAATGCAGTAGAAATAGAGGGTTTTGTGGGCTGCTGGCCGAGACGGGGCAACTGGGCCCGGACAGTCCGGCCCACGGGCCCAGACAGTCCGGCCCAAGTGGTCCGGTCTCGGCCTCCATGGCAGATCTGTGGTATTTTGTATTTTTGAGAGCCTTCCCGTGCTTAGATTAAACATATCAAAGGATGAAAGTTGTAGAGAATTTCAAGGCGCATCTTTTTTGTGTTGATAAGTTTTTAATTTAAGGAACAGAAAAAATCATATAAATTCGGGAAGCTTTCAGCTGACAGTGAGCAGGTCTTGCTCGGTTGAACCATAACCTGTTCGGTCGCCTGTTACACGTCTCTGTAGCAGCAAAATTTCCCTCTTCGTGACTTGGAGTCTCAAGAGGAAGACCCCACTCTAGTGAGTCCTTCCACTTGAGTCTCGGGGGCTAGCTGTCGGGGATAAAATTACGGCCCATTGCCATGGCCCACTCCCTGACGGCCCAGTCGAACAGCCTGCCAGGGCCCAGCTCCCTGGAAGGTTCTATCTGGCCCATATGCGCTCTGCCGGACAGCCTCTTGGCTGGTACGGTGCGTGATGGCCTAGGCTTCGTGTTCGAGTCCGGCTCGAACAAGAGTTCTGCACGACTACGTGAAGACCCGGACGTTGGTTTCCCGGATTGGATTAGGAGTCGTGATCCCCAAGATTAGGAGATTACCTTATCTACCGTAGGTTGTATTTGGCATGTATGAGTTCGTTATGATCTCGTAGTTAGCCCGGCCCGATATTCCTCGGTAGGTCGGTTTGTTCCGCACTATATAAACAGGGCCCCTAAGGCGTTTAGAGGGACCTGGCTGGAGTTTTGCGTCCCTGACCTAGAGCTTTAGCACCTCAGCACTTTGCACACACCATAATCTCGCCGAGACTTGTTCGTCTCGTCGAGCCACTTCTTGTATTCATCTTGATATATAAGAAAGGCTGGACGTAGGGCTATTATCTCTCCGGAGAGGCCTGAACCAGGATAAAAACCCCTGTTTCCTGTTCGTTGCTGTTCGCGGTTGTTCGGCGTGTCTCCTATCTCACTTCTAAAGAACCTTGGTTGACTTGAGATCGATATCTCAACCGTCGACAAAGATCTTGTTCCAACAGAACCTGGAGCTCTACCAAATAGACATGATGACTCCATTTGAATCGATTTTTGTAAGTTGTTTTTGCCTTTTACACAACAAAAGGTGATAAACCGAACCAAATGTTCCGGCTTCTCGAAAACTTCAATGGCCCTGTGAGGTCCAACGATGGCATGGCAATCTCCAGTGGTGGTCTAACGAGGTCATGTGACTTCTGGTGGTGGTCTGCTGAGGTACGAAAGAGCATTTTAAACATTTGAGTTAAAAACCAGTTATTCAGCTATAGAATATCCAAACATACATATCCGTCGAGTTGTTCTATGGTGGCCACTCTAGCCCTTTAGCCCAACTACCCACGTTCATTCACCATGCACATGTTAAATACAAAGTCCTAACCGTATATACATGTAGCTTTATGCACACTAATGCCGTGCTTACTCCCCGCCCTCTCTCAAAGTCCTTTCTTTTTTTGTAAAAAGGCCCTTCAAATTTAAAAAAAAGCAATCCACTCCTCCACCCTTCTTCCTCTCCCCTCCTCAATCTGGCTAGATCCGAGCTAGAGCACATCTGGGGCGGCACAACCGCGACAATGCAAACCCTACTAGCAGCCTCAGTAGCAACCACTCCGCTCAAGTCACGTGCGCACGTGACATGGCACGGTGGCATGGCTCACAACTCCAGTGGGGTCGATCGCAATGCTGGTGAGGTTGGTGGTCACGGTGGGAACGCCTCTGGCTCGGTGGGATTGGAGAGGAGAGGAGAGGAGAGGAGAGGAAGAGGGGTGGAAGGAGTTGATTGGTTTATTAGTAATTTCGAGGGCCTTTTTTGCAAAATCGACAATGAGGGAGGATGAGGGGTGAATACAAATCTTGGAGAACATTAAATGGTCTCTAACGCCTAGGAAGCTACGTCTATATGGGGAAAACTTCTTTTTATGTTAAATTCTTAGCTAGTTTTGAGATTAATATATTGACCATTCAATTATTAACCACATATCATGTATGATATAGAATTTTTTTATTAGTACTTTTTATTTTTAACATGGCATTCACCATTTTATTATAGAGCTAGTGTGGTTCTTTATTCTTTGATGATGTCATATATGCGTTATGTGTTGATTTCTAGCAACAGTATATCGTAGAAAAATCACAAGAACGCAACGAACAAGGTCACCGAGGAGGAATCCTTGTTCGTGCAGTCCGTCCTCGAGACGCTCAGCATTCCGCCGCACAACCCTCGGATCTTCGCGGACGTCGCTGGGTCGAGCAACGCCGCTAGCGCCGCCACCTTCGCCGGCGACGGTGATCTCCCCGTGGCCGCCCTGGCCCCGTTGCCTCCGGCGTCCCAGGCTTTCCAGCAGCAGTCCTCGGCCGGCTGCGGATATGATGCGACCGTCCTAGCTTGCGCCGCCGTTCCAGAATCCCACCGCCGAGAATGCCTTCGGCAGCATCGCACCGGCGGCGGCCATGTCGGCACTGGGCCGCCCATCCGTCCTTCACCGGCGATGTTGCCCCAGCTCCGGCGCCGTGGCATGAACTGACCTTCGAGCAGCCCACCGGGAGCGGCCAGGTCGCCTTCCCGTCTAACTTCCTCGGGCCTTTCGCCCACCACCAGGGCATCCTCATGCAGCAAGGCTAGATCGTCCAGCCTCTGCCTTCGCTGGGGCAACCCATCGGAGATGCTGCTACTGCAGAAGAGAGCGATGCACTGATGGATGAGTTGCTGGGCAACAATGGCGGTCCAGTCGATCGTGGCGTCAGACGAGGGTGAGCTCGCAGCCATGGTCGCTCCCGATGATGAGGAGCTCATACTGTTTCCCCTGGACGATCTCCTGGGGCCGGACGTGCCCGTGGGCTTCGACGGCGGCGTCGGCCTTGCTCAGCAGGGCGCAATCGACGATGAGGCCGCCGCCTCTGCCGCCGCAGAAGGCTTCCTGAACGACGAGGCAGATGGCATGGAGATCTGGCACGTGGAGATAGAGGGCTTCGCTCGATGACGACGAGATCTTCAAGGACTGCACTGAGGGTTTACAAGGACAAGGAGGACAGCATCGGGGTGCTTGAGCCTTGAGTAGTCATGGACTCATGGCTAGAAAGAGTAGTCATATACTCATGATATCCTCATAGCTAGAGAGAGAGAGAGTTTGGGGACAAGAGAGAGTTTGTTAGAGAAGAGAAAGAGGAAGAGATTACAGCGAGACACGAAAGGAAATAATTGACGATTTGCCACTCTCAACATTGGCGCTCGCTAAAATTGCCACCCTGTGTGTATTACACGTGGGACCATCTGTGTGTATTACATGTGGGTCAGAGTGGCATTTTAGCGAGCGTTAATGTTGAGAGTGGCAAATTGTCAAATCTCCCACAAGAAAGGGGAGGAGATCACAATTTTTGCAGTGATAAAAAATGGAGTCAAATCCTTTTTATAATTTATTTGTTATACTCCTTGGATCAAGTAGTTACAAGCCTACAGCACACAAGTTTTCAGTTTGATATCATAACCATGCGTCTAAATTTAAAATGATAACATTAAACATGGCCTAATTATTTATTCAATAAAAAAATAACCTAAATACAAATTTTAGCATAAAATTTTGCACACAACATTTTTTGTCAAGTAATTCAATTCTATTCATTTCTTAAAATTCACTACAAGAATCGGCATGAATCTCGAGGGTCAAAAGAATTCTCGAGGGCGCCAACTAAGCCCTCTAGAAATTAAGAGCTTTCTCGAGGGCCAACTTAAAACTGTCGAGAAAGGTATCGATTCTCGAGGGCACAGAAAAAGCCCTCGAGAAACGTAGACGGCGGCACTGGTAGCTAACGGCGGAAGCTTGTTTCTCGAGGGCATTAAAAAATAAGCCCTCGAGATAGGTATTGGCGCGCACGGGATCCAAATATTTCACTCCGGAGACATTAAAAAATCCGTGGCTCGTGGAGTCCCTCGTCTCCCCTCGTCTCTCTCTCTTCCCTCTCTCCCTCTCCACATTGCACCGCCATGCACCTCCTCCTCCCCCCTTGATCTACTCCGGCACCGCCCCTTGTCTCCCCGACGGCGAGGCGCGCGGCGGCGTGCGGTGGCCACTGACGGCGCGCGGCGCAGTGTGGCGGCGAGCGGCGACGGGGGCCACGGGCGGCGCGCGGCGCGGTGTGGCGGCGAGCGGCGCGTGGAGACGGGGGGCCACGAGCGGCGCGCGGCGACGGGGGCCACGGGCGGCGCGCGGCGACGGGGGCCACGGGCGGCGAGCGGCGGCGAGCTCCCTTCCTCCTCTATCTCTCCAGCGCCCCCTCTCAGATCTGGCGAACAAGCGGTGGCAGCGGCGGCGGCGGCCTGGCCGCTATCTTCCTTCTCGCCGGATCTAGCGGCGACGGGGGCCACGGGCGGCGCGCCGGTGAGCTCTCTTCTTCTCCTCCTCCTCGTCTTCCCTCCCTTCCTCCCTCTCTCTCTCTCTACCCCCCTCCACAGCAGGCCGTCGGCGGCGGTGGTGCGGCGGCCTCCTCCCCGCGCCACCCCCTCCTCTCCGTCCTCCTCCCAGGCAGATCTGACGGAGGGCGACCTCCCTTCCCCCCGCGAGGATGCATGACGACACCGACAAGGCTCCTGTGCGGCAGCGAGGATCCAGGGTGACGACGGCGATATTGTGAATTTTTTGTGATATTTTTTAGATGCGTGTTCCATGGCATGTTTCCAGATGGCATATTTTTGAGATATTTTTGGACATTATGGAAGTTTGTTCTTGATATTTTTGTACTATTGGAAATTTGTAATGTTCGTCATGAGTAAGAGAAATTTGTAATGGACATTATTGAAATTTGTACTATATCATCGTGAGTGAGATTTGTGTTCATGTTCATGTTCCATTGTGCAATTGATTATCTGCTGTTTTTGATGAGAAATGGTGATGAGAAATTGTGCACAGAAATCGAGGACAGGCTCAAACATGTGCTCTGAATTCTTTTTTTTAGTGGGACAAAAATCTCTCGAGGGCTAAGCCCTCGAGATACTGTGCAGATGTCGTTAATTGGGTCCAACTCCGTCATCTTCTGAATATTCTCGAGGGTGTCTAGGAAATTATCCCTTGCTGAGATAGGGAGAATGAAGCTCAATGTATTCATTCCTCTCTCTTAATTGTTAGATCATTTTTGACCATTTTCTCTTTATTTCATACTATTTTTCATATTCTTTTCCATCACCCCCATCACCTCCAACATAATTCCTTCGAAGAACAGAGAGAGATTTTTTTTCTAAAGGGAATGCACGAAGAAATTTTTTCTGAAAAGAATAGTGAAGAGAATCTATTTGAGTATCTCAAGTGATCAAAATCTATTTGTGAAGAAAAAATGACCCCAAAAAGATACCCTTAGAGACGATTTTACATGTAAGAAGAGAACAAATGATATATAGGAGAATACAACTTTACCCATAGAACGGCCCTTGGGGTACGGGCATTGATGTACATTTACAACACAATTACAAATGGAGTTAAGTGTGCAGGCTCACGTCACGTCATCCTAAAGCCTCCATGTGACAGAGGGCATTAATTTGTTGGCGGGGGCCAGTGGACTTCAACGAGGAAGTGACCTCCGACAGACACTTCCGTCCAAGAGATGCTAGTGCCATTGGAGATGTTCTTTTGTCTTGTTGCACCTATCTTTTGCCAGGGTCAAAGGTTACACCAACATGTGGGGCCAAACCTTTTTAATTATTTTTCTTTCTTGAAACAAATGCCCCAGATTAGCATATAATCTTTTTTTAAAAATGTTATTTTGGTGTTTCATCTACTGAGAGTCAGCACACGAGAGACATCTAACTTCAGTCATGTGCGAAAAAATAAAAGAGAAACCAATGGTACTGTCGACGGTTGAGATATCGATCTCAAGTCAACCAAGGTTCTTTAGAAGTGAGATAGGAGACACGCCGAACAACCGCGAACAGCAACGAACAGGAGACAGGGGTTTTTATCCTGGTTCAGGCCTCTCCGGAGAGATAATAGCCCTACGTCCAGCCTTTCTTATATATCAAGATGAATACAAGAGGTGGCTCGACGAGACGAACAAGTCTCGGCGAGATTATGGTGTATGCGAAGTGCTGAGGTGCTAAAGCTCTAGGTCAGGGACGCAAAACTCCAGCCAGGTCCCTCTAAACGCCTTAGGGGCCCTGTTTATATAGTGCGGAACAAACCGACCTACCGAGGAATATCGGGCCGGGCTAACTACGAGATCATAACAAACTCATACATGCCAAATACAACCTACGGTAGATAAGGTAATCTCCTAAACTTGGGTACCACGACCTTCAATCCAATTGAAAGGTCAGGGGATGGGAGACCTAGGAATTCCCAGTTGAAGGAGCGCCTCGGGGAGGACGGTAGGGTGGGGGCGCCATCGCCGAGGATTGAGTTGTAGTGTTGATGGAGTATATGGGCTTTTTCTTCGAATTCAGAGTGCGGTCCACTATCAGTCTGCAGTGTATGGATGAAATTTTTTCTTCGGCGGCCGTTGGCCCTCAGGTGGAAGTACTTGGTGTTGGCATCCCCCAGCTTGAGCCAGTTGAGACGGGCTCGCTGCTTCCATTTAATTTTTTGGATCACGCTGAGACCAAGACTTTTAAGCTTGAGTTGGCGGCGTAGGTCGAGTTCCTGGGCCGAGAGGGGGCGCGACTCCAGAGCGCAGTCAAGAAGGCGAAGAACCTCAGAGACGAAGGCGAGTTGCAGGGTGATGTTCCCGATGTGGGCTCGGTTCCAAGCCTTGAGAGCCTTTGCCGTGCGGATGAGCTTTGCTTTGAAGCGGTGGAGGGGGTGCAGGGGGAGATCACATGGATCTCGAACACATTTGAACAATCTTATGCTAGTAAATGCTAAGTTCTACATCCAATACAGCAACCCTCCTCACACCTCATACAAAAGACTATCATGCAAACACGTGGGGGAGTCCATCATCTCCTAGAATCCCTAGTTCCCAACCTGGCTAATTTTATACACAGCAGAAACTTATGGCTATATTAAAAAATATATATTTCTGTCATGTGCATGTAGTTACTTTATGGGACAGTTATCCAGTTATGATCAAGAAAGAATTTACCATACCTGCATGATTTATCTTCAGTAAATTTCCAAAAAAAAAAACACATGTTTCATGGTCATGTTCATGACAACCACAGGTTTCTTGACTAGTAAAGAGGCAGAAGATCAAACAAGAGAGAGAATTCTGGATTCTCATGGAGAACACAAATGGTAGAACGACCAAGATAGGAGTATATATATCAATCTACAACATAGTCCACAAATACAGCTGGGCCAGCTAGACAAGTAGAACGACCAAGATACTATCGATATACAGCACAGTCCACAAATACAGCTGGACCAGCTAGAAAAGTAGAATGACCAAGATATATACTATCGATATACAGCACAGTCCACAAATACAGCTGGACCAGCTAGAAAAGTAGAATGACCAGCTAGAACATAACTTGTTGATACTTAAAAAACCACTAAATACTACACCCGTCAATCCTCCGGGACCCAAACAACTCACTTTTCACCCATGGATAGTTTGTGTCAATGGATTGGTTTGATCAAAACTTGGACGGCATGCATGTATTTCCATGGTGCCCGTTTTTCCAATTATGAAGCATGGATAAGTGATCCTACTCACATTGTACCCAGTGCTCAGGTAGTTTGGCCAATAGTAGGGCAAGAATAGAAACAGAAACAAAGCTTGAAAGAGTTCCAACTTTTTTTCTCAGTTGCAATTATAGAGCTAATTTTTTTCTAATAAGTTTCTCGTTGAAATGAAATTTCAAAAAAGCTTTCAATGCAATGGACAAAATCCAAAAAGCCTTTTCTATCTATCCAATCTACAGCACAACTGCACCAGCTAGAACACAACTTGTCGATACTTAAAAAACCACTAAATACTACATGATCAATTAGTCTTGGATATTAATATTCTTACAAACAACGGTGTTGCTATATTATTGTGATGCATGTAACCTCTCAGAATGCGGAGAATCTGCAAATACATGTGATGAGATAAATAGTAAAGCAATGTATGCACAACACTACGAAATAGGGCAAAGAATCTCAATCAACTCATCTATTTAGGGTGAATCACAGTTCACAACACGTTTTAGTTATCCATTCCAAGCAACAAGACAAGAGAAACAAAGCAGCAGCCATATGTCAGCCAGTAAACAGGGGTGCTATGTGAACATCGTGAGCTTCTTGTTACCTGGTGAGTTGTTCAGGTACATGCAAAAGTCAGAGGGGAGCAAGTCCGTGTCGCAGAAGGCACGCTCACTGCTGGTAGAACCGAGACAACAGACGGTTTGTTCCTTGAGGTACAGCGCACGCGATAGAAATGCCGCCTTCTCCATGTCAAGCATGATTACCCACGCCTTCCCGCCATCCTCATATTCCCTCAACACGCAGCACAGGACATCCGGGTTTTTCTTGCTGACAAGAGGGAACACCGGTGGATGGCATGGCAAACCCTGAGCCTGGTAGCTGTGCTGCGCCCAGAGGCCATTCAGGTCGATCGGAGGCTGCATCTTCCAGGCGAAGATGTTGCCGATCGTCTGCAGAGTCCAGATTGTGATGGTCGGGACACTTGTTCGGCAACGGCCCTTGATCGGGTCCCAATCCCAGAAGTTGGTGATATGAACAAAGCGCATCATGCCTTGGCTGACAGACAAACTCCGGAACGCCGCTGGGAAGCTGGGCCTGTGGTCATCCCATATCAAATCGACGTACTTCTGGCAAGCAGGGAACTGTATGTAATGGAGAACCGGCGAGTCATCGTCGTCGCTCGCGGCGAAGTCGCAGAGCAGCATGCCGGTGCAGTAGTCGGCCCAGCAGAGGAAACGGCCGGCGAAGGGGATCACCCTGGTGCAGGTCCAGATGAAGGGGATCCGGCTCCGGCCGTCCCCCGGCCCCGGCTGCTGCCGAGCGAGGATCTCTGTCTCGTAGACCCTCCATTCGCCCTTGTTGGAGAAGAAGGCGCGTACGGCGAACAGCGCCGCCTCCGGGATGTTGCTTGCGAACCTCCAGGTCACCGTGAGGTCGGCCACAACGTAGTCGTCTCGGCCACCGCGGCACAGGATTCCAGTGCTCTCGTCCAGCATATTGCAACAGCGCTCATCGGGGCACGGGGGGAGCCGCAGCAGCGACGGCGGGGAAGAGGGGCTCGCCGTGTAGACGAACAGATCGGAGGTGTCAGAATAAGTATGCCGATCGGTGAGGTAGATGCGGAGGGCGACGTGGTTGCCGTCGGCGGCCACGACGGCGGGATGGGCGGACAACTCCATGGAGGACTCGGGTATGCCGTACGGCCAGTGGAGCTTGAGGAAGGAGACCTCCGGCGGAGGCTTCAAGGTGAAGGAGAAGTAGCCGGACTGGC
Organism: Raddia distichophylla; assembly: GCA_005191435.1. Taxonomy (NCBI): domain Eukaryota; kingdom Viridiplantae; phylum Streptophyta; class Magnoliopsida; order Poales; family Poaceae; genus Raddia; species Raddia distichophylla. The sequence continues at coordinate 616,346 of SPJY01016462.1, forward strand.
CTCTGGTCGTTTCGACGGCGACGGCGGTTTCGTCGTCTTTCACGGCCGCAGCAGCGGCGGCCGGGCCTTCGTGGCAGTGGGTACGGCCGTGCCGGTGTAGGAGCGCCCAATCGAGATGGAGGGAGACGTCGGCCTCCTTCGGCTCCGGCGACACGGGGGGGATCGCTCCGGCCATCACGCTCTTCTCTTTCAAATCGGGAAGGATCTAACCCAAACCCTAGCGGCTGGGGAGTCGGGATTTCGGGACAGCTCAGTATATAGGGCGATCCTGTAGGGTTTCAGACTTTCGGGCCTTGTACATTCTAGTGTAGCGTAGCATTTCAACAAAATTTAACAGTGTTTAAAAGTGATTTAAATATTATAAAAAATTTTAAAAATAGTTTTAGAATCTTTATGAGAACTACTAAAAATCTAAGAAAAATTATTACAAATTATTACACTAAATAGGCTATATTAAGGTCCAGTTCAATTCAGATTAACAGCTTAACGTCTTAACAGCTTAATGACTTATCTATGTTTTGAAAATATATATACTTTGAGTTTTTTGCGTCCGTTTCTCGCTGTTTTGAAGATGGGTTCTAACGCTTTAAAAAACAAGTCAAATGAAATGTATTCGAATCTCGAGACTGTCTCAAGAAGCTCTCAAAGTTCAGTCATTTTAGCCGTTCATCCGCTCAGATGAGTTCAAAAGAACAGGGCCTAAAAAGATAAATTTTGCTGAAACGCTACGCTACGCTACAATAAGCTGAAATGTACAAGGCCTCAGCCCGGTGGTTGCCGTGGGCAAGATTGCTAGCAGGCCGATGCCCAAATGTTTGGGAAAAATTGGTCTAATTCTGGTGAAATTAACTTAATACTCCCTCTGTTTTTTTATTTGACGATTTTGACTTTTGGGCACAACTTTGACCATCCGTCTTATTCAAAATTTTAGTGCAAACATGCAAAAATAAGTCATGTTTAAAGTACCTTTATTGATAAAACAAATCATAACAAAATAAATGATATTTACATTTTTTTTGAATAAGACGAATGGTTAAACGTATGTTCAAAGAGAACATATCATGTGCAAACGGCCTTCCCGTGCAAACGCCGTGCAAACCAACTAGCAAAAGTCATGAAAAATTCTGAAAAAAATCATACACGTACTTCAAGTCATACTCCACCTATATATAAAATTTCAAGTTCAAATTCGTTATATTTAAAGCACAGCAAAAAAGAGAAAATTCTGACAGATTTATACTAAAAAATCTGTCAGAATTTTCTCTTTTTTGTTACTGCTAAAATATAGCGAATTTGAACTTGAAATTTTATATATAGGTGGAGTATGACTTGAAGTACGTGTATGATTTTTTTCAGAATTTTTCATGACTTTTGCTAGTTGGTTTGCACGGCGTTTGCACGGGAAGGCCGTTTGCACAGGATACGTTCTCATGTTCAAAAGTCAAAGACGTCAAACAAAAAGAACGGAGGGAGTAGTATCCTACAGCCAATGAAATAAATTTGGAGAGCAAAATTCCTCAAATGTTTAATTGCTTGCCGGTGTCAATTTTTTTAAAGCTCTTCGGCTTTCTATAGAATAGAACAAATTAAAAGCTGCTAAAATTCCAGCCCTCTTATCAGTCCACGTTGTAAGCCTCTGGAGCGAGCACATTCGCGGCCTCTGCATCAAGCGCGTCAGTCAAAAATCGCTAAGCAAGTGGAGCTGTCCAATTGACCACATGGAGGCCAATCGAAACTCTCGGCGAGATTTGCGCCCACAAGCTTCATGGCACCCTCCAACTCCCCACTTTTCGAAACTCGTGGGGGACTGCTTCTGCTTTTGGGATGAAACTGTTGTATCTCTTTCCGACACACCGATTCTACCAAACTCCATCTCTGTAAGGGTCGCCTCCATCCACATCCAAGCCTCCGGGATCATCACCAATGTCCATGGTCCCTCCCACTCCGACTCTGGAAAGGAAGCATTCCTTATAGAGCTCCAAACCATCTCCACCAACTTTTTCTGATCCTTGGCTGCTCGTAGGAGACTTCGACCTCATATACAAAGCTACGGATAAAAACAATCTCAACCTCACTGCCACCTTCGCGTGCTTCATCTCTGCAGCTAGCATTTCACCTGGGGTAACGAACTGATCAACCCCACTTTGGTCAAACTTGACCGCATGTTCTGCACCTCTAGCTGGGACCTTACCTTCCCGGCATGATAGCTAATCCCGCCGTCTTCCTCTGCTTCAAGTTTCGTGTCGAAAATGAGAGATGAACCTTCTCCAAATTTAACGCAATGCGCCTTAGATAGACCACTACACCACCAGTGCCTTAGGTTCGTCGACCCACTTCTCCACTCACGTACTGCCCTTATGATTTTAGCGATTGGCTCCCTCTGAGAGTCCAACCCAACCCTCACCTCGTTGTCCCTAGCCTTGAGAGGTTGCCCTACCTGCTGCCTCCCGCGACGCGTCGAGTTGCCAACTCTCGACGTACGCCATCGCCAACGTGCCGTGAAGCATCATAGCTTGGCCGCTCTCCCGCGTCTCGTTGACTTACGTGCCCTACACCCAGCCACGCCTGGCAACCCCTCCCCTGGTCGCTGAGTCGACACTCGATCATATGTAGTGACGGTTGACGGCTTCAGCCTACGAGCATCCATGCTACCATGCCCCCTCAGTCATCCGGCGACCGGTGGTCTCGATCCGGACTAGCCTTGGGGCTCGCTGGCTCGGGCCAAGTGAGGTACAGTAGTTCAACTGGTGCTACAATGGTGAAAATTCCTCATTTGCCCCTGCATCCCCATTCCTCAATCGGCCAATCCCTAATTATTTTCTCATCTCGTCAATTGACATTTGGCTAATGAGATGTGCGATTGTGACATTTTTTGTACGTCTGTGAACTGTAGGTTGTAGAAACTTGAACAATTTTGAAGGAAATAATCGATTTGAAATTGTTGTAGGAAAAGGCATGTAAGCAATAGAATGTAGCATCCTCATCGGGGCCAAAATCCATAATTGCGGAGAGTTTTTTATCTTCTCCACAGCAATTTTTTCATTACTACGTCTTTGGATTAATTTTTGTCTTTATCCAACCGGTGCAGCAGCAGCACAGAAGGAGAAGAAGGCAGCTGGTGGTGAAGAATTCTCGAGCGATATACAGGGTCATGCCATTTCGTTTAACCCACCGTTGACCTACAGAGAACACGATCGAATAATTTTTAACAGCTAAAGGAGGGAAATTACCTAGAGTGACTTAAGGCCAAAAACAGTACTCAAGGATCACACAAAAAAAAAAGATTTTCTTTTCTTGTTCAGGATGATCAATGCAAGACAAGTTAACATGCTACACTACTAAAGAAATGACCTAATTGACAGGCATATCAATACCGGTTGAATTAAAACCGGTACTGATAGTGCATCGGTACCGGTTCATTGTAACAACAACAATTTTAGACTTTAAGTGCTGGTTTGAGGCAACAATAAAGATACCTTTTGCAGGTGGGTACAGGATAGCTGGCTCACGGACCGGTTCGTAATACGAACCCGTACCGATATGGGCTCATTATTACCGGTTCGTTACGAAGCGGTACTAAAGGCTCATTACAGCAAGCTTCAAAAGAAATGTATATCCTATTCTAATTAATATGTGTGGATGGGTGGGTTGGTTAGAAGGACGAGTGGAGAGTCGTGTAATGGCATGAGGTAGCAGGTTTTTGAGTCTTGGGTTTGCTATGTTTTTTAGATATTTAAAGGTTATTTCCGTAGCACTACCTTGTACCACCTAAAGAAAATCAATGCAAAAAGGGTGTCTCGGTAATTTTTTCTTACTGTTTTAGAGTGAAAGTATGTTAATTCGTAGAGAGAATTTTTCCAAATTGTACTATTCTTAGTTTTGTTTGTTTCAATAATCATCATATTATAAAAAAGTAGGAAAGATCGTACTACTGAACGTTGAACCACGCGGCTTTCGTAAAATCACTGCTAGAAAACTAATATAGCAATACATTAGTACCGGTTAGATTTGAACCGATATTGATAGTGTCATCAGTACTGGTTCGTAGGAAAAATAGTGATTCGAGCTTTCAGTACCGGTTGGAGGTAATAGTAAAGATTCCTTTCGTGTGCGAGTACAGGCTAGCTGGCACATGGACTCATACGAACCGGTATTGATGGGGGCTCATCAGTTACTGATGCCTTGTTTCTGAAAAGGCTAAAAGGTATGCATAATCTAGTTATAACAAAGCGCGTGGGTGGGTGAGTTGGTTAGAAGAGTGATGTGTGGGTCAATGGGGGCAAGAGGTGCTGGGTTTGAATTCTGATTCTCCCAATATATCATAACTTTTTTAGTAGAGCACTAGTAGAGTACCGGTTTAATCGGTATTGTTGGCTATTACCATAGATATCGGTAGCGATGCCACTTAGGCATCAGTCCTAAAAAACAAGTACCGGTTTAAAAATCGGTACTGTTGGCTCTTACCAACCGATACTAATGGATCACACTGACCCATTAAACCCAAAGCTTAAGAAACGAGTAAAGGGTCGATCCTTTTATCTAGTGATTAATTGATCCTTATGATCCATTGGGGCAAGAATCGATCCTCAATACTAAAATACATTGGAGTTGCTAGGTAAGAAGGGGAAAAAAATCACAAGCATGCTTAAGTGTGGTGCTCAAACTTCAAACAAATTGAACAAATTTTCAACTAGGAATTCCAGTGTCATCGAACACTAATCTATTCTCGACACTTAGCACAAATGTTAAACGAAATGAAAAAAATAAAACAATGTCGTTGAATAAATGGCAACAATTGCTCATACCACCTGAAGAAACCAATCAACACCGAAAAAATAACATTATATTTTGGTGCTACCATTCAATTAGGTGGAGAAATGGCCATTAAAAAGTGCTCCGGATGACCCTGTGCTTGCAATTCGTGCACAAAATCTAGAACGCTGACATAGAAGAGTACACTACTAGTAGCTAAACCTTTGATCTCGTGACCAATACTTGCAAATGTGAAGTATGAATTGCCTTATTGCCTTCAAATCTGTCACCGGAGGCATCACGGTGAAGTGTGAAGTGGCAGAGCCCCCGAGTTGAGGCGGTGGTGTTAAGCCACCGAGCTCCCGATCCACTCTCAAAGTCACCGCTACTTGGGTTCCTCGGCGGGTCCACTTCGCAGCGAGGGCGAGAGACGCACCTCGGCGGCGACAATGGCGGGTTGGCTCGCAGATCGCCAGGGTTGGCACCGGCGGCGGGAGGGCCCATGGACTGCCGGAGGTGGTGGCTAGGTGACGCGGCGACGTGGAGATACCTCTAGATGCTAGAGTCGGCGACGTGTAGCGACCGGCGACAAGATGGGTGCACAGGCGACGAGCGGTGGTTAGGTGGGAGACTGGGAGGAGAGCGCCGACCCAACTGACCCAAAGGGTCCCCAAGGTCGGATACGCCCGTTTGTTTGATTATTGTCGACCCGATGATCCAATGGATCCCTTTTTCCAAAACGGGTCGATAACCCAATGGATTTTTCTAATCCACTCCCACCCTAGTCTGTGGTAGTGGATTTTCCTTCAGATCAAATTACGATCTTCCTCTTTCCCAAAACCTCGGAATCTCATATGAGATAAAGTTTAATACTGCACGTGCTTCCTAAAACTGCAACGAGCAAGTATATTGAAGGGTATAGTTCTCAAAACAAATACTCCGAAATCGAAGGATACAATTAATTAAGCTGTCTACTTAATTCGTCTAGGAAAGTAAAGTCGTTCGTTCTAACGCGCGTGTTATGAAATTTGACTACTATACATTCTGTTGTTGGACGTGCACCCTTTAATTACAAAAAGGGAAAATTAAGTCTTTGGTCTCTGCTGGTCAACCCACCAAGCGATCAACGTGTAGACTAAGGTGACATCCTCTATTTTGTTGTATGTCACTTGTATTTTAGAAACCCTAAAAATAAAATAAAAGAAAATTGTTATATACGAAACACTAACTTAAACTATTTTAAATTAGATTTAAACCAAAACCCTAAACCCTAGCAAACCTTTTTGAAAAATTCTAGAAAAATTTTCATAAATCCTAAATGCCAGCCATCCTCCAAATTTCAAGTCCAAATCCCAATGCTAGCCTGTGATTCCGTAGAGTGTTGCCATTCTGCCGGGATCTCGTCGGACTCATGAAATGACGAGCAAACGTGGGAGAACCAAGCCCAAACTTGGAGGATAGTTTTTTGAGGCACAGACTTACCAAAAGCCAGAAGCCCAAGTCAAAATTCACCGATTTGCAAAATTATCCAATTTGAGGGAGTCCTAAACCTATTCGGATTAGAATTTGGGCCCATTTCAAATTCTACCCACTAAGGGCCTGACCTAGGTCGACCAACACATTATACAAACACCCCACTACCCCCCTCACCTCCACAACTCGTGCAAGCCACAGATTAAAACCTAACCGTCAAGAAAACCCTAGCCCGAGGTGGTTTTCGAGGTACAACTCTCTGTGCCTTGTCCAAACCTAAGTGTAGATGCCTTCATTGTGTAGAGCTCGTCGAGACGGTCTAGATGGATACTCAGATCATAGTTTTTGGTGAAGAATCGCGCCTAGAAAAGCTCGTCGGAGTTTTGGCCCCGCCGCCGCGCCGTCCTTGCCGCCGGTGACCTCGGCGTCAGCACCCCGCCGCGCTTTCTGCGCCAGCCAATGGCCGCCTGCCGCTTGTCCCCGCCCTGCCGCCACCTTGGTGCTGCCCACGCGCGCGTCCGCACCGTGCCACGCGTCAGCGCGTGAACCGTCTTCGCCGTCGCCTGCCGCCAGCCGCCGCGTGTCGCCTCCACCTCCGCTCCCGCCCCCACGCTGCCACGCGTCAGCCCGTGCCCGCGCCGCCAACCACCCGTCGCCACGTGTCGCCCTCCGCCCGCGCTGCGCAGCCCGAGCCGTTCGGTTCGTCGGTTTTAACTGGCTAAATGGGTTTCTACTTTTCCAGGAATTTCTGATTTTCTTCAAACTTCCAGGATTTGTTTAGGGAGCATCCGAACGCCAAATTAGATGATTTTGGAGCCGTTAAATCCCATAAACAGCCTAGAATTTTTATATTTATTTGAGGTATATGTTATGTTGATAATTTTTCTGTTATTATGCATTTGCATCAACATGTAGATTGTTCGTGCTCCCGCTGTTTGGTATTTTTCCATAAGCTTTTCGAAGGAGGACCCCAATAGCCAAAGTTCTACCAAGACAAGAGAGATTGCATCTTGCTATCATATTTTGCAAAACTTACCCGTTTAACTATTTTATTTACTTTTCTCATGAATGAAATGATGGGAAGGGTTAGAAACCTAATTATTCTCATTGAGTCATCTACCATGTGAATTAGGCCATTTATTGCTGCCTCAGTTATTTTCCTAGCCTATCCTTGTGCATAGATGCTAGTGCTTGTGGGTTATTAGTTGTTTGGTTATTCATTTAATTACTCTTGTGACTTGGTATATTTGGAGGTGCTGAGTTACTTTAATAACCAAATCAACTAAAACCTACGTGGCGTGTGTTGACTAAAGGTGGCAAGTCGGGTGGTTTTGTGGAATGAGGATTGTGGTGGTGGTAGTCACCTTGGTCTAAGGACCCTTGTCGTGTGCTTATCCGGCCAAACCATACAAGAGCAACCATAAATGCTAGCTCTAGCATGTCCGCCAACATGTGCTAGTCTTGGCTTAGTAGTAAGGGAAAACTGTTAACACACTATACTTTGAAAAGATCGCGGTCCGTCGGCTCAAGAGGGGGACCCGAGATGTCGAAAGCTTAGAGGGGGTATCGGTGTTAACAGAAGGAACTAATGAATCACCTTATATCGTTACTTGGTCTGGGCTCCAAAGGAAGAGCTAAGACGCAAAAGTATCACTAGGCTTATGGGTAAAGTGAGCTACACTATGTAGATGTTAAAACTATCATGATAGCCGTTCCAACGGCCATGGGAGGGGAGGAAGGTCGTACATGGTAGTCTCATGTGCTATCTAATAACCTGATGGGTTGGTTTGTTTGAGTTATTCGAGGCTTGTGCAGTTTTTCTGAGAGGCTTTGGAATCCGAGCTCTGTGTGTTACTTCGGGAATTTATTCTTTATTATTAATTGTTCAGCAAATGCTATTACAACACTTTAATTAATTTTACCTAAATAGGTGTTTATGCAAATTAGTCATACTGTTCTTGTTTATATCCTTGCATTTATTATAAGGATTCTTGCTGGGTAGCCGTGTACTCACTATACAAAACTCGAGTGTGGTTTGCCTACAGGATCAGGAGGATTCTGTACCGGATTTCGACCAAAATTAGCCTTCGCTCAAGGGTCGGATTAGAGAGTACCATCATATCTTTATTCTGCTGCATTATTTGAATTTCCGCACTCTGAACTATAATATATGGTCTTATTCAAACTATTGTAATAAGTGGTTGTGCTACAATTACTTTTACATTATTATGTTATTTTCATAGTTAATTGTGATTGTGTTGTGATGCTCGACAATTATCGCTCATGAGTTGCTAGCATTGATCTTTGGGACTAACAATAGATCATGAGTGGATCCCGGTGAAGCCGGGGTTGTGACAACTAAGCTGTGCATGAACAAATTAAGCTTTATCGGTAAGCTTTACTGTTGCCTCTCCTGTTAATTTCTTTAGGGCGTGCTCGAGACTCGAGAGCGATTGGGAGGGAGAGAAGAAAATGATGATGACACAGATTGTTAGGTTTTGTATGTGTACAAGTAGGTTACATGGACTCTGTGTTGTAATAGGCAGGGTTGGTTTAGAGTTAGAGTCGGACTCTAGCCGGGCCTCCACTATAGAAAGGGAGACAGCCCTGGTGGCTGGTGTAAACATGTCAACGACTTCATAATAGTAGCATAGGCAAGAGGAGGTCAGTGGCCGGCATGTGGTCGTGACCTGTGCAACCGGTATGCTGCGTTATTATGGTTTGGAGAGGAGCGCCCATAATCAGAGCCCCGCAAATGTAGACGAAAGATGAACTGCGTTACCAAACATCGTATCCCCTGGTGTCGTTCATGATCTTGCATCGGCGCATATCCTAACAAGTGGTATCAGAGCTTGGTTGGCGAGGTTGGCCATGCAAAAGATTTAGAGGGAGACACGAGGTTTATGCATACATGAGCACTGCAGAAAACACCTCATCGGCGCAAGGTGAAGCATGGCGGCGATCGACGATTTGATCGGTGGTGTCGAAAACTTTCGGCAAGAGGCTCGAACCGTACTTGTCTATGTCATTTTGGCAGGGTACTCGATGGTGCATTTGTCTATGTCATTTTCCAAATCAAATTCCTTAAATGCACATGTACTTGTATTCCGATCGCAGATAAAAAACAGAGGGTCATTTTACCTTATTCTATCATGTCTGCATGTCACTGGCAAAGTCTATGGTGTGTGGCAGGCAGGAAGTGATGGCGCAGCAGTACCATCTTTCTCTTTAATTCGTCTGGGAATGAGCATCGACATGAATCCCAAACAAAAAAACAACAGGAAGAAGTGACATCGCATAGTAGGCATGAAGTGATGGCACTATTTTTTTTTTCTTTAAATCGTCTCGGGAGGAGCAGCAGTCACGAACCTGAGAGCGTCAAGAATCCGAGGAGGCGTCACGACAAGGCACTCGGCTAGGGTGCCCTCCCACACAACACAACACAACACCCCCCTGGGCCCCCCTGGCGCCCCCGGCTAGGGTGCCTAGAGCTTGGCGCCCCCGCCCATGGCGCCTTGCCCTGTTATGCCGCCCTCGCCCAGAGCGCCTAGGGGCATTTTTCAAATTGGGTGCAGAGCCTGGGTATTTTTTGATTTACCGAATTTTTTTAGGGCAAACAGTGAAAATTTTCAACTTCCGTACTATAACCCATTGGATGATCTTGGAGATCATATATTGTACTCTTTTTCTCTTAATGAGTTTTTCCTTTAAAGGTTTCTCATGACAAGGTTTTAATGAGGCAATATCACAATACAAGTATTCATATGCGGTGCATTCTTTTCTCCATCCATTTTGTCCCAATGGGTTTTTGGAGGAGTTTTTAATGAAGCACATGCATATAAGTTATTAATTAAAGGGGAGTATATGCAATGTACTCTTTTTCTCCATACATATTTTCCATGAGGTTTTTGGAAGGTGTTTTAACGAGACATTTGCATCAGGAAGTTTATACTTTAAGGGAAAGTTTGTAAACTCTTATTTATGATCTTGAGAATCATATATTTCCGTCTTTTACTTCATTAATTTCCTTGAGAAGTTTCTTATACGAAGGTTTTAACGAGGCAATATAAATACATTATTTTTATACAATGTAAAGTTTTTCTTCGTCCATTTTTTCATTGGGTTTTTGGATGAGTATATAAATGATATACTAATTAAAAATATACATTGAAAGTATAAATGTATATTAAACAATCTTATTTTCTCCATCTGTTTTTCCACAATTTTTTGGAAGAAGATTTTTAGGACATATACATATTACTAATTTGCCTAAGGGGAAGTGTTAAGAAATATTATTAATAGGCAAATTATGAAAGGGTGTCTAGTGAAAAGTGCCTCTTTGTGGCACCCATTTGTTCTTGGCTTTGCCAGTGTAATTACAACTGATAATTAATAAAGAATTCACTTCCTCTCAAATCTCTCTACTCTTATGCTTGCACGCTTCAAAGATGCTTCTTCATTCTGTTACAAGGGAGGCCTCTTGTTTCATGTAGACCATCTTTTTTGAGTTATCCCATGGTAGTCCATCATCTTTTATTTTTCCCTTCATATATCAATATTGATGCCTATGTATTGGCAAAAAAAAAGTGTATTTTAAAATTAAATTGAACCAATTATTTATATTTATTATTTTATGATCCAAATATTTTATGAGGCAAATGATGAAAATTAGTTATTCCTTTAATTAATTCTAAATAAAGAACAAAGATCGAGGCTTTCGTGAGCTTTCGACATGTTGATCGTTTTAATGCGATTTTAGGCTGATTGTTTTCATGCGATTTTACATCCTGGTCTAATTTACGACTTTGAAGGTGTTTGTTTTCAACCTATGGATTTGCCACTTTCTCAGGTATTCTTGGCATTTCACTCTTAGTCTTAACTACGAGACAAGCTGATAACAGTGTCAGTTTTTCTGATTGTTTTATGCTTGCACGCTTCAAAGATGCTTCTACACTGTTACAACGAAGGCCTCTTGTTTCATGTAGACCATGTTTTTTGAGTAATCCCATCGTAGTCTTATCTCTTATTTTCCCCATCACATATCAATACTGATGCCTATGTATTGGCAAACAAAATGTTCTCCCGTTCATCACACACTGTTTTTCAGAATATTTTCTAATATATCACTGTGTGAGCTTACATGTAGTTCCATTGTGTATTTTTCTGATTCTCGGTGACAGTCATTACCGTAAATTGCCCACACAAACCACTGGCCATACGCAACGTAGACACACCGAACATAGACAGACAGAATTAGAGCATAACTTGGTGTAGGGCAACATAGACAGGATTATAGCATAACTTCGGGGTAGGTTGCTGTCTTCTAACTGAAGCGCCAGAACCATGAGTCCTATTTGTTCCAGCACACATACATAATAGAGTAGTAGTAATCGACTGATGTGTATAAAAAATAGTCGACTGTTGAATAGACGGTCCCATACAAGATATGTTGCCTGCATAGAACTATGTCATCCATCTGGTTCGGATAGAGCATCTTTAATCTTGATAGTGCGAGATTAGATGTCATGCACCGTCCGCTTAGTTCTTTTTGAAGGATTGATTGCAACCTCGTCGCTGCACTTTAGTAGGCCTACAAAATAGTACAATTGAGAACTTATATGAAATAAATGGACAATCTAACGAATTTATGTTGCTTGCAGGCATTATTCACACACATAAGCAGTGCTAAACCTGATATGAGCTACCAGTTTGTTCTGAGCAACCCACCCACACACTTTTCAGGGATAAAATATGATGTATGAATAATTCAAAAGGGAAACCAACAGATAACAATAAGAAATGGCATGGAATTTCTGCTAGAATGAATAAAGAATCAAGCGTGTGTACTGTGTTCTAATGAACATAAGTAATACCAAGAGAAAATGGTTGGGAAAATATTTAATATATAAAGGAAAACGATACAAATAAGTTGATGGACATCTAGTTTTATGATTTACGAGAACAAGCAAACTAGCAAGGATCTCTTACACATTTGAACAATCTTTTTTTTTTTGAAGGGAAATGCAGGAGAGCTGCCGTCCATTCATTGAAATAAGAAGAATGGTGCGACGCACCAAAGTTACAAGAGTTACAACGCAGTAAGGCTGCTGCACACCCCGGCCAAACGGCCGCACCCACACACGCAAGGCCAAGAGACCTTGCGGCGACACACAACTGGAAGGGAAGGGGAAGGAAACAACACCGGCCACACCGGGCGCACTACCAACACACAAAACGATGGACGACTCCGAATTAGCAAACCAAGTAGACAACCAAGAGGTGTTGCAGTGACTAACATGACGCCTTCAACAAGGTAACGATGGGAAAGACCCGGGCCGTCGTGCGACCACTAGGGTTTTCACCCGAAATGAGGGAAGGGGTTGTAAGATGGTGCCTCCAACGAGGAAAACGTCACCAAAGGTGACGCCACCATCCGCCTAGGAATGGGCAGGGCTTTCGCCCAAGCCCCTCCCCCCACCAATGCACAAAGCGGCTGCCACAAAGGATCACCAACCGAGTCGCAGACTGAAGCCGCAGGGCCGAAGAGCGCACACGAAGCACCGCCACTTAACACGGAAGACGCCGCCCACACCAACAAGTACCCCTAGCAGAAGGAGGTCCAAGACGATGAGGACGGGACCAAGCCAAGCAACAAAGAACCGCAGACACTCTTGGAGAGGATGTCAGCCAAAGTCGATGAGAGGTGGTAACGAAGCGGCCCGCCGTCGCCACCGCGCCAACTCGCGCCGGCCATCCCGCGCCACCGACGCCTCGCGCCGGCCATCTCGCGCCGGCCACCGACGCCTCGCGCCGGCCACCACGCGCCACCGACGCCTCGCGCCGGCCATCCGTGCCACCGGCACCTCGCGCCGGCCACCACGCGCCATGTACGCCACACGCCGGCCATCCGCGCCACCGGCTCCTCGCACCGGCCACCACGCACCATGGAAACCTCACGCCGGCCACGTCGCCTCGCCCCGGCCATCCGAGCCACCTCACGCCGGCCAACCGCACCACCGACACCTCGCGCCGGCCACCACGCGCCGGCCATCTGCGCCGCCTCGCGCCGGCCAACCACACGCCATCGACGCCACACGCCGGCCATCCGTGCCGCCTCGCGCCGGCCATCCGCTATTTCTAGTTTTATGATTTACAAGAACAAGCAAACTAGCAAGGATCTCGAACACATTTGAACAATCTTATGCTAGTAAATGCTTCCAATACAACAACCCTCCTCACACCTCATACAAAAAACTATCATGCAAACTTGTGGGGCGTCCATCATCTCCTAGAATCCCTAGTTCCCAACCTGTCTAACTTTATACGCAGCAGAAACTTATGGCTATAAAAAAAAAGGGCAGCCCGGTGCAACAGCTCCCGCTTGCGCGGGGTCCGGGGAAGGGTCGGACCCACTATATTAAAAAATATATATTTCTGTCATGTGCATGTAGTTACTTTATGGGACAGTTATCCAGTTATGATCAAGAAAGAATTTACCATACCTGCATGATTTATCTCCAGTAAATTTCCAAAAAACACGTGTTTCATGGTCATGTTCGTGGAACCACAGGTTTCTTGACTAGTGAAGAGGCAGAAGATCAAACAAGAGAGAGATAATTCTGGATTCTCATCGACAACACAAATGGTAGAACGACCAAGATACTATATCAACCTACAACACAGTCCACAAATACAGCTGGGCCACTAAGGGCTTGTTTGGTTCCCCGCCGCAGTTTGCCACGCCTCTGCAGCGGCCGCCACGCTTGCTGCGGCTCGCGTTTGGCGCCCTGCCGCTGCTTCGGCGCGCCACAGCGTTCAGGCGCCGGCTCCGTTGTTTTCTCCCGCCTGCGGCTGCCGCAAGTGTGGCGCTGAAATCCAACGCCGCAACTGCGGCGCGGCCACACCTGCGGCGCGGCGGGTTAAGGCGGCAAGCAAACAGGCCATAAGTCATTACCTACCTCCTCCTTTGAAAGGTGTGTTAGGGGCATTGGAATGATCAGGCTCAAAGAAGTACTGAATTCAGGGGGAGATAATTCACACGCCCTGAATTAAAACTTTGGCATGAAGCTGAAGTATCCAACTCGATCTAGAAGATTGAATGCAATGTTGGGTGGTTTGTACTCTTTTTTTCTTGGTGAGTTTTTCCCTGAAGTTTTCTTACATAAGGTTTTTAATGAGGCAAATCGTACGCACAGCAAGCGTATGCTATGTACTCTTTCTCCAATCCTTTTTTCCCACTGGGTTTTTGGATGGAGTTTTGATGAGGCATATGCATCTCGCTGGCAAGGCCCAAGGGGGAGTGTTGGGAAACCACCTGTAGGGGGAGCCCGGCTCGTCTAGGCCGACGCGCGGCACGGAGCGGCTGGGCCGGCCGGTGGCTTCCCCCGATGGGTCCCACATATTGACCTGGCCTAAACCCTAAGTAGTACTATATAAGAAGAGGTGGAGCACCTAATGTATAACAGGTCTGAGAAATAATAAAGAGAAGCTCCACCCATACATCTTTGTGTCCCCTGTGTTTGATCTTTCTCGGTGATTGATTGTCCACGTTTATACCTCGGACTACACCCGGTAGCGAGGTTCCTCAACAAGAGCGTGCTGCAGCAAACAGCTCGTGGTTCAGTTGGCTAAAAATGCTCAGATGAGGATGCTGCACACGGTTTGGCTAAAGATGGAAATTATATGGGCTAATGGGGAAAACTGGATCGGCCAGATTGGTTCAGAACAGGTCCGTGGAAAAATAAAGGTTTGGCCGATCTGCTATTTCGGGGGAGTCAGTTTTTTTCTTTTCTCGACGAAGGCAAATAATGTGACTTGATTTGGTTCTTGGTGGACACACAAGAACAACGATATACAAGAACACGACGAACATGTGACAAAAACGTGATTCGAACTCGAAACTCTAATGATCAAAACGCTAAGACCAGCAACGACTCGACGATGCAATGCAAATTCAACAAGAATTAAACTATGCGGTAATAGTAAAGGCTCAAAGGGCTTGAAATTTTTTTTGTGTGGCAATTTTCTGGACTCTAGGTATGAAATCAATCTACTAAACAAAAATTCTCACCAGGCTACCGGATGATCTGATACCACTTGATGGACGCGGACGCGGGTCCCGATCTTCTGGTGAGAAACGACAAGGATAACTCGGTAGGTGTCACGGAGACCTAAACGATCTGGCTTCTAACCCCGCAAAGGAACTAGAAATCCCGGCGATCGCTAAACCACCATGACAAGTGTTATCGACCGAACCAGAGGCACGATCGACCTGTCCACGAAGGACGATTCCTGCAGGCAACCGAAGAACGAGCAAGAACACAAGATAAGAAATCACAATTGCGAATATAGATTAAGTATAATGGGGTTCAGAAACTTGGTCCTGTTGGTCTAGCCGACACAAGAAGAATAAGGCGAAATCTCACACAACCGTGACGAATTCAACTAAACAAAACCCAACTAAGACGAAGCACGGCGTGGGACTTATATAGGGCGGCGGCCAGAGGAGGGGCGCCCAAACAGGTGCCCACATGTGCTCAACCCTAACTCTAGGGGTACACGGGCTTTGGGCCCAAAAATACGGCGACGCAGCGCCGGAAAGTTTCTGTCCATCAACTTGTTTCAGCGATTCCCGTTGACTCAGAAGAAATTTGGAGGCGTGGTTTGATCCGTTGGAAAGCTTATCTCGTAAGCTTTCCGTAGAGTCCTTATTTGCCTTATTTGGGATTCGTATGTGATCTGGGCGTCCGTTTAAAAGTGTACTGGTCCTGGTAGTGCGAACCGGACCCGACAGCGAGTTCGACGTCCTCTCGTCTTGGGAAACCGTGTCAATGATATCCTCATCATTGACCAGACGTGGCGATCAGGCTGACAAAGTAGCCGGCGAGGTCGGCAGGCGACGGCGATGACCACGGCGTTCGCGATCAGACCGGCAAGCACGGATGGATGCCGGATAGATCGGAACGGCGGGAGCAGTGATGCGACCAGAAGTTGCACAGTAGGCGCTACATCACGTCACTGAGGGAGAAGCTGTGACGTGGATGAGGCTGGCCAGGGTGCAGCATGTTTTACCGTGGACGGATGACGTGGTGTGCGGTGACGAGCTGGAAAGCCTCCTTGAGGACAAACAGAGTTTGGGTACAAGGGTTTGCGCAAGACGATGGAACGACTTCAAGGTGAAGAGATCATATTCTACAAGGTGGAGTTTGTTAGGTTTTGTGTCGAATATGTGTATAAGTAGGTTATATGGACTCTGTGTTGTAATAGGCAGGATTGGTTTAGAGTTAGAGTGGGACTCTAGCTGGGCCTCCACTATATAAAGAGAGCCAGCCCTAGTGTAAACATGTCAACGACTTCATAATAGTAGCATAGTCAAGAGGAGGTCAACGGCCGACATGTGGTCATAACCTATGCAGCTGGTATGCTGCGGTATTATGGTTTTGGGAGAAGCGCCCATAATCAGAGCCTCACAGATGTAGACGAAAGCTGAACTGCGTTACCAAACATTGTGTCCCCAGGTGTCATTCACGATCTCGCATCGGCGCATATCCTAACACAGACCTTATATACATTTAATGCATATGGACAC
The DNA here is from genome assembly GCA_005191435.1 of Raddia distichophylla. Lineage (NCBI taxonomy): Eukaryota > Viridiplantae > Streptophyta > Magnoliopsida > Poales > Poaceae > Raddia > Raddia distichophylla. Next base: position 633,159 of record SPJY01016462.1, read on the forward strand.
AACGCTAATGGATGCAAACTATTATGGCCGCTGAGCCACAATTCGACCTAGATTTTTATGTCCTCTTATGATGGCCATTGAGCATATATAGACCGATTTGAAGTGGCATATATCTAATTAATCCTGTCTTTTAAATGTTACATACCTATGACTGAGCATAGTTTTGTTGGAGGAAATTAAGGAAAGGGAATGGGAATTGAAAGGTATTAATTGTAATACCTCTTCATTGCTTAGTGGGAATCAGACAAGGGGATGAGAATTTATAGAACTTAAATTAATATCTTATTTGAAAGGCATTCTAGAATATGCTTATGATGATAGAAATCTTGGAGATTTACTTTTGTAAAGGCATATTAAGAAACTAATATGTCATTTTTGTGAGATAATTAAATGATTTTGTTTGTATCTAGTTGATACAGATCAATGTCATTTATTATATTGCTAATGTTCACGTGGTGAATAGTTGATGGTTATGCACATGAAAATATTGTTTATGACCTATATTATGTTAAGATGATCATTTGTGATCATGGCATAGTTGACACTACATAATTGCATGCGAAAAGTATGCATAATTATGCTATTATGCATTTGATGCATACAAGTAATTATTAGATTGTTCAAGTTGTTATGGGAACAATATTACAATGCAGATTAAATTTGGTCATGTTCAATGTAATGCATTATTTATGCATAAAATGAGTATTTGAAAATTGTATACTGACAACTAGTAAGAATACTAGTAATAACCATGCCGCATTAATTGGTGAACTGAAGTATTGAAAAAGAATAATGGGCAAAATGATAAGAAGTTGGACTAGAAATTATGCTGTTGACTATAGAATCCTTGGTTGGGCCTCTAGTCAAAGTTATTATCTCAAAGTTTAAGGGATAACCCACTATGTGGGACAATGCAGTTTGTCATGCTACTATACTAGACTGTAAAGGTCTAACTTACTGCATATAAATCAGACCCCCTTGATTTATAATGAGTGCGTGGAGGTATACATTTTCCATGTAACATCACCACTACAACATACAAATTAGGGCTATTTGATGATTTTTGGATATGAAGGTCCATAACCTTATGCCCGGCAAATGGGATTTTGAATTTATGTTGTTAATAAAGATCGAATCTCGGCATTACGGGAGAAATGCAAATTATCATGCCTTGAGTTTTCTCTAAAGAAAGTATCAGAGAAATGATTTCAATAATTAAAATAATTTTTGCACTGGTTATGCTATACAAAAGTTAAGTTGATGCTCGTGTTATGTGGAAACAAGGAGTTTGCCAGAAAATTTGGAGTTACCATTTATTGGGGAAAAAAGTGTAAAAAGATATTTTTTTTAGAAAGGAAAATACTTGCAAGTCAAAATACACCAATTATCGGAATAAGTTGGATAATGACCTATCATGACCCCATGGAATAAATGCGGATTTTAGAATTTTGCAACACAAACAAATGTGATGTAGTGTGCATCACTTACAATGCATAAGAGAATGGCTATATCCTCTAATATTTTGGAGATATTAAGTGAATTGGTGTAATTAGTGAAATCTTCTGAAAAGGCTGGTTATACGTTGCTCTGTAGTGATACAACCATGTGTTGTAAGTTCTGAAAATCAGGTTTTTTGGTTGGATATTTAATCACTAAGAGAAAGTTGTTAAATATCAATACCTTATAGGTTTGATATATTATACCTAGAGAATCTATAATATTCTTTGGAGTGAATAATGGAGATGTTTTTAGGACATGAAGTTCCTAATATTAATGATATGAGAGCATTAATGCATCAGGCCTGATAGATATGATTGATGTCAATTATTGACAAGATCAAATGCAGTTCTAATATGAGAAATTGAACTGGCAATAAAATCATCTCCATATATCTCCGAAGTATTGAAAAGTTTTGGCCTATGTTTATAGGAAAAATCAAGACATAGCTATGGTAGGATGCACAGGTTTTCGAAAATCTGGCTAATCCATATGATGTCCAATTTCATATTGGATATATGGTTGTATGACATTAAGTCATGTAAATAGACATAACGGTCACTTCCACCAAGTGGTATTGCATTATATAAGACACCACATGAATAAATATGGTTAGAACAAATGGTTTGCCATATGTGGAGTCATGTAAAATTTAATGCAATTGGTAGTCTGCTATTACCTAGAAAGATAATATATCTTGTATTGTATAAATGAAATGGGTTATACAAAGGCAATATAATAGAATATATTGCTCCGCACACATTCGAGGAGAGTGATGAAGTAGGTGGTTATAAATGATGTCATGTGAATTAGCTATGAGAGATTTATTCACTAAGTTATTATTTGGAATAAGATGACTTCATATTGTAGAGTTCAGGGGAGAAAACTTCTGTACTATAACCCATTGGATGGTCTTGGAGATCATATATTATACTCTTTTTCTCTTGATGAGTTTTTCCTTTAAAGGTTTCTCATGACAAGGTTTTAATGAGGCAATATCACAATACAAGTATTCATATGTTGTGCATTCTTTTCTCCATCCATTTTGTCCCAATCGGTTTTTGGAGGAGTTTTTAATGAAGCATATGTATATAAGTTATTAACTAAAGGGGAGTATATGCAATGTACTCTTTTTATCCATCCATATTTCCCATGAGGTTTTTGGAAGGAGTTTTAACGAGACATGTGCATTAGGAAGTTTATACTTTAAGGGAAAGTTCGTAAACTCTTATTTATGATCTTGAGGATCATATATTGACGTCTTTTACTTCATTAATTTCCTTGAGAAGTTTCTTATATGACGAGGCAATATAAATACATTGTTTTTATACAATGTAAAGTTCTTCTTCGTCCATTTTTTCCATTGGGTTTTTGGATGAGTTTTAATAAATTATATACTAATAAAAATATACATTGAAAGTATAAATGTATATTAGACAATCTTATTTTCTCCATCTGTTTTTCCACAATGTAGACCTTACTATGGCTGCAGGGAATATTTTATCACTGCCATTATTAATGGGCTCCGCACCAAAAAGGTAGTCACCAATCAAAATCAAATAATTGGCAATCATATTATAAAAAGATAATCCCAATAAAATATTTGGAGCTATTTGCTAAATATTTCATCAAAGAGAGATGATATTTACATGTAACGTACTACAGGCATACTACCTGCCCGTACCTTCTAGTTACATGAAATGAGTGTACTATGGGCATACTCAAAATTATCCCATCCAAGGATAGTATTTTTCGAAATTTTCCCTTCAATTTTTGGGATATTTCTGATCTCATGGGTTTTGATAGAAAATAGAAAATCCATCAATAATCCCAAAAATTCATAATGCTGAAAATAACCATCAAAATGGTTCCATAATTTTCTAGAATTTTCCATATTTCTCTGCATTTTATTCAATGGTGTTATGTAAATGCAAATTATACATTTGCATAAGGAAATCACCAAATGCAAAGTTAAATTCATGGTGTAAACCTTTAATTATGGGTGAGCTACTCTCACTATGGCCCGGCCATAGAACCCATACTAATAAGGTAATCACCAATTTGCAATGCAAAAATTCTGCAAATTTAAGTTAAACCAAAATAACTTAAATAATAATCAATGCAGAATATAATAAATTAACGTAGACCTTTTAGCAATGAGCGGTATACTCCCACCATGGACATAGATATGCCATAGGACCCATGCTTTGTGCTAAGCTTAGCACTTAAGGTAATCGTTAACATAATTTTCTAGCAATAAATTCTGGAATTCAAGTTAAGTAAATAACTTAAATTATAAACAATGCATAATATAATAAAGTGACATAGACCTTGTAGCAATGGGCGAGACACTCTCACCATGGACATAAATATGCCATAGGACCCATGCCTTGTGCTTATCTTAGCACTTAAGGTAATCGTCAACTACATCATACGAAATATAAATGCTAGAAAATTAAATTCAGAAATAATAACCCCAAGATGTAAATAACTGCATTTAAACACATCTACATTACGATTATCAATATTTTTACGGGTAAAATCGCAATATATGCAGTAAAACATCAAATTACAGCATTGATATGCTGAATTGAATATATTTGCAAATTTTTAGAAACGGGCTCATATGCAAATATTTTCATTGCAAAATTAACCCTTCTTCTTATCGGGTGGGCAATTCTACAATTTTTCAAGGACTAAATTGCAAAATCGGTTTTTTTTTTTTCTTTCTTCCCCAGCCGAATTGGGCTCCTGGCCCATTTTTATGGCAACCGCCGGTTGGGAACCCTAGCCCCCCATGGCTGCCACCGCCGCCGTGGGGGCGCCGCCGGCCGGACCGCCGCCGGCCAGAGAACCTCCCCCTGCCCTCCGCCGCCGCCGTTGGCCAGTGCCGGGCGACGCCGTCGCCGTTCCGAGGCAAGCCCCTTGGGGCGCCGCCGTCGCCGGCCCATGGCCGGGCGCGCCGGGGGCCACCGCGGCCACCCCGTGGCCGGGCGTGCCGATGGCCTTCGCCGCCGACCCATGGCTGGCCCTTGGCCGGCCCTGCCGGGAAGCGCCGCCGCCGTCGTCCCGAGGCGGTTGGGGCAGAGGGCGCCACCTCCCCCCATTGGGGCCCGCATCGGCATCTGACGCCATCACCTCGTGTTTGTTGGAGAAGAGGAGGTCGTCTCCTCTCCGCGGAAGATGAGGCCACGGCTGGCCGCCGCCGCCACCCCGTGGCAACCGAAGATGGAGGTCTCCTCCTTGGTCCGCCAATTCGAAGCCAATACCGGCAGGTCCTCGCGCCGCCGTCCACCAGCCCGAGGCCGGAATCGCTGCCGACGACGGCCTTGATTGACCACTTCAGATGGCATCATGGCCATCTCCCTGTTCCAAGCAGGTTAATACTCCACCCCTTTTCCCTCTCCTTCTCTGAACATGAAGAGGATTGGGATGAAGTGATTAGTGGTGGCTTCAAGAGTTACCGCACCTTTTGCGATCAATCTTGTGCTGTGTTTTGCCATCATGGACATAAGCTAAGGGGGAACTTTACTGGTTCTGTTAGCATAGTGAGAGAGACAAGAGAGAATTGAGAGGGAGTGATTCTTTATTGAATGATCAAGTTGTAATTACAATGGGCAAAGCCCCCTTATATAGAAAATGAATGGGTGCTTTGAAAAGACACCTCTCTAATATGTGGAACCACTACTCTTTAGTTAATAACCACCATTAGTGACTAATTACGAATTTGCCCACAAATATATCGTTTCACAACAGATGAAAATTAGTTATTCCTATAATTAATTATAAATAGGGGACAAAGATCGAGGCTTTCACAAGCTTCGGACATGCTGATCGTTTTAATGCGATTTTAGGGTGATCGCTTTCATGCGATTTTAGGTCCTGGTCTAATTTTCGACTTTGAAGGTGTGGGTTTTCAACCTACGGATTTACCATTTTCTTAGGTATTATTGGCATTTCACTCTTAGTATTAACTACGAGACAAGCTGATAACAGTGTCAGTTTTTCTGATTGTTTTATGCTTGCACGCGTCAAAGATGCTTCTACACTCTGTTACAACGAAGGCCTCTTGTTTCATGTAGACCATGTTTTTTTGAGTAATCCCATCGTAGTCTTATCTCATATTTCCCCCATCACATATCAATACTTATGCCTATGTATCGGCAAACAAAATGTTCTCCCGTTCATCTCACACTGCTTTTCAGAATATTTTCTAATATATCATTGTGTGAGCGCACATACATAGATACATACATAATAGAGTAACTTTGGGGCAGGTTGCTGTCTTCTAACTGAAGCGCCAGAACCATGAGTCCTATTTGTTCCAGCACACATACATAATAGAGTAGTAGTAAATCAAAATAACATAGTACCAGGCAACCAATACAAGATATGTTGCCTGCATAGAACTATGTCATCCATCTGGTTCAGATAGAGCATCTTTAATCTTGATAGTGCGAGATTAGATGTCATGCAGTTTGATTCCTGTAGTGAGAACATAACTTGTCGATACTTAAAAAACCACTAAATACTACATGATCACGTCTTGGATTAAGCTTCCGACAAACAAAGGTGTTGCTATATTATTGTGATGCATGTAACATCTCAGAATGCAGAAAATCTGCAAATGCATGTGATGAGATAAATAGTAAAGCAATGTCTGCACAACACTATGAAATAGGGCAAAGAATCTCAATCATCTCGTCTATTTAGGGTGAATCACAATTCACAACACGTTTTAGTTATCCATTCCAAGCAAGACAAGAGAAACAAAGCAGCAGTCATATGTCAGCCAGTAAACAGGGGTGCTATGTGAACATCGTGAGCTTCTTGTTACCTGGTGAGTTGTTCAGGTACTTGCAAAAGTCAGAGGGGAGCAAGTCCGTGTCGCAGAAGGCACGCTCATTGCTGTTAGAACCGAGACAGCAGACGGTTTGATCATTGAGGTATAGCGCACGCGATAGAAATGCCGCCTTCTCCATGTCAAGCATGATTACCCACACCTTCCCGCCATTCTCATATTCCCTCAACGCGCAGCACAGGACATCTGGGTTTTTCTTGCTGACAAGAGGGAACCCCGGTGGATGGCATGGCAAACCCTGAGCCTGGTAGCTGTGTTGCGCCCAGAGGCCATTCAGGTCGATCGGAGGCTGCATCTTCCAGGCGAAGATGTTGCCGATCGTCTGCAGAGTCCAGATTGTGATGGTCGGGACACTTGTTCGGCAAGGGCCCCTGATCGGGTCCCAATCCCAGAAGTTGGTGATATGAACAAAGCGCATCATGCCTTGGCTGACAGACAAACTCCGGAACGCCGCTGGGAAGCTGGGCCTGTGGTCGTCCCATATCAAATCGACGTACTTCTGGCAAGCAGGGAACTGCATGTAATGGAGAACCGGCGAGTCATCGTCGATCGTCGCTCGCGGTGAAGTCGCAGAGCAGCATGCCGGTGCAGTAGTCGGCCCAGCAGAGGAAACGGCCGGCGAAGGGGATCACCCTGGTGCAGGTCCAGATGAAGGGGATCCGGCTCCGGCCGTCCCCCGGCCCCGGCTGCTGCCGAGCGAGGATCTCTGTCTCGTAGACCCTCCATTCGACCTTGTTGGAGAAGAAGGCGCGTACGGCGAACAGCGCCGCCTCCGGGATGTTGCTTGCGAACCTCCAGGTCACCGTGAGGTCGGCCACAACGTAGTCGTCTCGGCCACCGCGGCACAGGATTCCAGTGCTCTCGTCCAGCATATTGCAACAGCGCTCATCGGGGCACGGGGGGAGCCGCAGCAGCGACGGCGGGGAAGAGGGGCTCGCCGTGTAGACGAACAGATCGGAGGTGTCAGAATAAGTATGCCGATCGGTGAGGTAGATGCGGAGGGCGACGTGGTTGCCGTCGGCGGCCACGACGGCGGGATAGGCGGACAACTCCATGGAGGACTCGGGTATGCCGTACGGCCAGTGGAGCTTGAGGAAGGAGACCTCCGGCGGAGGCTTCAAGGTGAAGGAGAAGTAGCCGGACTGGCCTCTGGTCGTTTCGACGGCGACGGCGGTTTCGTCGTCTTTCACGGCCGCAGCAGCGGCGGCCGGGCCTTCGTGGCAGTGGGTACGGCCGTGCCGGTGTAGGAGCGCCCATTCGAGATGGAGGGAGACATCGGCCTCCTTCGACTCCGGCGACACGGGGGGGATCGCTCCGGCCATCACTCTCTTCTCTTTCAAATCGGGATGGATCTAACCCTAACCCTAGCGGCTGGGGAGTCGGGATTTCGAGACAGCTCAGTATATAGGGCGATCCTGTAGGGTTTCAGACTTCAGCCCGGTGGTGGCCGTGGGCAAGATTGCTAGCAGGTCGATGCCCAAATGTTTGGGCAAAATTGGTCTAATTTTGGTGAAATTAACTTCATACTCCCTCTGTTTTTTTATTTGACGATTTTGACTTTTGGGCACGACTTTGACCATCCGTCTTATTCAAAATTTTAGTGCAAACATGCAAAAAATAAGTCATGTTTAAAGTACCTTTATTGATAAAACAAACCATAACAAAAGAAATAATATTTACATAATTTTTTGGAAAAAGACGAATGGTTAAAGGTGTGTTCAAAAGTCAAAGACGTCAAACAAAAAGAATGGAGAGAGTAGTATCCTACAGCCAATGAAATAAATTTGGAGAGCAAAATTCCCCAAATGTTTTATTGCTTGCCGGTGTAAATTTTTTTAAAGCTCTTCGGGTTTCTTTAGAATAGAACAAATTAAAAGCTGCTAAAATTTCAGCCCTCTTATCAGTCCACGTTATAAGCCCCTGGAGTGAGCACATTCGCGGCGTCTGCATCAAGCGCGTCAGTCAAAAATCACTGAGCAAGTGGAGCTATCCAATTGACCACATAGAGGCCGATCCAAACTGTCGGCGAGATTTGCGCCCACAAGCTCCGTGGCACCCTCCAACTCCCCACTTTTCGGAACTCGCGGGGACTGCTTCTACTTTTGGGATGAAAGTGTTGTATCTCTTTCCGACACACAGATTCTGGCAAACTCCATCTCTGTAAGCGTCGCCTCCATCCACATCCAAGCCTCCTGGATCATCACCAACGTCTATGGTCCCTCCCGCTCCGACTCTAAAAAGGAAGCCTTCTTTATGGAGCTCCAAACCATTTCCACCCACTTTTCTGAGCCTTGGCTGCTCGTGGGAGACTTCGACGATATATACAAAGCTGCGGATAAAAACAATCTCAACCTCAACCGTCGCCTTGTGGCCCTCTTTCGTTTCAACCATCAACCACTGCCACCTTCGCGAGCTTCATCTCTGCAGCTAGCATTGCACCTAGGGTAACGAGCAGATCAACCCCACTTTGGTCAAACTTGACCGCATGTTCTGCACCTCTAGCTGGGACCTGACCTTCCCGGCATGCTCGCTAATCCTGTTGTCTTCCTCTGCTTCGAGTTTCGCGTCGAAAATAAGAGATGAACCTTCTCCGAATTTAACGCAATGCGCCTTAGATAGACCACTACACCACCAGTGCCTTAGGTTCGTCGACCCACTTCTCCACTCACGTACTGCCCTTATGATTTTAGCGATTGGCTCCCTCTGAGAGTCCAACCCAACCCTCACCTCGTTGTCCCTAGCCTTGAGAGGTTGCCCTACCTGCTGCCTCCCGCGACGCGTCGAGTTGCCAACTCTCGACGTACGCCATCGCCAACGTGCCGTGAAGCATCATAGCTTGGCCGCTCTCCCGCGTCTCGTTGACTTACGTGCCCTACACCCAGCCACGCCTGGCAACCCCTCCCCTGGTCGCTGAGTCGACACTCGATCATATGTAGTGACGGTTGACGGCTTCAGCCTACGAGCATCCATGCTACCATGCCCCCTCAGTCATCCGGCGACCGGTGGTCTCGATCCGGACTAGCCTTGGGGCTCGCTGGCTCGGGCCAAGTGAGGTACAGTAGTTCAACTGGTGCTACAATGGTGAAAATTCCTCATTTGCCCCTGCATCCCCATTCCTCAATCGGCCAATCCCTAATTATTTTCTCATCTCGTCAATTGACATTTGGCTAATGAGATGTGCGATTGTGACATTTTTTGTACGTCTGTGAACTGTAGGTTGTAGAAACTTGAACAATTTTGAAGGAAATAATCGATTTGAAATTGTTGTAGGAAAAGGCATGTAAGCAATAGAATGTAGCATCCTCATCGGGGCCAAAATCCATAATTGCGGAGAGTTTTTTATCTTCTCCACAGCAATTTTTTCATTACTACGTCTTTGGATTAATTTTTGTCTTTATCCAACCGGTGCAGCAGCAGCACAGAAGGAGAAGAAGGCAGCTGGTGGTGAAGAATTCTCGAGCGATATACAGGGTCATGCCATTTCGTTTAACCCACCGTTGACCTACAAAGAACACGGTCGAATAATTTTTAACAGCTAAAGAAGATGGAAATTACCTACAGTGACTTTAGGCCAAAAACGGTACTCAAGGATCACAAAAAAAAGATTTTCTTTTCTTGTTCGGGATGATCGATGCAAGACAAGTTAACATACTGCACTACCAGAGAAATGACCTAATTTACTGGCACATTAGTATCGGTTGAATTGAAACCGGTAATGATAGTGTATCTGTACCGGTTCGTAGTAACAACAATAATTTTAGACTTTCAGTGCCGGTTGGAGGCAACAATAAAGATACCTTTTGCAGGTGGGTACAGGATAGCTGTCGCACGGATCGGTTCGTAATAGTACTAAAGGCTCGTTACAGCAAGCTTCAAAAGAAATGTATATCCTACTCTAATCAATATGTGTGGATGGGTGGGTTGGTTAGAAGGGCGAGTGGAGAGTCATGTAGTAGTGGCATGAGGTAGTAGGTTCGAGTCTTGAATTTGCTGTGTTTTTTAGATTTAGATATTTAAAGGTTATTTCCGTAGCACTATCTTGTACCACCCAAAGAAAATCAATGCCAAAAGGGTGTCTCGATAATTTTTCGATAATTTTTTCTTACTGTTTTAGAGTGAAAGTATGTTAATTCGTAGAGAGAATTTTTCCAAATTGTACTATTCTCAGTTTTGTTTGTTTCAGTAATCATCATATTATAAAAAAGGTAGGAAAGATCGTACTACTCAACGTTGAACCCTGCGGCTTTCGTACGATCACTACTAGAAAACTGGGCTAATATACTAGTACATTAGTACCGGTTAGATTGAAACCGATATAGATAGTGGCACCAGTACCGGTTCGTAGGAAAAGTAGCGATTCGGCCTTTCAGTACGTACCGGTTGGAGATAATAGTAAATATTCCTTTCGCATGTGAGTACAGGTTAGCTGGCACATGGACTCATACAAACCGGTAGTGATGGGGGCTCATTAGTTACTGATGCCTCGTTTCTGAAAAGGTTAAAAGGTATGCATAATCTAGTTATAACAAAGCGCGTGGGTGGGTGAGTTGGTTAGAAGGGTGATGTGTGGGTCACAAGGGGGGCAAGAGGTGCTGGATTTAAATCCTGATTCTCCCAATATATAATAACTTTTTTAAGTAGAGTACCGGTTTAATCGGTATTGTTGGCTCTTATCATAGACATCGGTATTGTTTGCTCTTACCATAGACACCTTCAGCCAACCGATAGCGATGCCTAAGTCAGCCAACCGGTAGCAATGCCTCTTAGGCATCAGTTTCGGAAAAGCCAACCGGTAGCGATGCCTAAGTCAGCCAACCGGTAGAGATGCCCCTTAGGCATCAGTTCTGAAAAACAAGTACCGGTACTAAAGGTCATGTCTGTAGTAGAGTACCAAGGCATCAGTTCCGGAAAAGCGAACCGGTAGTGATGCCTAAGTCAGCCAACTGGTAACGATGCCACTTAGGCATCAGTTCCGAAAAACAAGTACCGGTACTAAAGGTCATGTCTGTAGTAGAGTACCGGTTCAACCAACCGGTAGCGACGTCCCTTGGGCATCAGTCCCAGAAAACAAGTACCGATAAAAAAAAAGGTATTGTTGGCTCTTACCAACCGGTACTAATGGATCACACCGACCCATTAAACCCAAAGCTTAAGTAAAACGGGTAAAGGGTCGATCCTTTTATCTGTGATTCCTTGATCCTTATGATCCATTGGGTCGCTATCGATCTTCAATACTGAAATACATTGGAGTTGCTAGGTGAAAAGGGAAAAAACATCACAAGTATGCTTGAGTGTAGTGCTCAAACTTCAAACACATTGAACAAATTTTCAACTAGGAATTTCAGTGTCAACGAACACTAATCTATTCTTGACACTTAGCACAAATGTTAAATGAAATGATTAAAAATTAAAACAATGTCGTTGAATAAATGGAAACAATTGCTCATACCACTTAAAGAAACCAATCAACACCAAAAAAAATAACATTATATTTTGGTGCTACCATTTAATTAGAAGGAGAAATGGCCATTAAAAAGTGCTCCAGATGACCCTGTGCTTGCAATTCGTGCACAAAATCTAGAACGCTGATCTAGATCGAAGAGTAGACTACTAGTAGCCAAATCTTTGATATCGTGACCAATACTTGCAAATATGAAGTGTGAATTGCCTTATTGCCTTCAAATCTGTCGCCGAAGGCATCACGGTGAAGTGTGAAGGGCAGAGCCCCGAGTTGAGGCGGTGGTGTTAAGCCTCTGAGCTCCCGATCCACTCTCAAAATCGCCGCTACTTGGGTTCCTCGGCGGATCCACTTCGCAGCGAGGGCGAGAGACGCCCCTCGACGGCGATGCTCGAGCATCTAAGATCTGGATCGAGCACAAGGCGCCAAATGGCGGGAGGGCTAGCAGATCGCCAGGGTTGGCATCGGAGGGCTCGTGGACGGCCGGAGGCGATGGCTAGGTGGCACAGTGACGTGGAGATACTTGTACATACCATAGTTGGCGACGTGTAGCGACCTGCGACTGACGACAAGATGGGAGCACAGGCGACGGGCAGTGGCTAGGTGGGAGACTGGGAGGAGAGCCCCGACCCAGCTGACCCAAAGGGACCCTAAGGTCGGATACCTATGTGCCGTTTGTTTGATTAGCATCGACCCAATGATCCGATGGATCCCTTTTTCCAAAACGGGTCGATGACCCAATTGATTTTTCTAATTCATTCTCACCCTAGTCTGCAGTAGTGGATTTTCCTTCGGATCAAATTGCAATGTTTCTCTTTCCCAAAACCTCGGAATCTCAAATGAGATAAAGTTTAATACTGCACGTGCTTCCTAAAACTGCAACGAGTAAGTATATTGAAGGGTATAGTTCTCAAAACAAGGGAAATTCCTGGGGACGGGATCCCGTCCGGGCGGGATCCGGACGGGATCGCTCCCTTGCGCGCTCTGCAGAGGGAGGAGGGAGGAGGAGGAGGAAGGAGGAGGCCTACCTCGATGTCGTCGGCGTCTCCATCGCCGCTGTCGCCCTCGTCGTTGCCGCCGTCGAGCTCGCCGCCGCTGTTTCAGGTTAGGTTTAGGGAACATTGGGGTTCCTCGGGGTTTAGAGGGAGCTCGGGGAGGCGGCGGACGGGCGGTGGGTGGGGCTCGTCGGGGCGGCGGCGGAGGCGGCGGTGGCGCCGTCGGAGCCGGGGGAGGGGGCAAAGGTGGTCGGCCGGCGGTGGAGGAGGGACCGCCCCTCACCCCCTTGGGTTAGGGTGGGCGGCGTCGGAGCGGCGGCGGGAGGTTGGGGCAGCGGAGCGGCCGGCGACGAGGGCGCCGTCGGCCGGGGCGGAGGAAGGAGGCGGCGGGGGCGGCGGGTGTGTGCGGAGCAAGAGGCATAGCGAGGGGGGCGCGACGCGCGAGTGAGAGCGAGGAAGAGCGATCCCGTTGGGGTGGGCTCCCGACGGGATCCCGTCGTCTAGTCGCCCCCCAAAACAAATACTCCAATATCGAATGGTACAATTAATTAAGCTGTCTACTTAATTCGTCTAGGAAAGTAAAGTCGTTCGTTCTAACGCGCGTGTCATGAATTTTGACTACTATACATTCTGTTGTTGGACGTGCACCCTTTAATTACAAAAAGGGAAAATTAAGTCTTTGGTCTCTGCTGGTCAACCCACCAAGCGATCGACGTGTAGACTATGTTGTGCATGAACAAATTAAGCTTTATCGGTAAGCTTTACTGTTGCCTCGCCTGTTAATTTCTTCGGGGCGTATTCGAGAATCGAGACTCGAGAGCGATTGTGAGGGAGAGAAGAAAATGATGATGACAAAGACCTTATATACGTTTGATGAATCTGTACACAACGCAAATGGATGCAACCAGGGGCGAATCCACTGTTATGGCTGCTGAGCCACAATTCGACCTAGATTTTTATGTCCTCTTATAACAGTCATTGAGCATATATAGACCGATTTGAAGTGGCATATATCTAATTAATCCTGTCTTTTAAATGTTACATACCTATGACCGAGCATAGTGTTTTGTTGGAGAAAATTAAGGAAAGGGAATGGAAATTGAAAGGTATTAATTGTAATACCTCTTCATTGGTTAGTGGGAATCAGACAAGGGGATGAGAATTTATATAACTTAAATTAAGGAAAAGTCTTCCCGACGGGATCCCGTCCACAGCACGTGCGAACGGGACAAGTCCTGGCCGTCCGATGTGGGCGTGCGATGCGGGCGTCGGATTCCACCAAAATCAGCGCATCTCGTCACGTGGCGGCCAGACGCGTTAACTAAATGACAAAGGAACAAATGCACGGAACACTCCAGCATTGGTCATGCCATGTGCAGTTCATTTTGATTTGTATTTGAATTTCTCATTTTTATATCTTTTTTCTAAAGTCCAAATTACATAGAAAAATTCATAATTCATCTAAAATTCCAATCAACCCATTTTAAATACATTCATATTTTTTAATTTTTACTAGTTAGGAGTTAGCATCGTGGAACATACCATCAACCCTTAACCACCAATACGCGACACCCCAAACATGATACTTTTTTTTGTGACATATGATATCTTTATTATACTTTTTTTCCGATACCTCCATGATACTATAAAACTCGACGATACCACCAACCTGATACCATCGATACCTTTTTTTCAATACTGAAACTCGACGATACCACCGACTTGATAACACCCATACTCGAGACCCAGACCTGATACTTTATTTGTTATATATGATACTTTTTTTCTGATACCTAAATAATACTTCTGATCCGATACCTCTTTTTTTGACCTGATAATCAATGATACTTCTGATCCTATACTTGATTTTTTTGACTTGATAGTTGATAATACTTCTGATCTGATACCTGGTTTTTGAGCCGAAACTTGATGATACTTCTAATCCGATACCTCATTTTTTGACCTGATAATCGATGATACTTCTGACCCGATACTTGATTTTTTTATTCCAATACTCGATGATACTTCTGGTTCGATACTTGATTTTTTTGACCCCGATACTCTGATGATACTTCTCATCCGATACTTGGTTTTTTGACCCGATAATCGATGATACTTCTGATCCGATGCTTGATTTTTTTGACTCAATAGTCGATGATACTTCTGATCTGATACCTAATTTTTGGGCTGAAACTCGATGATACTTTTGATCGGATACCTGTTTTTTTGACATGATAATCGAAGATACTTCTGATCCGATACTTGATTTTTTTTTTCCGATACTCGATGATACTTCTGGTTCGATACCTGATTTTTTGACCCGATACTCATTGATACTTCTGATCCGATGCCAGATTTTTTTGACCTGATAAATGATGATACATTGATACTTCTGACCCGATACTTGAATTCTTTTTATTCCGATTCTCGATGATACTTCTGATCCGATACCTGCTTTTTTCTGATAATCGATGATACTTCTGATCCGATACTCGATTTTTTATTCCTATACTCGATGATACTTCTGGGCCGATACCTGATTTTTTTTCTGATAATCGATGATACTTCTGACACGATGTTTGATTTTTTATTCCGATACTCGATGATACTTCTGGTCCAATATCTGATTTTTTGACCCGATACGGCGATACTCGATGATACTTCTGATGTGATACCTGATTTTTTGTCCTGATAATCGATGAAACCTTGATACTTCTGGTCCGATACTTGATTTCTTTTATTCCGATACTCGATGATACTTCTGATCCGATACCTAATTTTTTTCTTCTTATAATCGATGATACTTCTGATCCGATACTTGATTTTTTGACCTGATAATCGATGATACTTCTGATCCGATACTTATTTTTTATTCTGATACTCGATTATACTTTTGGTCCAATACCTGATTTTTTTGACCTGATAATCTCTGATACTTCTGGTCCAGTACTTGATTTTTTTGACCCGATACTCGATGATACTTTTGATCCGATACCTTTTAGATGATACTCTCGTGTAAATATGATATTTTGTTTTGATACCTAAAAAAATCCCAGTGAAAAAATATTTGATTTTAATTTACTTAAGAAAGAGAAAAAGACAAAGAAATTTTGTATATGAATTATAAAATAAAAAAATTAAAATACTATAAAAATGGGTTGGTTAGAATTTTACATGAATTATAAAAATTATTTCATACGATTTGGACACCGTATAAAACAGATATAAAAATTAAAGATAAATATTAACTGAAAAATAATTAATGAAACTATCTGGAAGTAGTGAACTACGTGCATGCACACAAGGCGATCAGGCCGACAAAGTAGCTGGCGAGGTCGGCAGGCGATGGCGACGACCTCGGCGTTTGCGATCAGACCGGCAGGCGTGGATGGATGCCGGATAGATCGGAACGGCGGGAGCAGTGATGCGACCGGATGTTGCACAGGGGCGCTGCATCACGACTCTGAGGGCGAAGCTGTGTCGTGGATACAGATGGCCAGGATGCGGCATGTGTAATCAAGACAACGACTTCATAATAGTAGCATAGACAAGAGGAGGTCAGAGGCCGGCATGTGGCCATGACCTGGTTAGCCGGTGTGCTGCGGTATTATGGATTGGGGAGGAGCGCCCATAATCAGAGCCCCGCAGATGTAGGCGAAAGCTGAACTACGTTACCAAACATCGTGCCTCCTGGTGTCGTTCATGATCTTGCATCGGCGCATATCCTAACATTCATCTTTCCCAAAACCTTGGAATCTCATATGAGATAAAGTTTAATACTGCACGTGCTTCCTAAAACTACAACGAGCAAGTATACCCTATAGTTCTTAAAACAAATACTCCAGTATCGAAGGGTACAATTAATTAAGCTGTCTACTTAATTCGTCTAGGAAAGTAAAGTCGTTCGTTCTAACGCGCGTGTTATGAATTTTGACTACTATACATTCTGTTGTTGGACGTGCACCCTTTAATTACGAAAAGGGAAAATTAAGTCCTTGGTCTCTGCTGGTCAACCCACCAAACGATCGACGTGTAGACTAAGCTGTGCATGAACAAATTAAGCTTTACCGGTAAGCTTTACTGTTGCCTCGCCTGTTAATTTCTTCGGGGCGTGCTCGAGACTCGAGAGAGATTGTGAGGGAGAGAAGAAAATGATGATGACAAAGAACTTATATACGTTTAATGAATCTGTACACAACGCTAATGGATGCAACCAGGGGCGAATCCACTGTTATGGCTACTGAGCCACAATTCGACCTAGATTTTTATGTCCTCTTATAACAGTCATTGAGCATATATAGACCGATTTGAAGTGCATATATCTAAATAATCATGTCTTTTAAATGTTACATACCTATGACTGAGCATAATGCTTTGTTGGAGAAAATTAAGGAAAGGGAATGGAAATTGAAAGGTATTAATTGTAATACCTCTTCATTGGTTAGTGGGAATCAGACAAGGGGATGAGAATTTATATAACTTAAATTAAAGGGACACTTTTCTAGGTCACCCTAGGGAGTTTGATACTGACCCACTCATGCCCCATCACATTCTCACCTCTTGCCAAACAAACCCAAAGGGAGTTAGATCACACATGCCCATTTTACGTTTGATAGGTATTACTTAATCAATAGATATTAAAAAGTTAAAAAAATCTGTCTATACTTAGCTAAGGAGTAAAAAATCATACACATCTATTTTTCGTTTGATTGGTTTAATCAATAAGTATTAAAGAAGTTAGAGAATCTGTCTACACTTAGCTAAAGAGTTCCTGCCTTATCTTAGTAGTTGGCCGTAACAGGGCCCTTATTCCTTCCCTCCCTCTTCTTCCCTCCTCTTCAACACTACCGAGTCGAACGCCACCAGCTAATGGCCACTACTCGGGGCATGGCGACCACAAAGATGCAGTTTCAGCACGCCAGCCAGCTTGGCATGATGAGCTGCGACATGGCGTGACCTCTCACCTTCGTTACAACCGATCTTCCACTAGCGGTTACCATTGCCCGAGCCACGTATTCTTAACACCCCCATAACTTGTCGACCAATTCAAACAAGAAGACATTCTGGGACAAGAAGTTGAGAGCCAGGAGTTTAGTGGTGTCTGATCCTCGAATCAAGATTTTTTTTTGCTTGTAATGGTTCTCCAATGATGATCTTTGTTGGGCCAATTTCCCCTGCCAAACATCGGTGTATGACAGGTAAGTCATGATGTTCCTCCAGGATGTTTGATAGAATAACTTTTTTTCTACCTTTCTAAGATTAATCGTATTGAAAAGGTAACTTGTCGCAGTGTTGAAATAGTATGTCATTTCTATTAATCATCGTGACTTCCATGCTGTGTTGAAATAGTCTGTCATTTCTATTAATCATCGTGACTTCCATGCTTTCTTATCTTCCTCTCTTTTCAACTTTGGGACATGGTGGTGTAAAATGTGTCTTATAGTTATAGGAGCCAAACATGTTTCACCAAACCACTATGGAAAAATCGTGCGAGCAAAACTGACAAACGTTTTAACCAGTGGTTTTTGCGATTTACACACTGCTGGGTTGTTTTTTAACTTTTTTTTTGTCTGCCCAGTTAGGAAAACCCTGGAGTGTTTTTTGAGGGAAAAAAACCCTGGAGTGTTAATACTCGTACTCTCTCTTGTCCCTTGGATATTGTGGTCTCAGTCAAATCCTTTTGCCAACTTCTATTGCAGAGAAAACTAACCGTAAATATTCACCGTAGTAAAAACATCAGTCTCCCACACACTCCCTCGAGTTCATCTAGACCGTAGTAAAACCACACTTCTAAAACTTTTGAGCTGGGAATTTTTGCCACTCTTTCAGCATATTCTTGCAAATGCTGTGGCTCCAAAAGAGCTCCCTTTTGAACTGTAGCTAGCCGACTAGCTCCTGGTTTCTGACTCCATTTAGACCCAAGCCACCAGCTGCTGTCTAGTATACCATCAATAATCATCTCCCTGCAAATGCATGTAGCCATGAAGGCGATGTGATCTTTGGGTCCCGTCCCTTGCCGGTCGCATGATCTTATCTTTGCATTTGGAAGTTGGAACTTTGGATGCCATCGTGGTTGTAGTGGTCAATCTCGGACGCTCTGCTCTTCTTGGAATTCGATCTCTCGTCACACTTTTAACTGAACTCCAAGTTGATTGTGGACATGATGAAGCCATAGAGTGCATTTTGAAAACATTTAGTACTCCCTCCGTTTTTTTAAACACGTATTTTATTTAGTCAACACAAAACTTTAATCCACAATTACTTTATTAATACATAACTTTTATGACACAAGATTGATGTTGGTAGATTTGTATTCAAAAGTACTTACATATGAGTATAATTTTGTATCTCATAAGTGACATAGTAGTGAAGTAATTGTTGGTCAAAGTCTTGTCTTAATGAAACAAAATACGCTTTATAAAAAAACGAAGGGAGTATAAAAGAAGTTGAGATTGCACGGGCGATGAATGATGGCACTTTTCCAAGAGTGAACGAGTTGATGAATGATATTTTACTGCTAGTCTACTCTCCTATGCGCATCTGCTGAAACTTTAGAGCATCCACAACAAAGTTTTCATATTTCGTTTTCTATATTTTTTCTTTTAAATCACTATTTGTTTTCTATATTTTTATTCTCCATAGCAGGTTCTCTATTCTCAAAAGGATATAAAGATCAGAGAGAGTCTATAATATAGAGACTGACTCTGAAGAGAGTCTCTAAATTTAAAGTCTGAGATAGAGTCTCTTCCGAAAAGATACGAGGACTGAATACCAGCGCAGTGGCGGAGCCAGGGCCCGGCCACCTTGGGCCCAAGCCCGGGCTCCGGCCCAATAGCAAGGCATATATTCCTTTCGGCCCAGCTTATTTTTCAGCATGTTTGTGGCAAGTGGCCCGGGCCCAACTGGGCGGAGCCAAGGCCCAGCCACCCTAGGCCCAGGCTCCTCAGTTGGGCTGGCTCCGCCACTTTACCAGCGGATGCTCTTACGAAGTTTTCACGGTAAAAAGATAGGACCTTGTTCCATGGACGAAACCATCGAAATGAGATATTAATTTGTGCAGGAAAACGGTATGTGCACTAATTTGACAGTCCCACCAAGACACATTGCTCTCCACGCATCACGGGGTGGTCCAGCTTACCCACCTAACGACCACCACTCCCGACATTTCTTGGGCGCGATTCGATCGTGACGGTAAAGTATACTCGATGATAGCAATCCGGCATTGGTGGCGAGACCGAAAGCTATCCCAAAAGAGAGCGATTTTTCATCGGGTACATGGGCACCGAGGCACCTCCCAACGCCTTATATTCCTATTTCTAGTGGCAATCTCCAGCAGCTTCGCAAATTCTAGAAATAGAGGGTTGACATAAAATTTGTTAGAGCAGTTTAGGGAGTCCATCAGATTTTAGGAAAAGCCCATAGTCAGAGCCCCACAGACGTAGGCAATCGTGTTGAACTGCGTTACCAAATATCGTGCCTCAAATGTTGTCCAGATCTTGCGTGACGATTAAAATCCTAACATATATTGATACCAATTCCAAAACTTTTAGAACTAGGCCCAACCAAAAGTTCAGATTTCTCGAAGTCACCTTCTAAAGCCCAACATTTTAGCTAAACCGTTCAACAACAGTTGATCTACCCTACTAACAATATCAGTTGATCTATCCTACTAACAATATTGTCTCGGCACTTTTAACAATGGACGGGGAAGGAGAAGAGAAGTAGGGACTACGTGAAAAAAAAAATCTTATTGGGTCTCTCTACACCTTCACTTCCCGATCCAATTTAATCTCGTCCGACATTCCTTCTACACGCCACCGAGTGTTAGAGTTTGTATCGAATACATGTATTAATTAGGTTGTGTGGACTCTGAGTTGTAATAGGTAGAGGGTAGTCGTGTCAGGATCGGGTTTGTATCCTGGTCTCCAATATAAATAGGGAGGCACCCTTGGTGTGAGCGGTCATGACAACCTAATTATGGATTTATGGTCACGACCCAAATGGTCCAGGTGCTTGTGCTGATTGGGAAGGAGTGCCCATAGTCAGAGCCCCACAGGCGTAGACAATCGTGTTGAACTGCGTTACCAAATAGTGTGCCTCAGGTGTTGTCCAGATCTTGCGTGACGATTAAAATCCTAACATATATTGATACCAATTCCAAAACTTTTAGAACTAGGCCCAACCAAAAGTTCAGATTTCTCAAAGTCACCTTCTAAAGCTCAACATTTTAGCTAAACCGTTCAACAACAGTTAATCTACCCTACTAACAATATTGTCTCGGCACTTTTAACAATGGGCGGGGAAGGAGAAGAGAAGTAGGGAGTACGTGAAAAAAAAATCTTATTGGATCTCTCGGTTAAGAAACTTCTCTTCTTTTAGTGGTAATTCTTCTTTCCTACCACTATTTCTTTGGCGAGCGCCAGCGTCCGGACGTCCGTTCGGACGCTGGCGCGCCGGACCCGCCCCAGCCGTCGGATGGTTGGCTACGGCGCCGATCCAACGCGTGCATGTGCCCCACGCCCCGCGCGCCATCGTTCCAGGCAGCGACTAGCTAGCTAGTCGTCTTTTAATTACACTTCCGATTAAACTTCCGATTTTTGTACAAAATTCAAACAGTGTTCAAAATGCGTGAAATAAATTTCATAATTCTTCTAAAATCGAGAGCAACCCATTTTAAATACTTTTTGAATTTTTTGAATTTTTCACTTTTCAATTTTTTGCTCTTACGAAGTTTTCACGGTAAAAAGATAAGATCTTATTCCATGGACGAAACCATCGAAATGAGATATTAATTTGAGCAGGAAAACGGTGTGTGCACTAATATGACAGTCCCACCAGGACACATTGCTCTTCACGCATCAGGGGTGGTCCAGCTTACCCACCTAACGACCACCATTCCCGACATTTCTTGGGCGCGATTCGATCGTGACGGTGGTAAAGTATACTCGATGATAGCAATCCGGCATTGGTGGCGAGACCGAAAGCTATCCCAAAAGAGAGCGATTTTTCATCGGGTACATGGGCACCGAGTCACCTCCCATCGCCTTAGGCCATCCTCAATGCAAAAGGCTTATAGCAGGTGCTTAAGGAGAGAGGGTGCTGCCACGTCACTAAGCTTTTATGTAGAAAAACTTATTTTCAATGCATAGAAGTTTATATGGGTGCTTAGATATTCTCTAAGCACCTCTCTCAGCATGGTGTTTAATTAAACATCCATACTACTCTCTAAGCACCCATGCAAACACCTTCTCTATCCTATATGGCAAAAAAAACCTGATTTTTTTTAAGCACTTGTCTAAGCACCTGCATTGGAGATGGCCTTATATTCCTATTTCTAATGGCAATCTCCAGCAGCTTCGCAAATTCTAGAAATAGAGGGTTGACATAAAATTTGTTAGAGCAGTTTAGGGAGTCCATCAGATTTTAGAAAAAGTGGGAGGGTGAGGGGAGCATCTCACCTGTTGGAGTTGGCTAAGGGCATCTCCAATAGGTCCTAGTTTAGGACGTCTTGACACTATAGCAATTTCGCAAATAAAATAGCAGAGAGTGAAACGCTGATGAATAGTAAAAAGAAAGTGTGAATAGTGCCTATGTTGTCATAGGAATGGTTGGAGGTTCTCTAAGGTCCGTGTGGTGCCCTCTCTCTCTCCCTCTTTTTTTTTTAAAAAAAAACATAGCTTTTTGAAGAAAAAATTAAGCCCCTCTTCCTCTTCATTTCCTCATCTCTCATCCTCTAATCCCTTTCAGTGGAAAGACTGTGCAAACTGCTACCATGATGTTGTTCACGTCGTACCTAGGCGCACCACAGCTAGACATGATAAATGTGAGCGGACAACAGAGTGGCCGTCAGCAGCTTCATGCATGGGGTGAAGCCGAACAAGTAGGAGCGGGGGTAGTGCGGTGGTTGCACGCCAACGCTGTTCGTGGTAAGAGCAGACCGACGCATGCTAGGATGTGAGGCAGACCGAGGCTGTCGAGCCCAAGGCCGTGCTATGGCGCGGAGTTGCACCGACTTGGCTATTGGTGGCGTGCGCATGGAAGTCGGTTGGAGGCAGCAGGCAAGGCCGACTTCTGCTGGGACACATTCGCACGGTCCTTGGTGCATGGTGAATCTAGCCGTGGGCCATTGGCTACCTGGTGCGAGCGTGGTGCTGGAAGCTGGGTTAGGGAGGTTGTCTAGTTGCACGGTGGGCCGAGCTGCCTGGTGCGTGCGTGCCGGGTGTGAGGCCGTGTGGGGGCGTGAAGACGGTGAAGTGTGGAGGCTTTAGAGCATCCCCATCACACCCCCCAAAATGGCCTCTATTTCAAAATTTTTCAAATGCATCAGGAGGGAATTTGGTCCATGTGAGTAGCAGTTTGCACTGTAGCAGTTACTGTAGCGATTACTGTAGCGATGCAGGAAAATTTGAAGGCCCTGCTGGGGATGCTCTTAGGCGGGCAAAACCTAGGTTAGGGAGATAGGGATGCACAATTCCAGGCCAAAATTCCTGAAAATTTGAGGAAGCCAATTTCGATAAGAAATAGAACTCTCTTTAGATTAGAATTTCACGATGAAAATTGGGGCATCCTCACCAATATATAATTTGATTCAAGGAGAGCTCAGGAAGCATAGCAAAAGAGCATTCCAGGTGTAGCGATTATTGTTGCAGGTGGAGTCGTGGTGAATACATATAGTTCATAAGATAACGGTGTTTGTTCCGGAAGGGCGTCTTGTCTGAGGCCGAGTTAGACTCATCGGATGATTCAAAGTAAGTTGCGAAGGATCAACTTAAGTTCAAGTGCACGGGTGTTCGTATGTGACATTTTCAAGCTTCTGTTGGTGAAATTGTATTCACCAAGGTGGAGTCATTTTTTCAACAAATAGACCACACATAGTGCACAAGCACCCATTGACCCTGTCGACGGTTGGGATATCGGTCCCAAGTCAACTAAAGTTCTTGAGAAGGAGAGATAGAAGACACTGCCGAGCAGGGCAAACAGCAATCAACGAGCAGCGAACAGACACAGGGTTTTTATACTGGTTCAGGCCTCTCCGGGGGAGATAATAACCCTACGTCCAGTGCTTCTTTATATGAAAAGGGATTACAAGAGAGAACTCGGCAAGACGAACAGGTCTCGACGAGATTATGGGTGTACAAGAAGTAGTATTCGATGATTCGCCCTTCGGTCCTCTCTACACGCCGTAGGGGCCTGGTTTATATAGTGTGGAACAACCGACCTATCGCGGGATAATCGGGCCGGGCTAGCTACATGTCCGTAACGAACTCATATACATGCCAAATATATTCCGAGGTAGATAAGGTATATCTTTAATTCTTGGGGATCACGACGTCTGCTCCAATCCGGGAAACCTGCGTCCGGGTCTTCACTTAACCGTGCAGAACTCTGTTCGAGTCCGACTCAAACACGAAGCCTAGGCCGCCGCGCACCATGCCAACCAGGAGGCTGTTCGGCAGGATGCACATGGGCCTGATAGAACCCTCTAGGGAGCCAGATCCTAGGAGGCTGTTCGATTAGGTCGTCAGGGAGTGGGCCATGGCAATGGACCGTGATTTTATCCCCGACGGACCCGACCTGTTTCAAAACTTCCAGGTGCCTCGCTAGCTCTTCGTGCATTAGTCACGCCCTAGTGGCCCAGCTGTAACCGCTGCCATGGGTCAGCACTAGTGCGCGACCCAGTTCGCGTTTGCTATGCCACCGACCTAACACTCATGCGTCTGACATCGTCCGCCACCAGCCTAGTGTCGGTAGCTTGCTTTCGTCCTCGCGCAACCCAACTCACCCCACAATCGGCCTGGCTCATCAGGCCTATGCGTTGCACCTTGTCTAGCCCCCGAGCACACCACCTGGATTGCCACTGTGTCACAGCGTGTTGCTACGCCTCTGACCTACTCCCTGCCTAGGGCGTCGTAGCCCTCCCTGGTCCGCCGGCCGCCATGCCCATATTGGGCCATCACACTGAGCCGCCCCTATGCTAGGCTACCATCCCAACGATTGGGCTTGCGCACACCTCTGCTGGACTGGCTCCCCTCGCCTGGACCGCACCCCCCTCCTCGCGCGTGTGCTGGACTCACACGCCCCATGTCTGAGCTACTGCTCCCGTCGGCCCAAGCCGTCACTGAACAATACACACACATGGACTCCTAACGTGCCGTGGAGCCCACGGAGAACGTCCATTGCTGCTGAAAAAAAACACCTTCACTTCCCGATCCAATTTAATCTCGTCCGACATTCCTTCTACACGCCACCGAGTGTTAGAGTTTGTATCGAATACATGTATTAATTAGGTTGTGTGGACTCTGAGTTGTAATAGGTAGAGGGTAGTCGTGTCAGGATCGGGTTTGTATCCTGGTCTCCAATATAAATAGGTAGGCACCCATGGTGTGAGCGGTCATGACAACCTAATTATGGTCATGACTCAAATGGTCCAGTGTGCTTGTGCTGATTGGGAAGGAGTGCCCATAGTCAGAGCCCCACAGATGTAGACAATCGTGTTGAACTGCGTTACCAAATATTGTGCCTCAGGTGTTATCCAGATCTTGCACACGTGACGATTAAAATCCTAACATATATTGATACCACTTCCAAACTTTTAGAACAAGGCCCAACCAAAAGTTTTGATTTCTCGAAGTCACCTTCTAAAGCCCAACATTTTAGCTAAACCGTTCAACAACAGTTGATCTACCCTACTAACAATATTGTCTCGGCACTTTTAACAATGGACGGGGAAGGAGAAGAGAAGTAGGGAGTACGTGAAAAAAAAATCTTATTGAATCTCTCGGTTAAGAAACTTCTCTCCTTTTAGTGGTAATTCTTCCTTGGCGAGCGCCAGCGTCCGGACATCCGTCCGAACGCCCGCGCGCCGGACCACTCGCGGCCGTCGGATCACCGGCTACAAAGCACATCCGACGCAGCGCACATGCGGACGCCCGGCTGCTTGCGGAGTTGTTAGTCGATCGATTGATTAAACTTTCGATTTTTGTATAAAATTCAAACAGTGTTCAAAATGCGTGGAATAAATTTCATAATTTTTCTAAAATCGAGAGCAACCCATTTTAAATACTTTTGAATTTTTGAATTTTTCACTTTTTAAATTTTTTTATGTGAAACTAGGAGAAGGTACTTTTGAAACTTACATCTATACTAGCGAAACTTGGCCGTGTGCTGATGAAATTTGGCCGTGTGCTAATGAAATCTGATGAAACTTGGATGAAACTTTGATGTAACCTGATGAAACTTGAATGAAACCTGTTGAAACTTGATGAAACTTGAATTGACCTGATGAAACTTGAAAAAACTTGGATGAAACCTGATGAAACTTGACAGTTCGGCAAAGTTTTACGAGTATGAAACCGAAGTTTTACTAGGCGAAACCCAAGTTTCAGTAGGCGAACCCCAAGTTTCATTAGATAAGTTTGAAGAGTTATATGGCAACATATATCTTGTTTTGTTCGTAAAAATACGAGGAATACGTTGGTGCAAACGGTTTGTGGATTGGAGCATCCAGTCAAAAATTATGGTTGCTGAAAAAAAAAGGCCGTGGGACCTACCTGCATGCTAAGTGCCGCACACCTGCTGCTGCGTTCGCGTGCTGCATGCGCGAGGCGCGCGCGCTGTATGCGCGTTTCGCGCGCACACGGCTAAGTTCGGACGCGCCGGTAGGCCGGCCGTAAGTGTTTTCGTTCTTCTTTCCTACCACTATTTCTTTTCAATCAAACAAAGGAATTAATTTTTCTAAATCTAAACTTTTTGTCCTAATCTATCTTCCCTCCAACCAAATGCATCGTCTGTTTTTGTTTTTTCACGCGGTTCAATGCTTGAACCCAGGCGTTCAGGGGTAGCCGTTCCAGTTTCCGAACGAGGGGAGCTGATGGAGCAAACCGGCGGTGCTTCTGCCCGTCGGCCATCGCCGGCTCGCCGTCCAGGGAAGAGGGCACGCAACCGTCAATGCGGCTGACACCCTGACAGGACATGGACGCGAGACCGAGCGACCGATCCCCTCCGTCCCTTGTGCCTCACTCGATCGGCTCTCACCAACCGTTTCAATTACAAGCCGAATCCGACGGCGACTCGCGTTCCAATTTTGTTGCGACGCAGACATCACAGTGGGCGCCGTCCTTGGTTTGCGCACACCATGTTCTTCAGTGCGTCCCTCTCGTCGCAATTGGCTGGCACCACACCATGCATGATTTGCTCCCTGTTTTTACAGTGGTTTGATCAATTTTTACCGTGCGTTTCAGGATTGTACGGTTTTTCTGGTGCTATGCAGATTAACCATGTTCTTCAGGTCGTAGCTAATCCTGTTGCCAGTAACTCCTCGTCTTCGACTTCCAGCTAGCTTGGGAGAAAGCACAGTGTTGGGAAAAATATCTGAGCCAAGTACAGTGCTGCTCCTTTCTAGTTTTGTTTTTCTCCTTCTCCTTTCCTCCTCCTTTCTGCAGTTGCTTGTGTTTCCTTCAGGCTTCAATGCCAATTTTTTTCAGCTTTGTGCACCCCACAGCTCTGTGCTTTTGAAAAAGCCTATAAAAGGTAGAGTGCATGCACACAGGTCACAGACTCAGAGGGTTGGCAAGACAGCCAGACACATGAATGAATGTAGCTCATGTAAGCATAGACCACTCCCAAGAACTCCCTCTCGCTTTCTTCCACACATCAATTTCCCTCTCCCTAGACCCTTTTCTCACATCATTGGTTTCACCTTGTCCTGATCACTTCAATACTGGAACTGTTGCAAGAAAAAGAGGAGGAGAAAAAGGCTTTCAATATAGTCCTTTTCCAAGGCCTTGTTGTCTCCTGTCACTGCACAAGGTGCAGTAGATGCAGCTCCACTGATCAGGCTGCTGCATATATATAAGTGGCCAGCTTGGTGCCCTTGCCTTTTCTTGTGTAATCAAGGAACTCTTCAGTTCTTCAGAGCTGCTTCTTGGTGCTGCTTTTCTGTTGCTAAGAGATTGCAATGGGGGGCACCTTGGAGTACTTGTCTGGGCTGTTGGGAGGCAGTGGTGGTCATGGCCACAAGATGAAGAAGAAGAGGAAGCCGCTGCAGACAGTGGAGCTGAAGGTCAGGATGGACTGTGAGGGTTGTGAGCTCAAGGTCAAGAATGCACTCTCCTCCCTAAAAGGTTTTATTTCTCTCTCTGGTATCTTATCTATCTAGTTGAAAGAACAAATTTGCCATATACATGTAGCATGATGAATCTTGTAATAGCACACATGCATATATGGCTCTATGTTCCTAGAAGCAAAGTTATAAAGATTGATCTTCCTAAGTCTTTTGGAAATAATTATTTAACCAAAATCTTGAAGAACGTTTTCTAACCGTACTTCCTTTTATTTATTTTTTTTATTTTTTGTTGCACTGAACGTTACTTCTGCTTCTGTTTCTACGCGGAAGAATGTTGGTGGCTATTGCCCGAGTGCCACTAATCACTGAAAACTCAGATTTTGAGCTCCAAAGGTCCTTGTACGGATGTGAAAGTATTTATTAATTCACTAAAAATAAAAATAATCCAAGAAAGATCTCGGAAATGTGCAAGATTTGTAGTATGTGAATTAAAATGGTAGCCTGTTCTTCATGGGAAAATTTGATCACTGAAGTTGCATCTTGTCAAGATATAGCTGTAAATATAATGAGTTCAAGCAACATATATATATTTACACGTGCACAAAGAAATTAGAACTTGAGTTGCCATATGGGATGATTGTGGATAGTGTTAGAGAGGATGTGCATGGTTGGGGCGCTGGGCCCTCACAACCCGATGAAATCTGTGTGTCGCCCTCTGGTTCTCGCTAGAGTCTTGTATAGCTATTTCTATTCTTAATGAAATGGTAGAGTGTCCGCCTATTCGGTTAAAAATAGAGCCTACCGTTACGGTAGGGAAGAAAAATGTCAAAAAGAAATGCCTGTTAGAGCATCCCCAGCAGGGCCGCTGTCACAGCGGCCTGCATCACGCGCGTGTGGGCGGGAGCGGGCTTTCAAACGTCGCTGTGTCACGCGCGAGCCAAATTCAAACGTCGCTGTGTCACGCGCGAGCGGGCGGGAAACGTCGCTGTGTCGAGCGCGAGCGGGCGGGAGCACTTACGCGTGATGCAGGCCGGAGATGAGGGTCCTGCTGGGGATGCTCTTATAGGATTTTAACACAAAATATAACAATTTCTTCTACCATTTCCTACCACTAGGGTACTCACACTATATTATTTATTGTTAATGCATGACACTATGTTGTATACATATGTTTGTGGGGCTATCTGGAATTGGGGTCCCTAATGATTGGAGGGCCATGTGCCATCCCACAACCCGCACAGGGCCTAGGTCGGCCCTAATAGAAGTCAAACTGAGACTAGCTTGAATTCTGCAAACCTAATTTCTTAAGTAAAAGAACGCAACATTATGAACCAAAAACTTCAGTCTAAATTGAATTTGAAGGACATCTATTCCCACATCATGGATTAACCACTGCAATTACAACATGTCAGGGGTTCAGTCCGTAGACATAAACAGGAAGCAGCAGAAGGTGACCGTGGTAAGCTATGCAGAGGCCAGCAAGGTGCTCAAGAAGGCACAGTCCACGGGCAAGAAGGCTGAGATATGGCCATATGTGCCTTACAACCTTGTAAGCCAGCCGTACGTCGCCGGCACCTATGACAAGAAGGCCCCACCTGGCTACGTCAGGAGCATGGAGCCTGGCTACGGCTACGTGTCCAGCCAGGTCAGCAGGCAGGATGACCGGCTCACCAACATGTTCAACGATGAGAACCCAAACTCCTGCTCGGTTATGTGAAACAAAGGAAAATGCAGGTTTGCATTCCATTATGACTTATGAGATAATCACATCTGGTTATCTAAAAGTATCCAGCTGCTTGTGGTCTCGTGCATTGCAACATCTAATCAACTGGGCAAAGGCCACAATTTGAGCCTATGGGTGATGGCGATGTTAATTAGTTTCCTAGCTAGTGTGTTTATGCTATTCTGGAGAGTCTTTCGTTAAGAGTTTTTCTGCTGATCGGCATTTAGTATCTGGTTGCCTGTAGTAAAATGGATGGCACTGTAATCATATTGTAAGACCTAACGAGAGCTTGTTTCGTATTATGCGTGCTGTGTATGCTATTCTGTCATTCTCTGTGGTGTATAGAGTCACAAGAAAATAACCTCTTGGCTTATCTAGCGTTGGCGTTTCCAGTTGCGCTATAACTAAAGGATGCATGATCACTCTGTCCAGACTTTCAATGCTAGTACAGCGATTATTTGTCTCCAACTGCTTCGTTACCACTTTCCCTCTCCTTGACCGTGTGTATTAGCACGGTGTCAAATCACTAGTACATTAGTTAAGTGCATCATGGCTTGTCTGGATTTCAGTGGCGCCAAAACAATGGTGCAACAATAGAAGATGCCATTGAGGTGCCTACAAGCTTTCCACTCTACTACTCTACGCTCATTGTTTCTTCGTACAATAAAAAACAGAATATACCATTCTGCTTTAATTTTTCAACAAATAAAACACTCGGCGATAAGGTAACATGCCCTATTCCAGTCCAGTGATCCAGTCCAGTGCCAAGTAGACGCCTCGTGTGTGTGCTCCCATCATTATGGGCGGATGGCGCATGCACCCGCTTGGAAGTGGGAAGCTGCTCGGTGCGCAGCCCAGCCCAGCCCAGCCCACGATTTATTTTTTTTTATTTTATATATTGTATTTTTTATTTTCACAAAATAAATAAATAATATTTATTTTAAGAAGAGGTAGGATGAAGGAAAGATAAAAAAAATTAAACTACAGTTTTTTTTTACCATGGAGTAAAAGATGTGAGTGGCCTGGTGTGGCACGTTCCTAGAGGTTAAGGATGTGTTTAAAAAATACATACACAACCTATCGGTTATTGGGAGACGGGTTTCACAAGCTGAGTTTATATGGTTGGTGTGATACCCAACGATGTCCCTTCCCTTTGCCCTCTGCTTAGGTCATTCGAGGCAAGGTTGAGAGGTGGATGAAGCTAGAGAGTGGTAGCACGAGGATTTTTACCCTGATTCGAGCCTCCAGTGCCGAATAAGGGATAACAGCCCTACGTCCGGCCTTCGTTCCTTACTGAGCTTGAAAAGAGAACAAAGGGGAGAGACCGAGTTTAGGGAAGCTCAGGCTCTAGTACAATAAATGCTCGGGCTCTATGTGTGATCCTAAAGTGCCTACGCGGGGAAGAGCTCCCTCCTAGAACTAGAAGCTCCTAGTCTAGTGCTCGTGTTTTTTGCCCTACTATACCTAGGGTTTTCTTGCTGTTAGTCCTGTCGCTGGTCGGCTTGGAGTAGTTCCAAAACCTCTCTCTTGGCCTCTTGTGTTGTGCCCTTCGGTTTCTTTTATAGGCAGTTCGCTCATGTACAATAGACCACTGTTGGACCGTGATGATATGCCTTGTTATCTGTTGGACAATAACAATCTTCCTTCGTCCTACCAAACACGTTGCTTTGTCCACCGAATAATAGCGTGTGCCCATCAGTCGGCAGTGAGGTGGCCCACGCCTTTTTCTACCAGGCGGCGCAGCCAACTAACTTTTGATAGAAGGGGCATCTTCTCTGAGGATGGTCGTGGCAGGTGCGTCTTGGTATCGAGGCTGAGTTTGACTCGAGGCGCCAGCTGCGCGGTGCCCGTTGCGGTTGCGTGGGCGGTGCGGCACAGTGTGCCACAGGGTCTATGCCCCGAGCTTGGAAGCTCGAGTGTAGGTTCTGGGAAGCTTGGGTTTAAGGTTAGGAAGTGTGACTGTGAGCCTGGGAAGCTCGTGGGGGTCCTCTCTTGTACAAACTAGCTGAATGGGCCGCGTTCCGTATGGGCCGTCTGGTTTTCACCAACACAACCACATGTAGTTTTTCTGTTTCCATATTCCATTTTATGGAAAATCAATTGATATCGCTTGAACAAAATAACACTAGTTATTAATTATAGTGCATCTGCAGTGACTAGAGACAATATTGCTTCTAAAATGGGACCTATGACTAGTCTCTAAGGTTTAAATGCTCTATCGACAATAGTTGGACAATATTGTCTCTAATTAATTAAGCTTGAGTCCACTAGATGTCCACTAGTCATAGGCAACATCTAATGCATTACCATATTTTCTTATATGTTGTCTCTTAAGCTTCAAAACTGCCTCTAACTTTAGCAAAGACAGCTTCTAAGGGCATGCACAGTGCTAGAGACAGTTGTTGTCTCTAAAACACTGCCATGTCACCTATAGACAACTATATAGACAGTTTATACAGTGGGTTGTCTCTAACTGTCTACACAGTCATTTAAAATAGTTGCATGGAGTTTAAAAACTATTGTGATCAAGTAGCTATCAATTTAAAGTGAAAATAAGGCGAGCGCCAGGCGTCGGACGTCCTACGCCTGGCGCGCGGCCGGACCAACCAGAGCCGTTTGATCAACGGCACCGGGCCAATCCGAGCGCTGACGTTGCGTGTGCGTTCCAGGCAGACTAACTAGTCGTCCTTTGATTAAAATTTCAAATAAACTTCTGATTTTTGTACAAAATTCAAACAGTGTTCAAAATGTGTGGAATAAATTTCATAATTCTTCTAAAATCGAGAGCAACCCATTTTAAATACTTTTAAATTTTTTATTTTTTTTTCACTTTTTCATTTTTTTATGTGAAACTAGGATAAGGCACTTATGAAACTTACACCTATACTAGCGAAACTTGGCCGTGTGCTGATGAAACTTGGTAGTGTGCTGATGAAATCTGATGAAACTTGGATAAAACTTCGGTGTAACCTGATGAAACTTGGATGAAACCTGTTGAAACTTGATGAAACTTGGATTGATCTGATGAAACTTGAAGAAACTTGGATGAAACCTGTTGAAACTTGACAGTTCGGCAAAGTTTAACGAGTATGAAACCCAAGTTTCAGTAGACTAACCCTAAGTTTTAGTAGGCAAAACCCAAGTTTCACCAGATAAGTTTAAGGATTTATATGGCAACATATATCTTGTTTTG
>SPJY01016462.1:666808-734560 GCA_005191435.1 Raddia distichophylla
ACCTCGCCGAGCGCCGCCGCCGCCGCCTCCTTGCCGAGCGCCGGCGGCGCGGGGCATCTGGGGCGGCGGCGGCGGCGCGTGCTCGTCGAAGGGGACGCGGCGGCGCCGCTGATCGAAGTCCCCGGGCCTCCGGATGCCGGTCGCCAAGCTGTGGAAGCTCGCCGTAGCTTGCGAGCCGCCAGCCTCCTCCGATCTACAGACGCCAAGAAAGGGACATGCCGCTTCCTCTCTCTCTCTCTCTTTCGATCTCACCGTGCTGGGGGTGGGAGGAGCTCGCGCGTGCCGGCTATGGCGACGAGAGAGGCGAAGGCGAGCTCGCCGCGTTGGGGGTCTTCGCCGCGCCGCCTCCCGCCGTCGTGGTGCCTTCCGTGTCACCGCCGCTCGCCTCCTGCCGTCGAAGTCGCCGTCGCGAGGTGAGGGAGGCGGCGGCGCTCGGCGAGGTGAGGGAGGCGGCGGCGGCGGCGACGCCTCGCTGGCGGTGACCTCGCCGGCGGCTCGGAGAGCTCGGGGAGAGAGATTGGGGAAGGAGAGAGAAGAGGGGAGAGAGAGATCGGAGAGAGAGGGAGAGAGTGGGGAGGAGGAAGAATAGGGAGTGGAGAGACTAACATGTGGGCCTCACATGTCAGTGTGTATTTTAAACCGTATTTCGATCCGTGTTTCTCCCGAAATTCCCTCTTAGCCCCGAAAATGGCATCTGAGACCATTGTTGCTGTCTATAATGGCGTCTCAGATATTTCGATCTCTGTGGTGGCATTTCTGCTCAAAGGCGACTCTCTAGTGGCATGTATGCTTTTGACCCTTGTCGTAAAGGGGTGTACATCCACCTCTTTGCGACATGGTAAATAAAGTGAATTAGTAATTAAGTACTAATTCACTTTATTTGCTGTATCTTGTTTAAAAGCCTGTAGTCTTTTAATTGCGCAATTAATTGTGAATTATTTATTCGTCTTTTTGTAATTTATCCTGTTTTAGACCTGTTGTCTTATTTAATATTGCAAATTGGTGAATTATTACCCACGCCGCTGTGCGCCGGCCACGTCCCGCGCCGTACGCGGCCGTGCCCTGACGGCACCGCACTGGCCCCACGTCCGATCCCGTTGCACGCACCGCGCCCAGAAGGCGTTGCCCTGTTGCGCCGCGCCTCCATGCCGGCCACCTCACCGTGCCGCCGCGTCATGGGCCGTAGCCTTGAAGGTTGTCCGTTGCGCCGCTGCGCCGTGGGCTGCCGCCTCTTCGACGGCCGTGCCCTCCGCGCCGCTCCGTGCGATGTTGCCTTGTTTTGCACCGTTGTGGCCTACAGTCGCCGCTGCACCTGTAGTGCGTCGCTCTCGCTGTCATTGTGGCCCGGACCACGGTCGCGCCCCGAAGGCTCGGTCGTCGTCATCCTCTGCGCCCTGCGTCGCCATGATAGTCGCGCCCGTAGCGTGGCTGTGCCACTGCCGGCCCCATGCCGCACGACTCCGCCGTTACCCCGCTGTCGCGACACTGCCGGGTTCGGCTCTGCCGCCCTGTAGGCGTCGCTGCCCCGTCAGTACTATTTTGGATGGACCCGGTGATCTGTCCTGAGATGATGCCTAGAAACTGTGTTTCAGTCCCCGAAGGACACAATATTTGCACGAGTGGTTCTCGTAACATATTCCCCTTATAGTACTTACTATTTTAGGTAACCATCGAAATCCTCTTTCTTCCAGATGGGTTTATTTTCTAGCAGAGACTTGTTATTGTTTTCTGCATTGTTATAATTATAATATGACCAGTAGTCCAGAAATAATTAGCAGAAACTCATAAAATGCTAGAAACTTTGTGGGCACCATTATGTTTTTATGGCTTGTTTTTCCCGGCACTGTATGTTTGAAGTATAATTTATTAACCTGCAGTCCCTAAATTATTAGAAACTCCTGACATTGCTTGAAAATTCATGCGAAATTTAATGACTCCTATAGAGTTTTGGTTTTGCTCATGCTGAGTAATTTACATCTTTTGCTTGATTGTTTCGCATTGGATGCTTATTTCCCTTATGCCATAATAATGGTCTGAGTTGTTCTATTTCTAGCTTCTCTCATGTCGTAGAGTTAATTATCTGAGTAAATGCTAAATAGAACATGATGCCTGAAGCATATGCCTTACCTATGGTGCCTCAAGCATATGCCTTACCTAACGTAAGCAATCTTGCGTGGACTAAAATCAGATTAACGTATGCCAAAACTAGATATATAGTTATACTTGCCTTGGTGAAGAGTGTTCCTAGTCAACACCGTCTCAAGTGCATAGAGGTCCTGAAGACATGAATTGTAAAAATATGTCCTGCAGACATGAATAGTTGGGATATGTCCTGGAGATAAATATTTTCCCTTATTTGCACTAGAGAAAATTTTATGCCCATATGTCTATCCCCAAAGAATTAACTTAGCTTGGACCAGCAGTCTACAGTCTCCTCCGGTATGGTCTTACCAACCGGTTGTTTAAGGTGCCTAAAGTGTAACCTGAAGTTACAAAATATTTATTGGTTTCACGACAACAATTTATTCTCCTGTAGCAGTATAGTTATAAGGTGATTTAAGCACATGTCTGTTGCACATGCTATCACTCGTAAGTTTTTGGTTGACGTGAAAAGGGGGAGAGAATTAGGCCTTGTGTATGTAAAAGGTAGGATTATGCACCAGAAGTGTAGATTAGATTATGCACTAGAGGTGCGAACGGATAGGTCGGTGATTGTAAATTGTGATAAATTTGGGACATATTTGGCTCTGACGGACGCGAGCGATCTGAATTGAGCATGCAAATTATGACCAGCAGTCATATTAGTTTTGCAATTATATTATGACTGGAAGTCACATTGGTTTGCCTGAAGCAGAATAATCTCAAATATCGTCACTAGCGCCTGAAGTTGCTACAACATGCCTAAAGCCATGCGTTTTTGGAATATAATTACACCTCCGTAATGTTATTGTCACATGAAGTTGACTGTTGTTTGCCGTACACATAATATTTATTGTGTTCCTGTAGAACTGTAAAGTTTCCATGCAAATTATTGATATTGTCGCATTTATATTAAGCCTGATGTTTAATTAGATATATGGTATGAGTAATTAGGCAATAGTAAAGAAGTTAGACTTTACAACCCACAATTTGTTGGATGATCAGTGGCCCCGCACGGGTGCGCCGCCCCACTAGGATGTGCGGCAACGTAGCCCGGGCATGCCACCTAGCGCGGGCATATGATAGCCCAGAGCAAGCGCGTGGCAAATAAAATATAAGTCTAACCTCATTGCATATATTGTTAACCCCTATGGTAACGCGTGGAATCAAGATATTTCTCAAATATTATCACCACCAAGCATACACTTGTGAGCTCCCGTCTGTAGTTGGAAAATTTGGACCTGTTGTTCCATTAATTTTGTGCTCATGAGAGGGGATTGTGTAAGTATGTTGTAGTGAAAATCAGATCTCCGCATTAGGGGGAGAGAAATGCCCATATTTCGTGTTAAATGCCTACGAGATTTTGATTGAAAGATTCACGTACTAGTTAATGCTCCTGTACGCCAGGAGCGAGGAGTGCTCCTGTACGTTAGAAGCGAGGAGACTGCTAGATATTTAAAGGAGTTGGAAATCATTTACCTATAGTAAATGAGTCGCTAAGAGTGGTATACCCCGGGTTGAATAGTATGTCCACCTTTGCGAAAATTGACCTGTTGAGTCTTGGTTTAAAGTCTGCGGGGATGCCTGCGGGTCTTAGATTCAATGACACTTGTCAAACAAATTGCTCATCACTCCTGAAATTCTCCTAAAGAGAAATTACCATGAAAGGTAACGAGCCTCCTAGAGATGATCAACCTGAAGATGGATACCCAGCAAGTTAATGCGCGCATGTTATAGTGCTGGGAAAGCGGGACGACTAAGAACAATCGTTTTGAGAAATAGTGAAATTCTGGTTGGAAAGTGCTCATTTATGAGACATGGAGAGAAAATTGTCGACACATATTATTCCTCTTAAGTTGCTTTGATAAGGATCCTGAACTAAGTCCATGGCATGGCGTCTATTGCGCCTGTATCGGGTTATATGGCAAGCAACTAAGGATGAACCATGAGGTTAATCGAAGTTTGAGAGCCAGTAGCTCTAACTTTGGGTTATTATAAATAATGTGGTGGTGAAAGCCCTGGTTCAAAGGTCCCTGATGTGACCCGTACTCTCCTATGTGTACTAAATGTTCCGCTAAACTGTAATTCTGGCAGATGATATAAATAAATATGCAGTTTATTAATTATGAAAATCCTTATTGAGATCCCAGTAGGACTCATTATCCCTTGTGATAGAAGAAGGCAAAATTGTGGCACATTAATAAATCTCATACCTGATAATCTCTTTCAGAAGTAAGGTTTCTTTCCTGAAGAAAAATGAGTTTCCTGAAGAAATATAAGCACTTCCCTAAAGGAAGATTAATTACCAGTCGATATTTGATTTACACCAATGGTCCCGATAGTGGACGATGACCCATTGATACCCGATACTGGAGGTTCGCCACATGAGCACTAGTTTTATGCATCTCCTGCCAGTAGTTGGGAGAGTGGTGGTGTTCTTTATTATCCTGAAGGTATAATGTTAAATGGTGATAAAGGCAAATTGATTGATCCCCTAAATGCCAAAGTAAGACTGGTTATTGTGGTATAATCGTATGTGTAAGACCTGCTAAATAGTCTAATTGATTGTGTTGAGCCACTTGAAAATAATTACAATATTAGACCCGGTAGGTCTGATAAGTTGTATCTAGAAGATATATGATATTGCAATCAACTTTACCCACGTGTTAGTGTGATCCCTGAAGTGGAATATACGTGTTCAAACCTAAGACAATGTGAGGTTATAGGACCTGAAGTTCCTTGCCTCCGTAAGCACCTAGTGCGGCAGCAACCAGAAGTTTGGACCGGCAATAAATTGTCTTTAGGGACCTGCTTGATATGTAGGGCCTCGGGTTGCTTGTTAACCGAGGACCATGTTGGGTTATATGGATGCGGGATTCATGTGTAATCCACATATCGCTAAATCTCATATTGAGCCTTGAGATTAAGTGTTTTATATGAAGCCTCACGTGTGTGTTTGGCTGGAAAGGATGGTGACCACATCCAGGAGTTATGTGCATGAGTACCATCCATACCCTATGTTTACCATTAGGATAATGTTGCTTGTATTACAGAAGTGGATAGTGGTACTTGAAGATTAAGCTATGTTGTTACCAAATTATTTTGCTCACACTTTTCAGAAGAATAGTGTGATGAATGTCCGAAAGACATCGAACGTCGGAAGGCATTTGGGATGTTGTCCTGAGGGGAGCATGAGCTAAATATTGATTCAGTTCATATGAAATCCTGAAGGTTTTACTTTGTCTAACCTAGTAGGTTGACATGACGATCAAATTAAAGTATTTTACCACACCGCAAAATAGATCCAGAAGATTTATAACGCAGGGGTCCAGTAGACCGTATTGATTCTGAAGATCAGACCCTGAAGGTTATATATTGTACTCTTTTTTCCTTATATGAGTTTTTCCCATTGGGTTTTCTCATAGCAAGATTTTTAACGAGGCAATATTATTGCAATACAGAATGCGTGTGCAATGTACTTTTTTCTCCAATCATTTTTTCCCACTGGGTTTTTGGATGGAATTTTTGATGAGGCATTGACATATCACGGTTTAGCCCAAGGGGGAGTGTTATAACCCTAGGAGGTTTATGGGCCGGAAGCCCACATCAAACCCTAGGGGTATTATGGACGAAACCGAATTTAGGCTAGGCTTTATATATGAACACCTTGTACACAAGAGAGATATCAATAAAGATCACTGTGCCTGGCTTTGTCTCTCTAGATCTGTCTCCTGTCCATTGTGATTGTGTTTGTGTGCGTGCGTACGACGACCGATTTATAACAGAAACCACCTGTAGGGGGGAGCCCGGCCCGGCTAGGCCTGCGCGCGGCACGGCGCGGCTAGGGCCGGCCGGCGGCATCCCCCGATGGGGCCCACATTTGGACCTGACCTAAACCCTAAGCAGTACTATAAAAGAAGAGGTGGATCACCCATTGTATAACAGATCTGAGAAATAATAAAGAGAAGTTCCACCCATACATCTTTGTGTCTCCTGTGTTTTGATCTTTCTCTATGATTGATTGTCCACGTTTATACCTCGGACCACACCTGGTAGCGAGGTTTCTTAACAATTACTTAGGAAATATTGCGAGATCTTGCATGCAAATGCGATCTCATGGGACACATCGCTCCTCCTTAAAATGTGGGATGCATTAGATACCTCTATTTAAACAGGCAAAGTATTTGGTGCAAAAGTTTTCTAGGTGCACAAGTGTAAAAATTCAACATGGCCCCTTAGATCCAATCTGGACAGTCCAGATGCATTGAGATGGAGCTCCCCTTTCCCACTTATGCACTTGTGTGAAAAAACATGGTGATTGTTTCTTATATTTCCATGTTTTAGCTGGGCCATCGAGATGAGATCTAAGGGCCATGAATGATTGTTTGCACTTGTGCACTGAAATGTGTTTTGCACCGAATATTTTCCCATTTAAACATGTTGGTCGTTCGTTCATTTAAGCCAAAAAATCGATTGATGATTGGCTCGTGACTGTATATTATGAATCCGATCAATGTATACGTAGTTGTTTTACATGCTAGTAGTAATCAGTAAAAATGTGAAAAAAACTCCCTTCGGTCACAAAAAGAAGTCGCCGTTGATTTTTGGACATGTCTTTGACCATTCGTCTTATTCAAAATTTTTGTTCAAATACGTAAAAAATATAAATCATACTTAAAATAAATTTAATAATAAACGAAATCATAACAAAACAAATATATTTATATAACTTTTTTGAATAAGACGAATGGTCAAACATGTGTCCAAAAGTCAACGGTGACTTTTTTCTGTGACCAGAGGGAGTATATGATAAAAAAAAATGTTATTACTGGCAATTACAATTATTTACGGACAAATAAAACAAAAAAGGTAAAAAGTGAAAATCAAGTCAGTAACAACCAGCAAAACCAAAAATTAACAACCCATTACGAACCATCGCGACCGAATGCCAGTCTTTACGATGATTACTTCTGGATCGATCGATTCCCAGCATATCCATACGGCAGCTGGTCAAGTCGTCTTGTAGCTAAGCTGCGTTGGTCGTTGGTCGTTGCGTACACACCAAGTGGAAAAAGAAAAACCCTTCTCAATCTGTTCTGCTTAATTAGCAGAATAGCTACTTAAGCAACATTAGCACTGGCTTAGGCCTATAAATACAGCCGGTTTCTAGCTCCGAGATCGTCTCATATCAAAGCACGCTGCTGAAAGCCAGAAACACACTTGAGCTAGCTACCTAGCCGTTTCTAATCAGCTTTCTTTCTCCAAGCCTGGATCGGTGTGCAAGATCGATGTCGCGAGCAGCAGAAATCCGTGTCCAGAGAGTGGAGGCGCTTGACTACATGAAGCAGCCACCGCCGGCGCCGGCGCAGGCGCCGTGGAGGGATCCGGCGATCACCATCAACTCCGTGCCGCCGGTGAAGGGCGGCGGCGCGGTGGGAAACGTCGACAAGGCAGCCGAAGCTTTCATCCGGTGGAAGAAGAAGGATCTCCAATCGAGCGGCTAGAAATCAAAACCACCGTGCATGCCGAAGCCGGTGCATGAGTCGATCCCCAGTAACATATATAGTAGTAGCACGTATCTACAGTATATACGCCTATGTATCCGATTATTTAATATGTGTCATGTGTGTATATCGACCTAATTATTAACCTAGCTCTATCTGTCTATCTATATGTTATCTATATGTGTATATTATATATGTGTATATATATGTATATATATGTGTATGTATATATGTGTAGGAATAATGCATAAGGCTCCACCTTCCTCCACCGTCGATCCAATTCTCGATCAGATTTGTGACTTTGCATTTTGTTATTGGGTTTCTATGCATGTATGTATGTATGTATGTATGTATGTATGTATGTATGTATGTATTTCGGTATCAGTAATATTACTAATATAGTATGATGCAGCACAGGCATCGCATACATATAGCACCTTGTGTTAGCGGCGGGATTTTTGAAATGTAAAAAATTCGCAGAAAACAATATACTGAACAGAAATTCATGTTTTCACACACATGCCTAAGTTGGTACTCCTACTTGCTAAGACCTAGGAAGGATTGCGCGCCAATGGCGCGTCCGTTGCTATCTGTATTATGTATCATATGGTATTCAAAATTTCAAACAGTATAATCGTATTATACATCATTAGTCACAAATAGCATAAATTGCATTACATAGCATTAATCAGAGTTTAACATATTATATAGAATAATTTATTAAAAATGTAAACTTTGTTTGAATTTGGTGTCACGTTATTTTTTCAACCATCCATTCTTATTTGAAATTGTAAGAAACAAATATTGCATTAGGCTAAATGGAGAAGAGGTCAAAACTAAATGTATACCTAACATATCATTATTTAAAAAAAAAATCGGTCAGCCTCCTTAGAATTTAAAAATTGACGTGCGGTATATTTTTCATAATAATGTCAAGATATAATTACTGATGTGCTTTAACCTTATCAGGAACAGCTGGAATTCATAATCCATCGAAAGGAATTAGACTATTGACTCTTATTAATTCTGTAAAACACCATTCTGCGATATGTTTGGCATGAATCAGTCAAGATGCAGCACAACACACTCTCAAATAGTGCAAATGGATTGCTCAAACTGAATAACCTAGCTCTTAGCCTAACTAAAATAAAAAATAAGGCAACATGTTCACAAATCAAGTTAGTACTTATAACTCCTTTTGTTTGCGTCAACGTTATTATGAGGAGAAAAAGGAATTTAAGAAGAAGCAGCAGGGCGGGCGTTGGAAAAATGCGGTGGGAAAATGCCGCGCAGCGGGGATTCGAAGAAGAGATTTTGTTTGCATCTGTCGTGCGTATTCTGGACGTTTGCATCTCTGGTTGACCTAGATATTGAAATTTTTTTTATTACCCAAAAATATTATAGAAAAAGTTTGAATCACTCATATACATGTGCAGATGCGCTTACAAGCAGAACCTCGTTCATGTTCTAGATCATGCTCATATTGCCAGGAGTGGACGCAGCAAAAAATAATAGTAGGGGCTAAAGATTAGTTCAAAGCTCAAGTCTGAAGTTTAGACTAGAGATGTCAATGGGGCCCCGATCCCCGATTCCCCGCGGGGAATTCCCCTATTAGGGGATGGGGACGGGGAGCTTTCTTCCTCCACGGGGATGCAAACGGGGAGAATTTGTTCCCCGTTGGGTAAACGGGGACGGGGATGGGGAAGCATCCCCCATCCCCGTTCCCCGCGGGGCCGTTAATCTTTCATGTGATGATGTTTTCATGTAATAGTTAATGATAAAAATTAATAATGACCTTGTCAAGTGATCATCCAACGTATATATGTGATCATTTTAATGCATATATGATGATTTATTAACTATGAAAATACAAACATATGACAATGTTTTGTACTAATAGCAAAATACATACATATATATTAGCTACAATTTAAACGGGGACGGGGATCCCCGTCGGGGATTTATTCCCCGCAGGGACGGGGATGGGGAGAAAATGTCCCCCGCGAGCGTCAGCGGGGACGGGGATGGGGAATTTTTCCCCACGCGGGGACGGGGATGGGGAGCCATTCCCCGGCGGGGAATTCCCCATTGCCATCCCTAGTTTAGACCCTTTTTCCTTCTATTTTACACTAAAAATTATAGTGCGTCTAACTGTCTAAGACAGGGCTCCACTGGCATAGACAACGTAGGTGGGGATAGAGTCCCCCTGACCCGGTGCTAGATCCGCCCTACATATTGCCCTCTCTTTCACATCTTATTTTGCAAAAAGGGTTGTCATAGATTGGGAGCAAGATTCCTGAGTTGAGCTTACTTTTGAGTTGTGGGTTCAGAGAGCCCCTTTCTGCTACGATTTCTACTTCCAAGATGTTGAAGAGATCTTCGCATAAGCACAAAGAAGAAGGCATCAAAAGGTTTTTTTATCCTGATTCGGATCCCTAAGATAAGGGATAATAGCCCTACGTCCAATGTTTTATTATAATCAAGAGATTATAACATAAGGGATTGTGAGAGAAAAAACATAGGTAGGTTCGTCTTGGTGCAATGTGAACTATGAAGATGCGCTATCTATTGTGTATTGAGATATCCCGTCCTCACACTGGAGAAGGGGATATCTACACTAGTCCCAGGATATAAATCCGGAAAGATAAATTAAAATGGTAATTAATCCCTACAATTACGTGGCATGTCAATTGAAACCTTAACGTGCTCCTCCATCACGGGCTAGGCTGTCGAAGAGAGGAAGACTTACCACCAAGCCTTCCGGTGTCTTATCAACACGTCATCGGGCAACACCTAGACTGGTGTTTCGCCATCATCCCGGGTAGCTGCTTGTTTGTGGGTAACAGGCAAAAGGATACACAGGGTACTTTAGGAAATGTTTCATTGTTTAGAGAAGGCAAAACTCAATCCTCGACGGAGGTGTCCTTAACTTCTTTCAGATTCTATCATGAAGTTCTCTTTCTCCCAGGACCCTCATTCGTGTCAATCATTTCGCGTTGATGATTGTTTGGCTCCGATGATTGTTTAAATCTTTGTATGCTATATATTACCAAGTCTTCGATCCTAATTCTAACCATGCCATCACATTCACACTCTACCTTATACTCCTTCACATTCGAGAATACTACTTCGCATTCGCAGCTTTATCCCTTATATGCCTTCACAACTTCGGTATTAGCTTCGTTAGGATAAACCTGTTAGAAAGATCGATGATCATAATGCCCTAAATGCCCATGTATTTTAAAACTTTGAAAAATTGTAATTTCTATATTTTAACTGCAAATCAGTTGATTCAAATTTATAAATTTATGTAAAATCATGTTGTACTTGCTATTAAACTTTTATAAATGTTAGATGCGCTATAGTTAAAATGGGACTTGTGCTCGATAGCTAAATTGATTGATGCTAATGGTCAAATAGTTACATGACGAAAGAACACTGGTTACATGGCAAATGTCTAATGGTCAAAAATACGATCGAACCTTCAAAAACTATGATGGTTGCCACATACGAATTTTAAATTAATATTTTATATAAAAAATATGAAGAATGGTCATAAAAGCAATGATCATGGTTATAAATGTACAAAATATTATTCTTATCGAGTTTGGTTGTGTTTCATTAAAAAAATACAACTATTATAATGGTGAAAACTATTTGTCATCTGACCTTCTATTTAGAGATTATAATAAAAACAAAAAAAAGTTTGCATGGATAGTTAATGGTGTAGTTTTTTTTTTTTGCTTGGCTAGTTAACTCAGCCCCCTGCTAAAAGTGGACGCATGCAAATGGAAAGATTCTTCGCGTGCTAGACTCTCTCTTGTGTAGACTCATGAGTAGGGTAGAACCACCGTGTGTGTGTCCACACGGATCTGCTATGTGGGAGCTAGCTAGCTCCTGAATAATTATTTAGGGCCTGATTCATTCGTGGAGAAAAATGGCCCGTGTTTAATGTGATAATATGCGTTACTGCTGATTACTAGCGAATTAATATTGCGAGATTTTGAATGCAAACGAGAACTCATGGGACACATCCTCCTTAAAATGTGGAATGCATTAAATAGCTGGATACCGATCGAATCAGATTCTCTGGCCTAAAATATAC
Organism: Raddia distichophylla; assembly: GCA_005191435.1. NCBI lineage: Eukaryota > Viridiplantae > Streptophyta > Magnoliopsida > Poales > Poaceae > Raddia > Raddia distichophylla. Next base: position 678,557 of record SPJY01016462.1, read on the forward strand.
ACTCATATTGTCCGATGCGTGCAATATATGCCAACGAAATAAGCATGCAATTCAACAGAAATGATCGGTCCAAATGTAGCTTTTTTTTAGTGAAGTCTTGTCCCCGATCGATCTTGATTCACATGGCTTTACGAACTCATGAGTAATTGACCATGCATTTGACCGCACCGTCAACCAATATTAATTACTTGGATCTTTCTTGCATGCCTTACCCATGAAGGAGGAGAACTAGTCTAGTGTTGTTGCCTTAAAATTTCTTCCATGCCCTTTTCATCAGAATTTTCTTTGACCCTCCTGTAAGCTACAACTTAATTAACATGTAGTATTCCCTACCGCCACTTTTCCCATGTATTTTCTCGCGGATTTGCTGGAACCAGCCAGGTGACTGAGCCGCGCCACGTGCTCGCCGATGAGTGGGCCCGATGGGCGTGCACGCATGGGCAGTCACCTGGGTTGGAGGCGCTCCTATTTTTTCGATAATGAAAATTAATCTAGTCTCTACATCCGAAGACGTATATGGCAAGCAAAAGTCACAAAGTACTCAACAAAAGTGCATTATATATAATACCAACACCAAATTGATCCTGAACAAAAGAGGAATGAAACAATGCAAAGATAAAAATGATTAAGCATTACACTCAACAAAATTGCATTATAATACCAACATTAAAATGATACTCAACAAAAGAGGAATGAAACAATGCACAGATAAAAGTGATTAAGCATTACACGCATAACTTGTTTTGATATCAAGCTTCATTAGTTTAAACAACAAATAGCTAAAATTATATACATCTCTATTGTTCTTTTCATCGTTGAGTAAAATTGAGTTTTACCGTAGCAAAAGTTAAGAGTCCTAAAAAGTAGTCTAATAATTCTAAAAAATTAAAAAATTACTTTTACAATCTTGAGAAGAATTAGTAAAAGACTCGAAAAAATTATTACAAATCACTAAAACATGTACGCTACATAATAATAACAAAATTTGTTACAATAAAACTCAACTAGACTTTACACCGAAAAGAACGAGGCCTTATATATCATGCTAATATTTTAGGTTGTTAAATGTTATTTTGTCTCAATTGACAATATATAACGAGAGAAATTTAACGGTGAAAGCATACTTTAGAGACTTTAATTCTCAAATAAAAAAACGCGCTTTAAAATAGACGGAGGGACTAGGGAGTGAGTAACACGAAAATTTCATGAATCAAACCGATCGATCGTCGACGTACGCCTTGATCCTCTTGGAGCTAGCAGCCAGCCAGCAAATTAAGCTATAAATACCGCCCCTCGATTGCCATCATCCAGCTCGAAATTAACCACCTAGCTGCTTAGCTACCAACATCGATTGAAAACCTACTGCACATACAGACACATCACACAGCTACAGCTTTTGATAGCTTGGCAATTTGGCATGGCGCCGCGCGCCGCCGCCGCCGCCGCCGTCGAGGTCGACGAGGTCGAGGTCGAGAGGGTGGAAAGGCTAGACGCGGCGGTGCAGCCGGCGAGCCAGTACGACGTTGACGCGGCCGCCGAGGAGTTCATCGCCAGGGTGAGGCGGCGGCTGCTGCAGGAAGAAGCGGCGGCGGCGGCGAAGGCTCCTGCACGTCGATGGAATTGATCATGGCGAATGGGGAAGCAGATAAGAAGGCGTACGTACGTATTACGTGCATGCGTGTGTGTACCGTGTACGTTCAATTTATTAGGGTTCATACGTAGTAGCTATCCCACCGGTTGTAAATTGTAATGATGTGCAAAACTGCAAACTGAGTATATATATAACGAGGTAGGAAAAGATGCCCGGATAGGTAGGAATTGTAGTAGCTGATAAGATGCCCAGGTCAATGAATATATGAGAATTAGCATGCTGGCTTAATTTGTATTATGCATTGGGGATAAAAGGTCCGGATGAGGACCAACACAAAGAGGGGCAAATTCTGCATACTTGGATATGATACACACTTAGGAGTTTTCACCATGCATGTGAGGCTTGTGAGCCTGATCCAGCGCCCAACGTGGCCAATGAAGTGGCTTCATGTATATGTTTCAATAATTTGGGCCATATTTGTTTCGGCTTAAATTAAATTAAATTTATTGAAAATTTGTTAGTTTTGTATAAGCCAAATGATGTAATTTTTTTAAGTCATCTTTGTGGGTTGTAAATAGTTGTTAGAGTTCGTAAAATAATGTTTTCATAATTTTTTGAACTCTTTGAAACGTCTTTCGAGGGGTCATAAATTTGATATAGTAAAACTTAAATTAACTTTAAATTAAAACAAACATGCAATATTATTGTTGAATTTTTGTTCCATTATTGTTTTGTCCGATCTGTTCATGAATTGTAAGTGCTGTATATATTTTTTTCGATAATGGAAATTAATCCGGCCCTCTATATATCCTGAGATGTATACGACAAACAAAAGTCACAAAGTCCTCTACATCCGAAGATAGGCTGTATACGTTTGGATGCAGGTTATCTTAAAAATACAGTTTGATGCATGCATGCACACAGATTCACGCGCGAATCAATTGTTGACCGGCCATTTCTTTGCTTTTCATCAGAAAAATCAGAATCTCTTCTCATGCACGATCTGTCGCCTAATTTAGTCGAAATTTTGATGTAATTGCATGGACGAACCAGTCAGTTAATGGACACGCTTCGCTAATTCCCTCGACATGCATAGAAGGTTCGTCGCGCTCTACTCGCCAATGAAAAGCCTGTAAGGCCATCTCCAATTAGTGGTGGGAGTTGGGCCGTGCCGTGCCGGCCCAGCCCGGGCCCGTCGTGCCTCGGGCCGATGCAAAACAGGTCAGCACGGCACGGCCAGTACTTCGGACCGTGCCGGGCTGGCACAGAGTGCCAAAATCTAGGCCCAGCATGGCCCAAAAGCACGGTGGGCCGCCTTTGGGCTGGGCAGGCCCGAGCACGGCCCAAATAACAAAACAGCAGGCAAAATAATTTTTTAAAAACTCATACATTGCTCAAATGAAAAAGTTGTTTATACAAAAACGATACGTCTCGAAATTATCTACAACTTTCGTGTTCAACCAAAATTCATTCGAGTGACATAAGACCTCTAAAATGGCGAATTACTGAGGACAGGGCCGTCGGCCCGAAAGCTGGCAGCGACAAAAATAATTTTTATAAAATCATACGTTACTCAAATGAAAAACTTGTCCACATAAAAAAGATGAGTCTCAAAATTATCTACAACTTTCGTATTGAACAGAAATTTATTCGAGCAATAGAAGACCACGAAAAACATAAAATACTGACTCGGGCCTCTTTTTGGCCGGGCCGGCCCAAGCACGGCCCGTACAGTCAGGCCGGGCCAGGCGGCACGTCGTGCTTGGTTTCCAGGCCTGGCCCGGCACGCCATTTCGGGCCGTGCCGGCCCGACCCATCTAATCTCCGTGCTGTGCCGAGCCACGGGCCTGTTTTTTCGGGCCGTGCTAGGGCTAGCCCGTTTGGCACGGCCCATTTCCCCAGCACTATCTCCAATGCAGGTGCTTAGACAGATGCTTAAAGGAAAAACCGGATTTTTTTTGCTCTGGACTCTGAAGTGCCTTGGAAAACCTAGAACAACAAGCACACATATAGCTCGGCAGCTCAGCTAGCGAACAGAGTGTCTCTGGCATGGTGCGTGGCGATCGTCGACGAGATCGAGGTCCAGAGGGTGGAGAGGCTGAATGCCGATGTGCAGCCAGCAAGCCTGCGCTGTGTCACCGACGCCGCTCAAGACGAAAGTCTATGCGTGGTGGTGCCGCCAGTGAGCCTGCACGGCGTCGATGCGGCCGCCGAGAGGTTCATTGATAGGGTGACGCCATTGAGGCGGCGGCTAATGGTGGAGGAGGAGAACGACGACGAGACGGCGGCTGCTAAGCCCATAGCGCCCTTCCCAAGGCGATGCGCCGCCTTCTTGGGTTGCACGCGACCCTACACCCCGACGCCCTACGGCGCCCTCGATGTCCCGTGGCCCGATACAGCTTTCAGCAGTGTGCCCCCAGATTTTATCGTTGGCCGTGCGACCTCCAGATCTGGTGCTAGGCATACCGCCCCTCCTCGGGTTGCATGCGACCCTACCCCCCGACACCTGACGGCGCCCTTGATGCCCTATGGCCTGACACGACGGTCGACCGTGTGCCCCCAGATTTTATCGTCGGCCGTGCGACCTCGAGATCTTGCACTAGGCATACCGCGGTACCGCCCCTCCTCGGGTTGCACATGACCCTACCCCCCGACACCCGACGGTGCCCTCGATGCCCTGTGGCCCGACACGAAGGTCGCCCGTGCACCCCTAGATTTTATCGTCGGCCATGTGACCTCCAGATCCGGCGCTAGGCATACCGCCCCTCCCCGGGTTGCACGCAACCCTTCCCCTGACGCTCGACGTTGCCCTCAATGCCCCGTGGCCAGACACGACGGTCGGCCTTGCGCCTCCAAATTTTATCGTCAACTGTGAGACCTCCAGATCTGGCGCTAGGCATACCGCCTCTTCTCGGGTTGCACGCGACCCTACATCCCAACGACCAATGACGCCCTCGATGCCCCGTGGCCCGACACGGCGGTCAACCGTGCGCCCTCGGATTTTCTTGTCGGCCATGCGACCTCCAAATCCAGCGCTAGCATATCGCCCCTCCTTGGTGTCATCCTCAATAATAGGCACCACCTGCCGCACGCCCCTCCCCATTGGCCTCCTTCCTCCCGCAGCACCCTCCTTGGCAGTGCCTTTCCCTGCACCCACGGCGTTCCTATCCTAGCCATATACGGCAATATTGTTTTCTTTTTTTGCAATTTGGTTATATGCCCAGATTATATTGGTTTGTATGAAATCCTGGTTTTCCCGTAATGATTTTTTTTTAGCGATGGTTTAATGTTTGGTGCATAATGGTTGTTATAGTATGATTTTGAATACTCTAAAAAAGAAAGGTAGGGGGGGGGGGGGTTTGGGATATATTGATTCGGATTGAATTGCAAATACATTAATGATAGAATCAATTCTGAATTGCAACAAACGGGTCTCTCAAATAGAGACGAGCTGTTAGACTACGTTGAATAATTAATTCAACGATTCAAAAAAAACTAAGAGATGGATAAAATTACACAAGGAATCTAGGTCTCAATCAAAGAAAAGGATGTAGTTAAAATAACATTTGAGATGCCCCGACAGTTAAATTGATAGATCTCGATGGTCAAATAGTTACAAGACGTACGAAAGAACAATACTCCCTCCGGTTTTAGAAAAGTAGACGTTTTAGACAAGATTTAGAATACCAAGACGGTACTTATTATCCTTATTAATATGCTCTACCTCCTTTGAGGCAGTACCAGTGTGTAGTGCGATTGGTGGAACTCTATTTATCCAAGACACAGGTCTGCGGTTCGAGTCCAACGCACGCCAATTTTTTTCTTTTTCGCTGGCAGCGCGGTTGCTGATTGGATGCATGCGGGCTGCAAGCTGGCGATTGAGTTAATGCATCCTTAAACGTCTACTTTTTTGATACTTCAGAAAAAAGCTAAAACGTCTTTGGTCTCAGACCACGTCCCGCTTCTGCTTTCAGGGGATTCTGGGCAGCGACCAGCTCGGTGTTTTCGCTTCGAAAACTACTGGCCTTCCATACAAGGCTTCCACCAGATCGTGCAACAGGCTTGGCTTGAGCCAGTTGCCACTACCAACCCGTACCTTTCCTTCCACATCAAGCTCTCCAAGGTCGGAAAGGCCCTAAGCAAATGGGCGAAATCCAAGATTGGTAATCTCAAAATCCAACTCGCGGTTGTCAATCAGCTAATTTGGCTTCTCGATCGTGCACTGGAGTCCCACACCCTCACCCTTCTTGAGCGTGAGCTCAGAGAGCTTCTCAAGCTCCGCTGTCTCGGCTTAGCGTCTCTTGAAAAGGCGCATATCCGACAAAGGGCCAAAGTTCAATGGATCAGAGCAGGAGATGCCAACACCAAATTTTTCCACCTTACGGCCAGCTCCAGAAGGCGGAAGAACTTCATCCACACACTCACCTCCTCGACCGGACCCGTGCTTTCCCACGATGGAAAGGAGTCAGAGTGCCACCGCTTCTTTTCGCAGCACCTGGGCACTGCTGTCCAGCGAGATCATTCGATCTCTTGGGATCGCCTAGGCTACACGACCTTCGATTTGGCCGACCTAGAAGCCCTCCTCTCCGAAGAAGAAATAAAGTCTGTCGTCTTCTCTCTACCAATTGACAAGGCCCCAGGGCCTGACAGGTTCACTGGCTTCTTCTACCGCTCCTGCTGGGACGTCATCAAGGAGGATCTCCTAAGGATCTTACAACGGTTCTACGATTAGGATGGGACTGCCTTTGGACTTCCAAACTTGGCTAACATTACGCTGATTAAAAATAAAGAGGACTGCCAAAGCCTCCGGGACTTCAGGCCGATTAGCCTGATACACAGCCTTGGCAAGATCGTGTCCAAACTCCTTGCAAACAGCCTAGTGTCGTACTCAGACAGCATCATCTCCACGAGCCAGAGCGCCTTCATAAAAAAGAGAAGTATAGAAGACAACTTCCTCTACGCCCAAAATGTTCTGCGCGACCTTCAAAAAGCACAGTTCTAGCTATTTTTCTCAAACTTGACTTTGCAAAGGCCTTCGACTCGATAAATTGGGGCTACCTTTTGGAACTTTTGGAGCACCTTGGCTTCGAAAGAAGATGGAGGAACTGGATCTTCATGTTGCTAGGTTCATCCTCTTCCTCGGTGCTCCTCAACGGTCATCCCGGACCAAAGTTCTGGCACCAGCGTGGGGTACACCAGCCGCCAGGGGGACCCCTTATCGCCCATGTTATTCATTATTGCAATGGACCCCATCCAGCGCCCTTTTCATCTAGCCTCCCAAGAGGGGATCATCTCATCAATTAGCTCCAGGCCCATCCCGCTGAGAGTTTCTCTTTACGCCGATGACGCAGCGATCTTCCTAAGCCCGGTCAAGGAAGAAATAGAAGCTACCATGCAGATCCTTAGAGCTTTTGGGGCGGCCTCAGGCCTCTGCACCAACCTTCAGAAGTGCGCAGCTTACAGTGTAAACTATCAGGAAGTTGATCTTGAGGACGCCCTCTCTGCCTTTCCAGGCCTCAGGGGAAGCTGGCCCTGTCGTTATCTTGGCCTCCCCCTGCACAGTCGTAAGCTAAGGAGATTACACTTCCTCCCGCTCATTGAAAAGCTTCGTGCCAGACTCCCTGCTTGGAAAGGGAGTCTTCTCTCTAAGGCTGTTCGAATGACCCTCGTTAACTCGGTCCACTCGGCTCTACCAACTTACTTCATCTCGGTCTTCAACCTTCCCAAATGGGTGATAAAGAGAATAGACAAGATTAGGCGCTCCTTCTTCTGGAAGGGCTCAGAAGACTCGCATGGAGGCCATTCCTTGGTCAACTGGGAAGTGGTGTGTCGCCCCAAACGCCTGGGGGGGCTAGGTGTTCCTAACCTTTCCAAGTTCAGTAGAGCACTCCGCCTACGCTAGCTCTGGCATGAGTGGAAATCACCATCTAAGCCTTGGGTTGGGACAACTACCCCTTGTGACGACTCGGATAGAGATCTTTTTCGTGCCGCAACACAGATCCACCTTGGAGATGGGAAAAGGGCAGACTTCTGGCATGATAATTGGTTGCAGGGCTCCTCCCCTCGTTTCTTAGCCCCAAACCTCTATCTGATCATGACGCGCAAATATCGCTCCGTAGCGGACAGCTTCCAAAACAACAACTGGATTGTCTCGATCCGGCATCTCAATGATCTGATACAACTTAGGGAATACCTGAACCTATGGCGCCTGATTGATCGCATCAACCTTCAGCCGAACGTTAACGACGACATATCCTGGGCTCAATCCTGCTCCGGAACCTATTCAGCAAAATCGGCGTATAACTTGCAGTTCCTTGGGACTATTCCTTCAATCTTGGCGACAACCATTTGGAGGGCGCATACAGAGAACAAATGTAAATTCTTTGCCTGGTGCCTTGGCCATGGCAAGATTAACACCACAGACGTCCTGACACGGAAAGGATGGCCCAATCAAAGTTTCTGTCTCCTATGCGGCTCTGCTCCGGAAACAATCGATCACCTCTGTGCCCACTGCCCTTTCTCATTTGCGGTGTGGATGGCTTCGCTTCCTCTTGATCAACACAACATACAATCGTGCAACACTCAGACGAACTTTCAGCAATGGTGGCTTGCGGCGGCGAACTCTCTACCCATTAGTGCCAGGCGAGATTTCAATGGTTTGGTCATCTACGTCGTTTGGAACATTTGGAAGGAGCGCAATAGGCGCCTTTTCCAACAAAAGGTGTCTTCGGTTGCGCAACTCTCCCTCTTAATCAGGGAGGACTTACGCCTTTGGCGTGGGTTTGGGGACCCTTCTAGCTCGTTGTAATTAGGCGCAGCCCAATTCCAGTGTCCCCGCCCCCTCTTGTAGAGTGTCCAGTGCTTTCTTCTTTAGGATTTTAGCGTATCTGCCATTATTGAAGTTTCGGAAACCAGAACTGCCATTACTAAACGGGGTCGAGGCCAAGTGCCATTTTAGGTTGTTTCGCGTTCCAAATATGCCATTATGGCCACCTGCTCGCATATCTGGCAAGAATACGCACGCAAATATGGTACACATCCGGTGGGCCCTACATGTCAGGTCGCAGATGGGCTAGTACCCTCCGATCTGGTCCGACCGGACCCGATCAAATTGAGCTGGACCAAAAAATCCCCATCGCGTGGGCGGCGGCGACGACGAACCCTAGAGCCCATGGCGGCGACGATCCAGAGCTCCGCTGGCCGTGGCGACGGCGTTGGTTGAAGATCGACGACCTTCTCTGAAAGGTCACCGCAGGCATGGATCCCCCGCCAGGATCTTCAAGAGGCGTTCAGTAAGTGATTCGTAACCTTAAATATAGTAGGAATGTAGAGAAATGCGAGTAAGTGGCTGCATTGTCCAGTATGTAAGAGTTTGTTCTATGGTGATTTGGTGTTTTCTTAGGTCTGAGAATGTTAGAGTATTGTTTCGCGTGGAGGGATTCTCCACCGTAGAGGCTTGTGGTAGAAGAAGGTACACCAAATCAAAGTGTATTCAATGGTTGTGCCCGGTGGATGGGTTGACCGTTGATAATGCATTCTTTGAGCTTGCCAAGGAGTTGCCATGGGGTTGTAACCAGTCTCCTATCATGTGCATTTATGATGAGAGCACTGGTGAAGATTGTGTTCTTGAGGATGACAATCAAATCCCTGCTTTGCTTGCAACGTGTCGGATGAGGGGGGAGCTAAGTATTATGGTAGTTATGCATGATAGTCCTAGTCCTATTATGGTTGTGCCTGCCCCAAGTAAAGCCTCTGGTGCAGAACCATCCACAGTCCCTGATCCGTTTGAGAACAATCAAGAAGAGTATGTTGGAATGGATGATGAGCATCTGTACATGGGTACACAATCTGCAGCAACAGATGAACACATTACAAGTGATCATATGGATGTTGAAGGTATTTCTAGACATCATGTCATTGATGAAGCTGAAATTGATGACAGAGATGAGAATGAGGTCAAATTGGGTTATGACCCTGATAATCCAAAGATTGAGATTGGCTCAATCTTCCCTGACATGGCATCATTCAGGAAGGCAATCACTCATCATGCCGTCCTGAAATGTTTCAAATATAAAATCTATAAGTCTGATCCCACTCGTTTAATTGCTGTCTGCAAGCATGAGACATGTAATTGGAGAGTGCATGGATCTATATTGCAAGAAGGTGTGAATGTGAATGTCATGGTATGTTAACATACCATATCCTGTCCATTGTATTCTGATGGGTCTGAACATCATTTAATGAGTGTGAACATCATTCTTAACCAATGGTCTTATGCCTTTTTTGCAGATTAGAACCTTAACTGCAGAGCATACTTGTCCAAGCAATACAATGTCAGAGGCTGGGTGCATAGCTACTCAAGGTTGGGTTGCTAACAGACTGAAAGACTGGGTCACAAAAAATCCTTCAAAACCTCCCAAGGAAGCTAAACAGAAGCTGGAGGATGAATATAAGATGAAACTCAGGTATGGTAAAGCTTGGAGAGGTTTGCACTTAACACTAGAGAACATCCATGGTAGTTATGAGGAGTCTTTTCAACTGCTTTTTAATTGGGGGGCAGAGATACAGAGGAGATGCTCTAGGTCAATAGTTGAGATAGAAGTGAAGGAACATGATGGGTTAAAATGTTTTAATAGGTGCTTTGTTGCATTAAAATCATGTATAGATGGGTTTAAGAAGGGTTGTAAACCTTATGTAGGAGTAGATTCCACATTCTTAACTGGGAAATTCAAAGGGCAGCTTGCCTCAGCCACTTCTATAGATGGACACAATTGGCTATTTTATGTCGCATATGCAATCTTTGATTTTGAAACTGAAGATAACTGGGAATGGTTTCTGAAGGGCCTACACAGGGCAGTGGGAAGTCCAGAGGGTATGGTTATCTCTAGTGATGCTTGTAAGGGTTTAGAGAAGGCAATTAGAAACATATACCCTTATGCTGAACATAGAGAGTGTATGAGACACCTGTACAACAACTTTATGAAAAGGTATCATGGTTCAGTTTTCACTGACCACCTGTACCCAGCAGCAAGGTGTTACACACAAGAAGGATTCAAATATCACATGAAGTATATTGAACAGTACTCCAAGGAAGCAATGTTGTACCTTGATCAGCATCACACTGGTATTTCGTACAGGAGTGGTTTCTCTGAGCTGTCCAAAGTGGACTACGTGACCAATAACATTTCAGAGAGCTTTAATAACCAGATCAAAGACTGGAAAGCACTAAACTTGCATGAATTAATGGATAGGATCAGACAACTCATAATGGAGAAGTTTGCAATTAGAAGACAGATTGGAAGGGGGTTACAATGTACTGTATTGCCAAGTGTTTTGAAGGAATTGTGTGATGTCACCAAGCTGCTTCGTAACCCAAAGATAAGTCGCACTGATGATGATGAGGCAGAGGTCACCCTGCTGGACAATCGCTGAATCCAAGCTCGCTCCTGCCCCGCCGCCGCGGCCGCCGCTTCCAGCTTCTACTCCTCGCCGCCGCCGCCGCCGCCTCCGTCGCCGCCGAGATGGTACGTGCATGATCGCTGGGTGCTCTACCTTGCTGTTCCTCCCCGACGTTTGTGTGGTCTGATCTGGTTGTGTGCTTGTGCGCGTGCAGCCGTTCAAGAGGTTCGTGGAGATCGGGCGGGTGGCCCTCATCAACTACGGCAAGGACTACGGCCGCCTCGTCGTCATCGTCGACGTCGTCGACCAGAACAGGGTATGCATCGGGATCTTCGCCTTGCTCTCTTTGTCTTCGCTGTCACGACGTGGATCTAGAGTTCGACGGTTTCTTGTGGCTGCAAGAGCTAGGGATCGTATTGATTGTTCATCCTGAGAATGTGCCGTGAGCGATAACCGCGTGGTCAAAAGTCAAAAGTCGTATTTCGATTGATTGCCATGGCATTTCTCTTAGCGAATGGTGGATGTCGTCAGGTTAATGTTATACCAGTGGTTATACTTGCTGATTTTGTTTCTCATGAAATGAACAACCTCATGTGACTGCCACCCTAAGTTTAGAGGCACTTCACCGAGAAAGTAAGAAACTATATAGTTGCTCCCTGATATGAACCTGTGGTGCTGGTGCTATGTGTGCACTATGGTGTGGTCCTCTTGCATTCGTTGGTAATTATCTGAGATTATACTTGCCAATGAACCTAGTTTAGGGTCATATGCATGCACCATGGAGTGGTACTCTTGTATCATCACACCAAGAAGCTAAGGTTTTAGTTGCCCCATAAAATTTTCTCGGTAATGATCTTTGTTAATACCTGCCAATCTTTTTTCCTGACTATGGGGAAAATTAGCCCCATGACACTGAATTCATGCCTTGTCACTAGCAGATGCTCTAGCTGTAAATTATTTCTGGAATTCTGCACATCTTTGCCTTTGTAATGTTATGTTGTATTGACTTGAATAGTGAAATTCTTCTATCCCTGATGATGCATTTTGTGAATTAGGCACTTGTGGATGCGCCTGATATGATCAGGTCCCAGATCAACTTCAAACGGCTCTCTCTGACTGACATCAAGATTGACATCAAGCGTGTCCCTAAGAAGAAGACCCTGATTGAGGCAATGGAGCAAGCTGGTAATGATTAAACCTACTCTACCCACCTCTTTAGCAACACTTTTTGTCCACTATACTGTTGATACTTATTTGAATTATTGCTATTTCCTTATGCAGATGTGAAGAACAAGTGGGAGAATAGCTCATGGGGCAAGAAGCTAATCGTCCAGAAGAGGAGAGCTTCCCTTAATGACTTCGACAGGTTCAAGGTCATGTTGGCCAGGATCAAGGTTGAACATTTCACTGCCACATGGTTAATTCCTATAGTGCATTATTTATGTCAGTTGCTTACACTAGCATGTTGCCTATGAACAGAGAGGTGGTGCTATCAGACAAGAGCTTGCAAAACTCAGGAAGGAGGCCGCAGCTTAGAATATCTTTGGTTGTTGGCATCTCGAGTTTTCAATTCTAATGAGCAATATGTTTCAATGTTTTTAATCCAGAATTAATACTATTTTCGGGAACCTGGCATATATTCTAACCAAGCATGGCTGTGGTTAAGAGTTTTTGTGATGACTGTTGTTTAATACATTAGGTACTTAACCCGTTACTGTGATTTGCATTAGGTACTTGCTTGAACGTGAGTATTGACCGTTCATGCTCTGTACCACTCCTTTATCATGCGTTTTCCGATGTTGGGTTCACAAATACCATGACCATGCGGAGTATCCGTCATTTTTTTCAACAAGGGGAAACATCCCGCCTCGTTCATCCCCTTTTTACTCTTTCCCGCAGCTCCCTGCTTCGTGCGCCGTTCTTCTTACTTTCTGGGCGGCTTCCTTGTCTTGCAGCTCCCTGCTTCTCGTGCCTCCTGCACCGTTCTTCGCCTTGGCTCTTTCTTCACCAGTGCGGGCCTCGCCGTTCTTCCCTTTTTTACTTTTTCCCATAGCTTCCTGCTTGGTGCAGTAGTGGCTTCTCTGGCTTGGCTCTTTCTTTCACCAGCGCGCACGGTCTATTTTATTTGGCTGCGCAACAAGGTGAGACGGGGTCGATCCCCCGATCGATTGGTTCCACAGCTTGAAACCAACCGACTGAGCAGCTCACGTTCTCAGTATCTGTCATTTTGGTCGATAGTATCTGTCATTTTGTGGTCGATGATCGAAGGGATCCATGATCCAAGTATCCATAATCCATCCCCTGATGCATGTATGCATATGATTTGTTTATTCTTTGATCGATGAGTAAGTATCATAATTCATCCCCTGCGGACAAAAGGATCTCAAAGAACTCTTAAAGTTTACTTTGAAAAAACTGTAGATGATCCATTATTGGGATTTTAGCGTATCTGCCATTATTGAAGTTTCGGAAACCAGAACTACCATTACTAAACGGGGTTGAGGCCAAATGCCATTTTAGGTTGTTTCGCGTTCCAAATATGCCATTATGACCACCTGCTCACATATCTGGCAAGAATACGCATGCAAATATGGTACACATTCGGTGGGCCCTACATGTCATGTCGCAGCTGGGCTAGTACCCTCCTATTTGGTTCGACCGGACCCGATCAAATCTAGCCGGACCAAAAAATCCCCATCGCGTGGGCGGCGGCGACGACGAACCCTAGAGCTCGTGGCGGCGGTGATCCAGAAGCTCCGCTGGCCGTGGCGATCCAGAGCTCCACTGGCCGTGGCGACGGCGTGGGTTGAAGATCGACGACCTTCTCTGAAAGGTTACCGCAGGCATGGATCCCCCGCCAGGATCTTCAAGCGGCGTTCAGTAAGTGATTCATAACCTTAAATATAGTAGGAATGTAGAGAAATGCGAGTAAGTGGTTGCATTGTCCAGTATGTAAGAGTTTGTTCTCTGGTGATTTGGTGTTTTCTTAGGTCTGAGAATGTTAGAGTATTGTTTCGCGTGGAGGGATTCTCCACCATAGAGGCTTGTGATAGAAGAAGGTACACCAAATCAAAGTGTATTCAATGGTTGTGCCCGGTGGATGGGTTGACCGTTGATAATGCATGCTTTGAGCTTGCCAAGGAGTTGCCATGGGGTTGTAACCAGTCTCCTATCATGTGCATTTATGATGAGAGCACTGGTGAAGATTGTGTTCTTGAGGATGACAGTCAAATCCCTGCTTTGCTTGCAACGTGTCGGATGAGTGGGGAGCTAACTATTATGATAGTGATGTATGATAGTCCTAGTCCTATTATGGTTGTGCCTGCCCCAGGTAAAGCCTCTGGTGCAGAACCATCCACAGTCCCTAATCCGTTTGAGAACAATCAAGAAGAGTATGTTGGAGTGGATGATGAGCATCTGTACATGGGTACACAACCTGCAGCAACAGATGAACACATTACTAGTGATCATATGGATGCTGAAGGTATTCCTAGACATCATGTCATTGATGAAGCTGAAATTGATGACAGAGATGAGAAGGAGGTCAAATTGGGTTATGACCCTGATAATCCAAAGATTGAGATTGGCTCAATCTTCCCTGACATGGCATCATTCAGGAAGGCAATCACTCATCATGCCATCATGAAAGGTTTCAAATATAAAATATATAAATCTGATCCCACTCGTTTAATTGCTGTCTGTAAGCATGAGACATGTAATTGGAGAGTGCATGGATCTAGATTGCAGGAAGGTGTGAATGTCATGGTATGTTAACATGCCATATCCTGTCCATTGTATTTTGATGGGTCTGAACATCTTTTAATGGGTGTGAACATCATTCTTAACCAATGGTCTTATGCTTTTTTTACAGATTAGAACCTTAACTGCAGAGCATACTTGTCCAAGCAATACAATGTCAGAGGCTGGGTGCACAGCTACCCAAGGTTGGGTTGCTGACAGACTGAAAGACTGGGTCACAAAAAATCCTTCAAAGCCTCCCAAAGAAGCTAAACAGAAGCTGGAGGATGAATATAAGATGAAACTCAGGTATGGTAAAGCTTGGAGAGGTTTGCACTTAGTACTAGAGAACATCCATGGTAGTTATGAGGAGTCTTTCCAACTGCTTTTTAATTGGGGGGCAGAGATATAGAGGAGATGCCCTGGGTCAATAATTGAGATAGAAGTGAAGGAACATGATGGGTTAAAATGTTTTAATAGGTGCTTTGTTGCATTAAAATCATGCATAAATGGGTTTAAGAAGGGTTGTAGACCTTATGTAGGATTAGATTCCACATTCTTAACTGAGAAATTCAAAGGGCAGCTTGCCTCAGCCACTTCTATAGATGGACACAATTGGCTATTTTATGTTGCATATGCAATCTTTGATTCTGAAACTGAAAATAACTGGGAATAGTTTCTGAAGGGCCTACATAGGGCAGTGGGAAGTCCAGAGGGTATGGTTATCTCTAGTGATGCTTGTAAGGGTTTAGAGAAGGCAATTGGAAACATATATCCTTATGCTGAACATAGGGAGTGTATGAGACATCTGTACAGCAACTTTATGAAAATGTATCATGGTTCAGTTTTCATTGACCACCTGTACCCAGCAGCAAGGTGTTACACACAAGAAGGATTCAAACATCACATGAAGTATATTGAACAGTACTCGAAGGAAGCAAAGTTGTACCTTGATTAGCACCACACTGGTATTTGGTACAGGAGTGGTTTCTCTGAGCTGTCCAAAGTGGACTACGTGACCAATAACATTTCAGAGACCTTTAATAACCAGATCAAAGACTGGAAAGCATTAAACTTGCGTGAATTAATGGATAGGATCAGACAACTCATAATGGAGAAGTTTGCAATTAGAAGAGAGATTGGAAGGGGTTACAATGTACTGTATTGCCAAGTGTTTTGAAGGAATTGTGTGATGTCACCAAGCTGCTTCGTAACCCAAAGATAAGTCGCACTGATGATAATGAGGTAGAGGTCACCCGCTGGACACTGATGCTAGTAGGCATAGAGTGAACCTCAGAGAAAGGATTTGCACATACAGAGTGTGGCAGGCTTCTGGTAAACCATGCAAGCATGCTCTTGCATACATATGTAGCTTGAGAAGTATTTCAATTGAAAACTATGTGGATGCATACTTCAGTGTTGTCAAATTCAGATATGCTTATGCTGGTGTCATACCAACAATAACAGACAAATCCCAGTGGCCTGTCATAAACCTTGGTTTTCAGGTTCACCCACCAGTTCTGAAAAAGTGACTGGTAGGCCTAAAAAGCAAAGGATAAGGGGATTTATGGACCCTACCAAGAAAAGAATCAAGTGCAAGAGATGTGCAGGCTATGACCACATTGCCAGAACTTGCAAGCTACCAGTGTCAACTGAGCAAGCTAATGTGGTTTAAAAGAAAACCACCAAGAGGTAATGACTACAATTGCAATTACACATTTGTCTTGTGGTCAATGTAGGAAGAAGCCCACTCAGGATGCTACTCATGTTGCTGCAACTTCACAGCCCAAGAGGAAGCCTGGTCGTCCTTGCAAAAAGCCTAAGAACCAGGATGGTGCTGATGATGCACAAAATTCACAGCCCAAGAGGAGGCCTGGTCGACTTTCAAAGAACCCAAATCCTGATGCTAATGATGCAGAACCTTCACGGCCAAGAAACACTCAAGTCACCAAGTCTTCAAGGAAGGGTGCATCATCTTACAAGAGACAAACCACTAGACCCAAAAGGGCTTCTCCAATGAAATCTCCAGAAGCCATGCGTTATTCCAAATGGTTCAGTAGCTATTATCACTAGGCATTACTTATGTATCAGTTGCTATTATCACTATTAGGTGTTGATGCCATACGTGGCAACCAAACTTTTGTAATCTGCTTGTGACTTTTGTAATTTGCTTGTGACTTTAGCAATCTGGTAAGGTTGTGTTCAATCCGGTAAAAGACTGCCCTGCCATATGACTTTCACATTTGAGCAAGGTTGTGCCAAGTATAAACATTTGTGTAAGGTCATGAACATGTGTTGAACATAATCTGGTACGTTGTTGTCATATGTGTCATGTTCTGAATGTTTTGGTTTCCGGTGATAATACATAATTAAGTTCAATACAAGCTACTACTACCAGCATGATACAATTAATCATAACATTTTGTTTCAGCTACATCCAGAGTCACCAATACAAAACATTTCACTTCCACAACATAGCAACTACTACTGCTAACATGCTAATTAAAACAGCAAACCCTACAACTATAATCATCTTAATTTGTGCTAGTATCTGACAAATCTTTAACATCTCAGAGATGTCCTTCTTATCTGAAATGACACTCTTCGCTATTGGATTGTTCTTTACTTCTGTACGCAACTTCTTCATATCTGAAGTTAAGCTCAGATCGAAAACCACTTCCTTCCTCCTGTCTCAATCCCAACCTAGCTAGGTACAACTTGTACGCATCCTTCCACTTGAAAAAATTGCATGTCTGATCTCCCTGTGTGCAACAAACTCAAATCAAAACAAGAGCTTGCAAACCTCGGAAAACCAATTACAAGCAAATTTCTCAGCTCAGAAGCAGCTTACTTGAATATTGTTCGAGCACTTGGAAAATATCCTTCCCAGATTTGACTTGCTATTGCTCTGCAACCTCACAACTGAAATCTTGCACCTTGGACAATCTACTCTGACGAGAGCGGAGTCTTAGATTGTGTTTGACGCCGATGAGGCCATGGCCGCGGCTAGCGGAGCTTCTGGATCGCCGCCACCTCGGGCTCTAGGGTTCGTCATCGCCGCTGCCCACGCGATGAGGATTTTTTGGTCTGGCTCGATTTGATCGGGTCCGGTCGGACCAGATAGGAGGGTACTAGCGCAGCTGCGACCTGACATATAGGGCCCACCGGATGTGTACCGTATTTGCGTGCGTATTCTTGCTAGATATGTGAGCAGGTGGCCATAATGGCATATTTGGAACGCGAAACAACTGTCGACGGTTGGGATATTGACCCAAGTCAACTAAGGTTCTTTAAGAGAGAGATAGGAGACACGCCGAACAAGACGAACAACAGCGAACAGGGAGACTGGGGTTTTTATCCTGGTTCAGGCCTCTCGGGAGAGATAATAGCCCTACGTCCAGCCTTTCTTTATATCAAAGAGTATTACAAGAGGTGGCTCGGCGAGACGAACAAGTCTCGGCGAGATTATGGTGTGTACGAAGTGCTAAGATGCTAAAGCTCTTCCCCCAGGGTCCTCTAAACGCCGTAGGGCCCTGTTTATATAGTGCGGAACAAACCGACCTACCGAGGGAATATCGGGCCGGGCTAACTACGAGAACGGAACGAACTCGACATGCCAAATATATCCCGAGGCAGATAAGGCATACTCCTAGTCTTGAGGATCACGACTCCTAGTCCAATCTGGGAAACCAACGTCCGGGTCTTCACGTAGCCGTGCAGCTGATTGGGTATAGTATAAAAGATTTTAAACCATCACAGTTGAAGTGTGGGTGGCTCATATAAGGCTTGCTACCCACTATTTCTTCCGGCTGTAAAGTATCTGCTTGTTGCTCGTTAATAAATTAATAAGTTAAGAACCATGGTATGCCAAGATGTGATTTGGAATTGCAGAGATGTGATTTGGAAATGCAGTTTGCGCGTGCACACACATTAGCCCGTCCATACTCCTAACCTGATACCTCCCAAACCTAGGTAACATATGCATGTAGGTGATGTATGGGCACAAGTTACCCACATTGCTCTCTTACTCTCTCTACATGGACACTTGGCAAATATCAATGGATGGCAACAGCTAGCTAGAAATTTATATGCTACTAACGCAACTGCCAATCTGTTGGATGTAATGCCGGTTTGATCCGAGAGAATTGATGATATGGGAGCCCATTGGTAATTCATTCAAATTAAAATTGATTGGTGATTTCGTTTTTTTTTTCCGAAAGCAATTCGCTGCCATTTGGCACATGGACTTTGATTGCCTTGTGCAGAACTGGGATGATCGACGGTTCAGCCACCCGCTCTGCCGATCCCTCGTACTCCCTTGGTATGAGTATAAGATTAGAATTTTCATACAACAGAAGGCACATGAGCTTAACCCATCTTTTGCATGTGTTAAGCAACACCACTGCCATGACAAAGTGACGAACTGATCAATCAATCACTGGTGATTGATTATCTATGGATAAACTAAGAAATATTGTTACTGTTGCCCTTCTCAGATTCAAAAGGATTTTTTTTTCGAAAAAGGAAGCTTTATAAAAATGTCCAAGCACAATACATCAAGAAGATACAAAGTCTTGGCATAACTTCCGGCCTCTGCAAACACACACAGCCATGTTCTGCACAAGACCGGCAAATTATTTAGACCATAGGGTTTTAGTTGAGATCAACCAGGGTCAAGTACCGCAAAAAAAACATTTTTTTTTGTTTCCTAAGGAATAATTTTAGTCGAATTAGTCCGGAGCATGCATCCTTAACTGAATTGCTCGTTCATGGATACATGAAGCATCTCTCTTTTACATCTCAATGTCACATTTATAATTTAGATTACAGGCCCTTCAAATCCCTCTGATTGCAACCAAGGAAACCATGCATTCGCTTGACAGCAGTTGTGCCTCGGCTGCGTCGTCACCGCTCATCAACTCGATCCCACCACACGTTCGACGTCCAATCGGATTCTGAGTAGAAGATGTCCACAGCGAGATGAGCTATACAAACTTGATGCATTTGATGCTCCTGAAACCTCCCAAACCTACATGATCAATGTATACGGGAGATCGTGCAGCCGTAATGATCTTCGGCTGTACGCCTGTACGAGCCCATGGCTAATGGGTCTAGCTATTGGTGCCTCTCTCCCCAGTGCTTCGAATACAATTATACTGAATATCATGCTCCTTGAAAAGGCTGTGGAAGAAAAAGAAAACTAAGCAAGAGAGAAACAAGCCTCGGGTCCGTTTGAAAATAAAGTATTTTAAAATCATGATTTTTTATATGGAAATTTTCTAACAATAGATTCAATCTAGACCGTTATAATCTGATTCCATTGAAATTGATGATGGAGAGTTTTTATTATTTTTTGTGGGAACTTCTTATATTAACGTCGTGACTTCGTTTACCCCTGCTTTATATATATAATAGATAGATAGATGATTAACATGGGAATTTTTGTTATATTTTGATTAACGTACGTGGGAATATCTTATACTTTAGGATTATTTTTGTAGCTTCGTTGAACCGTGCTATACATACAATAGATAGGTAGATGTTCGGGAAATTTCAATTTTAATTAATATGTATGGTTAATATTGCTTCCCCCTGAAAGTTCAAAAAAAAATACGAGCAAAATTATAATAATTATGCGAAGAAAATCACAATGGAAAGACAGAGAAAATTCGAGACAAACAAACCTAAATAAAAAATATGACGACAGTGTTGGCCGTTGATTCCTTCGTGCGCACCCGATGGTGTGTTTCGCTCTTTACACAAGAGCCACGCACGAGCAACCAGCGTCGATCCAGACAAGCCGAGGAGATGGTTCAGCGCTCGAAAGGACTGAGCTGCGAACATCCAACCAGAATGTTACATGTTACTGCTCGCCCGTCATTTGACTCCGCTTCAATGTTGTGGAGCGTCTCTTCTGTCGCCAGCCCTCAGCAACGTACAATCTAGCAAGGTGAACAACTAAAGCACATGGAAAGCCTGCACCGCCAAAGCCCTTGGCGATAACAGCGATGTGGTTTATAAAGTCTCGCACGAACACGCATATTAGCATGCACATGCTCCCAGTACCTCCCAATCCTATGTATATGTGATATCTCTATATATAAAACTAGTAATTAATTGTCAATTGTATGCGTAGCTCTCTCTACTCTATATGGAAATTTGGGCGAGAAACAATGGACGCATGGACTCTATACCGGCTCTCCCTAGTTGTACATGAATATTTGGGCAAGAAAACAATGGACACATGGGCTCTCTATATGTACAAGAGAAAATTGCATTGTTGTCCCCTGAACTTGCATCAATTCTCACTTGGTCCTCTAAACTTGAGTTTTACTTTTTTTACCCCCTCTAAACTTATCTCTGTTTGCACAGTTGCCCCTAAACCGTTAGGGCAACAGTTAAGTGTTGGCGTGGTGTTTACGTAGCCGTTAACCGCTAATGTAGATGCCACATGGCTACTGAAGGATGATATGCCAACCCACATGACTAGTTATTGATAAAAAAAAATAAAAAAATAAAAAAATAAAAAGTACAAATTCATTAAAAATAGGGAAGAAAATAGAGTCAACTCAAAAAACCATAAAAAAATCGAACTAATAAGAAAAATAAAAGGAAAAATCGTACAAATTCATAAAAATTAGAAAAATAATATTAGAAAAATATAAAAAAGTTTTTTCCCTTTTTCATATTTTATTTTTTTACTTTCCTTTGTATTTTATGATTTTAAAAAAATCCTAGGTTTTTTCCCTGTATTTGTCCTTTTTTTTGTTTTTCATTTTTTTTCTTCTAAATTTGTCCGATTTTTCACTAATTTTTTATTTTTTCCCTAATTTTGATTTTTTTTATGTTGTAATTTTTTTATGATTTGTTGTAATTTTTCTATTTGTTTACTTAATGGTTGCCCTAACGGTTTTGGAGCAGCCGTGCAAACAAGGGGCAACATAAGCTGCCATATGGACAAGTTCAAGGGCAAAATCGTACAATAACTAAACATGTGGGTTGTCATGTCATCTTTCAGAACGTAAGCTGCCATGTAGCATCCATTATTCACTGCAAGTTTAGGGGCGATTTTTCACGTTGAGTTTCCATGGCGTGCCAATTTTCTTCCAGGACGTGCCTTCTGATGGTGGCCAACCAAACGCTTGCCAAAATATCATGGCAACCAATTATTTAGTATGGCAACTCATAGCTACGAGCCAAACAGGCCCTATAGTTCTCTCTACCCTACATGAATATTTGAAAAAAAAACAAAAACAACAGACACATGGACTCTACGTAACTACAGTACAGCCTCAAACTCCGAATTACGGCAGCAACTAGCAATTTGGGGTATAAGCTATTACCAACGCAATTAACGGCTAGCTTCTGTTGCATATGGTCAATCGATTTGATTTTTTGCCGAAGCAATTCGCTGCCTTTTGGCACATGGACTTGATCAATGGCTTGTGCAGAACTGGGGTGACGGTTCAGCCACGAGAACATGGGTGGGCTGCGGGAGGTGTCCCAAGGCTGCCCTGCTGCGGTACCATCTCATCTGAATATCTGATGGATGGTCGTTGCAGGTCAGGCTGCCTACACCACGGGGGAAGAAAGTCCTTGTGTGTTTCCCGCATGCAGTTGCAACTGAAAACGTTGTTGCTGTCTTATGGAACGTCCTCTGTACAGTATGTGCCACTGAAAACTCTTGTATGCAACTGAACTGAGTACGTGCTTAATGTGTTGTGCTTTTGTGTTGTCATGACTCAAGAACCATCTTGACAGAAGCATATATATCTCAGTATCTTGATAACTAGGATAATTGATGTCGCATGCTTAATGCATGCCATAATAAAATGGATAAAGAGGGATACTGCGTATAGCCATTAGCCAATCCCTTTCATTTGTCTTACCACTACTGATCCACTTGAAAACGGTAGCAATAACTTTTTACTACTGATTCGTAAGATTTATCGATCGGTAGTAATAATCAGAATTAAAAAGAACCAGCAGTAAAACATTATTATCACTACCAGTCGTAACAGTGTCACTGTCTGTTTGTAATAGAAATAGGTAGTGTTAATGGATTGTGGTTTGTTTTAAAAATTTCATAACTTTTTCATACAAAGTTGGATGGAAACAAAAGTTTATGAAAATTATAGCTCTCGATGAGATCTGTACAACTTTGTAGTTGATAAACTTTTATTTGAAGTGATGTATATGCCTAATTAATCATTAATACGAATTGGTACTGATAATGGTTGCAACTTGTTTTAAAAAATTCGTAACTTTTCCATACGGAATCAGATGGAGGCAAAATTTACATAAAAATTGTAGTTGTCGATGATATATACATCTTTGTAGTTGACAGCATTTTTATTTGAAGTCAATTAAGTTTCAAATAATCGTTAACCCTAGGGGTGGAATCAGATACTATTCTGAATAATTTTTTTCTACCTTTCCTATTCGATAGACAAAAATATGGCATAGACTTTTCCATCTGAATTCATATTCTTATTTTTAGATGAAGGGTTATTGAAACACATTAAAAGTCTATGCCATATTCATTCTCTATCATTCGGCTATTTCAGTTAATTCGACTTATTCGGATATCCAATTACTCCCCTAGGTGATACGAACTGGTAATGGTAATGGATTGCAGCATGTTTTCATAAATTCATAATCTTTTCATACGGAGTTGGTGGGATAAAAAAAATAATTATGAAAACGATAGCTCTTGGAGATATCTACAACTTTGCAGTTGAGAAACTTTTCATTTTAAGTTGTTTAGATGCCCAAATAATCATTACAATATTCAAACAACACCTGTCAAAAGGGGAAAAAAATCCAAATGCTACCTGTCGACGGTTGAGATATCGGTCTCAAGTCAACCAAGGTTCTTCAAGAGTGAGATAGGAGACACGCCGAACAGAACGAACAACAGCGAACAGGGAGACAAGGGTTTTTATCCTGGTTCAGGCCTCTCAGGAGAGATAATAGCCCTACGTCCAGCCTTTCTTATATATCACGGGTGAATACAAGAGGTGGCTCGACGAGACGAACAAGTCTCGGCGAGATTATGGTGTACAGGGAGCAAAGTGCTATGATCAGGTGTCTACCAGATGCGTCTAAGTCGTCTTGACCCCTCGACACGCCGTAGGGGTCTTGTTTTCGTATAACTTCGTATAATGTAAATAAAACGTTAACATTATTATATTTCCATTTTTTCTTGTGTGTACAGCACGACATGAATCGAGCCGAGAGCTTTCTCCACCACCGAAACCAGCAGCTCCCAGGGCGGAGCCAGGCCCCTGGCAGGCTAGGCTGTAGCCCGGGTCATGGCAAGGCCAAGGAGGCCGAGGTCCCAACTAGTGCAAAAATACAAACTAATCAGATGCACCATTGCAATACTTAGGTTCCGTTTGGGAGCACAGATCCCCGCCGGGATCCCAGCCCAATTCCGGAGCGGCCCACCCGCGTGGCAAGATTTCCCTGGGTCAAGTAACTGCGCATTTGGCAGCCCATTTACCCGGGTTCGTCAGCCCCATTCCGCCCGAAATCCACAGGGAATCCTCCCCTGCGTCTGGACACGAGAAACATTTTTCCAGCGTCCCCTCACGTCGTCATCTCTCCTCCACTCCTCTCGTGTAGAGCGCGCCACCCCCATGCTCCTCCTCGACCTCCTCCACCGCGCCGCCCCGCTCCGTCGGCTGCCACCTCTCCCGCCGCCGCAAGAAGTCCCCCTACTGGCCGCCGTCCTCGCTCGACCGCTACGGCGCCGTCTCCACTGGACTAGCGCGGCGGCGCCGTCTCCTTTGGCGTGGACCGGGCTAGCGGCGCCCTACCTCCTCCACCTCTCCCTGCAGCGGTGCCCTCCATCTCTCCCCACAACGGCGCTCCTTCCTTCGGCGTGGGCCGGGCCGGCAGCGCTCGGCCTCCCCGCTCCAGATCTTGCCGGCGGTGTCCGAGTCCCAACCTCCTCCACCTAGGGCGCCGCGGTGAGGGAGGTAAGGTGGAGCACGGGGCGCACGGGTGGGAACGGGGAAAGGGGAAAGGAGAGACGGGGAAGTGAAGTGTCATTAAAATCCCCTCCGTGGATATTTGTACCAGGGATTTTTTTCCCTGTACATCCAAATGAGCCCTTAGTGGACTAACTACCGGTGGCAAGGCCAAGGTCCAAGTGACAAGCGGTGATTTAGTGTCGCACTGCACAAATGAAATGTTGCAATGAAATGTTGCGGCTACGACTTCCTGCCTCCCAAATCGAGCGAGGAGCGAGTCGCGAGGGAGAGAGGGCGCGGCCACGTGAGGCTACAAGGGCCGAGCTATCAAGGAATCGAGGTATCCGTCGATCCGCGTCCAAGATAGTTTGTTATCTTACATCTTTTTAATCTAATTTTGTTGTTGCCTTTTAATCTATACAAGGACGACGTGCTAACACCGTGATCCACTAAAATCCGTGTTGGGCGATAATAGATTGGATTGGGGATTCAATTGGTCCCGATCCATCGATTCTATGTTGTGCACTTGGCAAATCCATAGAGTCGATTGACTGGTCTGATCTCAATTTTTTATGATGTCTGTCGCCTGGTAAAGACACGTCCTAACTTCTGACTCTGTGGTTACTACTTACCAGTTAATATAATTAGTATTTTATTTATCATTTATCATTTATATAAGACTTTTTATTGAAATTTTGAATTAGGACTAGTCGGATATAGAATTTTCTTTTGTATTTTTATGTAAATTTTGGTACATTAAATTGTAGCCTACGTGGCATGTGAATTCAATCGCTCTTTGGACTTTTGGAGCTACATTTTTTAAAAAGTGATCGAAATTAATCCGGAACTCTTTATAGACCTACTTAAATGGCACTCGCAAAGATCTCAGAGTTTACATGGGGCAAAAAAAAAAGAGAAAACAGAGCATAGAGTGTGCTGAGAAGAGAAAAACACACCTACAAATAAATCCGACAAAACCGACTCTTTACTCTCTATTCATGTTCTTCATTCTGGTTGGTTTCGCCATTCCGCGTGTCTCCACTGCTTCTTTCCTTTCTCATCAATGTTGAGATCGACAGTATGGAGGCGACCCTCAGAGCTGCCATTTGCTGCTGAAAGTTGTACGGGGTCAGGTGAACCAACAGCAACCCGCAAGCCATGGAAATGTGGGATTCCATCGTCAATAATATAAGCTAGCTAATAGCTAATTATAGTTGATGTGAAGAAGAACAATGCTTACCTTGAAAGTGTAATCAAATATACATGTTCCCAATACCTCCCAAAACCCAAATTTATATGCTTACGAGAATCTATGACCATATGTTTCTCCATGAGATGAATCCTGGACGAATAGCAAGGGATGGATCTAAGCAGGCCATCTTCTACATATCACTCAACGAGGAGCAATGAAAATCACGAAAGGCTCTTGCAGAAAATTAGTCTAACAAGTCTCATTATTTATACTCCACGCCTCCACAAATATAATGTGGTTGATAAATTGACACATCCTGCCTACCACACCATCATTACACACATCACTCCTAAACCTGATCATTGGTCGGGCCAGACCGGGTTTCTGGCCCGGCCAGGTGCGTCGGGCTTTGGTTTCAGGCTCGAACACGGTCCGAAGCCCGAAACGTAGAAGCCCAGCCCGGTCACGGCTTGTCTCGCTGTTTCTTCGAGCCCGAGCTCGACCCAACCCAACGGTCAGGCTTCAATGAGAGGTCCGAACCTAACCCGGTGCACCGGTCGGGCCAAGCCGGGTCGGGCGGGGGTCTACTCCTACTACATCTGACCAGAGAAGTGAAAACATAGCGCTCAACTGTAGACCTTGCTTCATTTTACTGTTCTGCTAATTATAATACATGTTTGCACTATATATGCAGAATTGCTGGTAGAAAGTTCACTCCAAGATTTGTATTAGAATAGACATGTCAGATTCATAATTAAGGTGAATGCATTATCCTTTGATGTCCTCAGCACGTGGTCCATGCACGATGCTTCTAACTATTTTGATTCCCACTTCCAAATGACGGTCACTTGTGACTTTTTCATTGAAGCAGCAACTCCTATCAAAGATGCGCTATCCAATATGAGACCCATGGATGTAACAAAGAGCAGTGCCAATGGCAATCTAATACACAAATAATCCATTTCATACTCCTAATACATCCCAAACCTATATGCAAGAGAGAGAGGGCACAACAGCATTGCTCTACGCAAGGACACTTCTCCAAATAAGAATGGAGGTATACAGTCTACATAGCCACGAAGCCTCCAAAGGAAGGCAGCAGCTAGCAATTTAAAGAAACAGTCCTCTAAACTTCAAATTATACCAAGTGTATGCCTCCAATTTAATGTCTAAATCTTGTTATATGATTCGATGCTCCAAAGCAATTCACTACCATTTGGCACATGCATATCCATTGATTGCATTCTACAAAACTGGGTGTACAGTTTAAGGAGCCAGTCTACTCTATTCTACGGTGGTGAAGCCAACGGATTGTCAGAGCTCCACCTACCAGCCAGTTGTCGCCAATGATCATATAAGCCCCACAATCGTTGTCCGCGTACCACGGCACATACCCAGGATTTAGTAGGGTCGAGATCAAAATTTTCATACAAAAATTTATTTCATGTGAAGCTAGAGAGCCTAGAACATTTTGTATTAATAAAGTAACGTCGCTGCTGTCGAACGGATGATTCTTTGCTCTTTTTTTTTAGATTATGAAACAAAGTTTCGGTCCCTATATGCGTGACCAGCATGATGTATACGACCAATCTGATTCTTTATAACAACTAAGAAGAAAGATTGTGCTTGTTTGTGTCCTATTTTTGAATTCGAATGATGAGGAATTGAGGATGAATCGTAATGTTTATAGGAGCTTATTTTGACTTAGTTGCTTAACTTATCTTTTTTCTCCTTTCCTCTCTAACGAAGCAACCAATGTCTCGGATTACAATACAGCTAGCCCCTTCTCGCTCCCTTTTCTCTTTCATCGTGGGCCCGCTTCGTCACTCCCTTTCTCTTCCATCGTGGGCCCGCTTCATCATTGGGCACATAGAGAAGTTGAGAACTCAAAAGCACGTATGAATCGGATGCCAGCGCCACCGGTGACACCTGCAATATGATTTGAAAGGCAATCTTGCAGGTACACGCACATTAGCACGTCTATAAGCCCAATACCTCCCAACCCTATACGTATGTATGTAATGTGAGAGGGTACAAGTTAACCCCATTGCTCTCTCTAGTCTATACTCTACAAGCGCGCTCACCTGGGCAAAGAACAAGAGATGGACGCATGGACTCTCTGAATATATACACAGCTACTAACCGCAGCCTCCAAAGCATGACAACAACTAGCAATTTACACGCTGTTATTAACGCAATTAATATCTAGTCCTGTTCCAGATGGTCGATCAATTTGATTTTTGCCAAAGCAATTCGCTGCCGTTTGGCACATGGACTTGGGCTGGCTTTCTGCAAAACCGGGGTGACGGCTCGGCTACTTGCTCTGCGCTCTCTTGTATGTACTCCCCTGACATGAGGTTAAAATTTTCATTCAACAACAAAAAAAAAAAACCATGGGCATGATCTGTCCAGGGATCGATATTTTGTCTTGATATATAACATCACTGCCACGACAAAGTGATGAAAACCAATGATTCATTATCTCTAGGTAACAAGAGATACACAGTTCTACAGGAGAACTACTATCTATTGATCAAAAGAACAGGAGCATACAAAATTTAGGGGTTTTGAGGCTCTTTTTCAGAGGACAAATAAAATTAACTAGAGATTATAAAACGGGTTTCTACAGCCGTCCATAACCGTAGGTCAAGATGACATAGGAATAAAGCTACGGGTTTTTAGTTGAGCTGAACGAGAGACGAAACGTCCTCAAGTGCAAAACAGTTTTCTTTTGTTTCCTGAGGAATAAATTTAAGTCGAATCAGGCCAGAGCCAGACCATCCTTGCAAGCCCAAGAGATCACTATGCCCCTCAAGCTCTGCTCTCCAGCTACTGCATGTCGAATGCAGTCTTGGCAAGTTTGGCAAGCAGCGGCGAGCTACAAGCCTTAAAAATGAAGGATTCCATCGTCAGTAATACAAGCTAGCTAAGTAGATACTTATAGTCGAGGTGGAGAAGAAACATGTCGCAAAAAAATGCTTTGGAACTAATCACAAATTACTCCCTCCATTCAAAAATAGTATTAGTTGTTTTCGATCTATCATAAGTTAATTTTTTGTAACTTTATTCGTACAAAACTGTTAGACTATTTAAATTGAACACATAATAATATAGTTTTGTCTTGAAAAGAACATCTTTAATATTATAATTTAATTGTATTTTATAAATAAATTGTAATAGCTTTTAGTGGTCAAAGTTAAATTTTGAAAAACGTATCAATGCTCAAAATGACTGCTATTTTACAATGGAATAAGTACATAATGTACGTGATACCTCCCGAGCTCTAAACTTATATGCCTATGACATGTTTGTTTCGTAGACAAATCCATCAAATAGAAAGAGATGAATATCTGTGTAGGCCTCCTACGTATCACTCGGGAACAAAGGGCAGATAATTTTTTATAATTTATAAGAAATCCAAAACCATGTGAAAAGTCAATAGCACTAGAACGTGTAAATTTTGGAAACCTAGTGTTGGACATAAAAAAAACCGTTGATACCGGTCATAAACTAATCAGCGATTAATAATTAAATATTAATTTTCCGTGGTTTAATTTGGCCCGGAACCGGTCTGACCTAAATCTAGTCCGAAATCAGTAAACCCTAGATGATCACCTTAAAAAACCTGATACCGGGGCAAACCATAGGCGAGAGACTGCAATCTGGAATCGGCGCCCGGGGAATCAGCAGAAGGCGGCGGCTTAAAAAAAGGAAATTCTTCACGATGGTATCAAGTCGGATCAGGGGGCGCGCTGATTTGTTTTGGCGCACGGGAGGAGGACGAAGGGAGGAGGAAGAAGGAAGGAGAAGGAGGAGCTGACCTCGCCGTCGCCGTCGTTGACCTCGCCGCCGCCGCTGTCGAGCTTGCCGCTAGCTTTCGGGTTAGGGTTCTGGAGGTTCGGGGTTTAGAGGGAGGTCGGGGAGGCGGCGGACCGGCGATTGGTCGGGGTTGGGTGAGGGCGGTTGCGGAGGCGGAGGCGGAGGTGGCGGCGCCGGAGCCGGGGAAGGGGGTGAAGGTGGCTGGGCCGGCGACGGCGGGGGGACCACGCCGTCCCCGTCCGTTAGGGTGGGCGGGGTGGCATGGCGGCGGGGGCAGGAGGGCGGAGAGGCCGGCGGCGAGGGCGCCGCCGGCCGGGGTGGTGGTCTAGGCAGCGGCGGGAGGTTGGCTCGGCGGAGCGACCGGTGGCGGCGGTGCCGCTGGCCGGGAGGAGGAAGGAGGCGGCGGAGGAAGGGGGAGGCGGGGCGCGAGCGAGCGAGGCGGCGAGGCGGAGGGGGAGGGATCCCGTCGGGGGCCAGGGGGAACGTGATCCCGTCCCCCAATAGCCCCCTAAAGAAAGGGTAAAGGGGAGGGACGGCTACCCTCCCCATATGTCTCCTCCTAATCTCTCTCTCCCGCCCTTCTCCTCTGGTCTTGAGGCAACGAGTAGTAAGGGCGGCCGGCGGCGCCGCCGCCCCTTCCTCTTCGGCGCCACCTCTTCACTTCAACGCGTCCAGTTGCGCCCCTCCTCCACCGGCGGCCGGCGCACCGCCCCCTCTTCCTCTCCTTTGGCTCGGCGTATGCGGCAGCGCGACCCCCCTCTTCTCCTCTACTCATGGCTAGGGCGGCCGGCGCACAGCCCCACTCCTCCTCCGTGTGCCCGTGACGACTGGTGACACGGCCCCTCCTCCGTACGCCCAGCGGCGCCGCCGCCCCTCCTCCACGCGGTCGGCCTGCGGCGCCTCCCATCTTATCCACACCGACGGCAGCCCTAGCGGCGCGTCCCCGTCCTCCTCCACGACGGCGGTGACGGCGCCCCGACTCTCCCACGGCGCAGCGGCGCCGCCCCCATGCTCCTCCATGCGTCTGTGGCGGCGGTCTCCCTTCGGCCAGATCCACCGGCGCCGCCCCTGCTCCACGGGCCCGACGGCGTCTCCTGCTCCCCCACGCGCCTAGACGACGGACGGCGCCACTCTTTGTCCTACCGTGACGGCCGGCCCTGCCCCTGCTTCCCACGCTCGCGGCGACGGCACCGCCTCCTCGATCCTCGGCTCGGCGCCCGATCTCCTCTCTCCTCGGCGCTCCCCAATCCATGGCGACGGCGCTGTGTGCTCGGCTTCCCCGGCGGCGCCCCATTCCTCAGATTGGGCCGGCTGTCCCCGGCCACCTCCATCTTCCACGGCGCGGCGAACGACAATGGCAACGACCTACGAGCGTTGATTTTCCATGGCCCTGCGGCAACACACGATGCTGACTCATCCATCTCAGCGGTGGCACGGCAGGCCCCGTCACTTCCATGGCTGGTTTGGCACGACGGCTCTGACGTGCCCTAACCCCATCACTCGGCAACTGGCAAGCCGCTGAGTCAACACCGCAGCCACCCATGCTCCTTAGGGCATCTCCAATTGTGTCATGTCAGTTGGCTATAAGAAGTCCAACTCATCTTTTTGCCTATGTGGATAAGAGAAGAAGAGGAGAAAGATAAAAGATTGCTGTTAACTAATAGCCTGTCTATAGCGGATTACAAGTTGCATTGCATCTATTACACGTGAACCCATATTAAATATAATAGCTAATGGTATAGCTAATCCATTAATTGGAGATGTTGTCTACAAGCTATTTATAGATGGGGAGGCACTCCAGCCTAGGCGACTGGGCGCGGCCGCGCGCGCGCCGGGCCCACCCGTCGGCGGCCGCGGCGGCGAGCCCAGTCGCCTGGGTTTTAGCCAAACCGTTATAGATGATATGAAGCTTTCTTATAGCCAATAGTTGGCCATACCATTGGAGATGCCCTGCTCAGCGCTGACGTCGGCTTGACGTACTGGTCGCGAAAGTGTAAGCATGTCCGGAGTCAAGTGCGATGGTTGCCAGGAACTCGGAGCAAGTTGACAATTGCCTCCTGGTAAGTTGTAAGGCATTAGCCCGTACATGCATGATGCATGCATACCAATGCTAATCTACTAATCAACATGATTAGCGGAAAGAAGACATGCAGACTGCAGTGTGTATGCACGTATAAATATCTGATCTGAGCTGCATGGAAACGCGGTGTTCAAAGAAATTGAAGACCAACCACGCCTGCTTAATTTCTGTTGCGGCTGACGATGCCCCTGCTCATGATCTGCATCTTCCGAGCCAGCCGGTGCACCCGAATCTTCCTTAATTACCGCCGGCACATGCGGCGAGACCTGCAACATTACCATCTTCACCGTACGTCATGCTACGTCGACGCCGTTGTGCATCACTGCACTGCTGGACAAGCATGGAGCTCGAACGAAGTCACATAAAATGACGTTCCGTTCTTAGCGGAATCATGTTCCGCTAAGGAGAATTATCATGAGCCTTCATCTGTCAAGTTTTCTTAGCAGGATGTCGTTCCGCTCGAAAAAATGAAGACCGTCTGATAGCGACTCCGTCAATGATAACGAGAGCTGTTCAGTAACCTTTTTCAATGACTCCGTCAACACCGGCGGGATCGACCATCACATCGACTATAACGGAATACTATTCTGTTCCGATGAACTTGGTCCTAAAGGCGAACAAGACCCTGAAGGCCAACGGTATCATGGGAATCCCAATTCCACGGTGCCATCCAACTTTCCTGATGACGAACACCCCCATCAACGGTATTGTGGAGATCCTAGTTCCACGGTGCCAACATACCGTTCCGTTCTGACGAACTCGGCCCCAAAGGCAAACAAGACCCTGAAGGCCAACGGTATCGTGGAGACCTCAATTCCACGATGTCGACATACCTCCTAGCTATGAACTTTCTGCTAGGAGGAAGAAGCTCCAATAAATACTAAATACGATGGCGATCAAGAACGTCAAAGTCCACATTCAACCCTGCTGGACATGGTGGAACATCGCTGATGACATCAACAAGCTGTTAACCTTAACTACAAGTCGAGTGCTAACCGTGCATTCCTCCAAATTAATCTACATCAACGTGAAACTTGACGAGGACAAGTTCAAGCAACACGGGCGGGCATAGCCAAGTGTCAACGGTTGTGCTAGGCATTACATGGGCCCTGCTGCCCCGTGTATTCTGCCGTCGTCACCTCAACCCCATCCTTCAATCACACAGCGAAACGCAAGACGAAGAGAAGAAGACTGCTCCATGGCTTAATCGGAGGTGTCCGCGTATCCACGCGCGGATGTAATTAATTAACCGGTGACCTTGAGGTCCCGGGATCTAAGAATATCACAATCATCAACCAAGATGGCCATCCAGCATGACTACGGAGCACAAAACCATGAGAATCCATATTTCATGAACAATTAATTAATAGAATATCGGCGTTCTCTTCTTCTTTTGTGTATTTTCGATAAATAAACTGGGACGCCTGCAAATGCGTTCTTCCCACGTTCTCGTTGCGGAATTTGTGTGTGTCGCACCTAGAAGGTAATGCAAAACTGGAAACACCCAAACGAAAGGCAAACACGTTATTTGAAAAGCTATCCGGTGGATACACACAAAGTATCCCTTCCATAATCCTGATACCTCCCAATCCTACGATGACACTTCAGCGAGCAAATAACGATGCATGCATGGAATCGATATAGATACTACGGCCTCCAAAAGAAGCCAGGAACTATCAATTTAAAGAAACAACCCTCTGAATTTGAAATTTATAACACGCGTCAGTCACCAATTTAATGCTCAAACCATGTTGCATGATTCAACGCTCCAAAGCAGTTCACTGCCATTTGGCACATGCATGGTCTTTGGTTTGCATTCTACGTACAAAACTATGTCTACGGTTCAAATACCTACTCTGCTCTATTTAACTCTCCCATTAAGGTGTAGGATCGAGGTCAAAATTTTCATGCAAATTTTCATGTCCCTTGAAGCCAGAGAACCCACAATGCTTGTATAGATAAGTAAAATCATTTCCGTGACGAGTGATGAACCGATTATTCTTTGTTTTTTCAAATAATGGAACAAAGTTATGGCATCTACATGTATTACCAGCATGATGCATATGGCCAATCGAACATTCTTTATAACATGTAACAAGAAAGATTGTGTGCTTTGCTTGTGTATTTTCATATTCGAAGGATGAGGGTGACCGCAACCAGGGGCGGAGCTTAGTGTTGGCCAAGGTGGGCCATGGCCCCCCCTCTCATTTTTACAACCTTATATGCATAGTTAAGAAGTTAATTGGTCATACTATGTATTAAGCTCAAAAACAAGTAGTTTTGCCGTCTCTATAGTCCATGGCCTCCCCTTAATCATGGTTGAAGCTCCGCCACTGACCGCAACGTTTATAGGGTGAGAGCAAAGTTGCATTCAGAAGTTTTGAAAAGTTTGAACACCCTGCCATGCATGCTACCATGAAAGATGAAAGCTACAGTGATCTTTACGAATCACGAATAACAAATTTCATTATTTTTATATTGTATCATGTGTGAGTTCTGAGCACAACAAAAGCGCACGTGGCGCACTATATGTCTCAGAAATTTCAGTTTCAATCAATATATACAGTAGCTAGTGTTTCTAGATGAAAGTTCCAAAAATTACTAGTAGAACTATAATAAATGTGTGAACCAAATTACGATGGGAAAATGGAAATGGGAGAAAGAAACCCAGATAAAAAAAATACTATGTCGTGTTCTGTTGATTCCTACCCGTGTGCACCTGACGGTGTGTTTTGTTATTTGGAAATGACCATTGTCACCATCTGTTACGTAGGATCACCAAAAATGTTTCCAAACATAAAAAATAGCACTTTACCATCCATTGTATCTCTGGGTAATCTCAATAAAGTCGATTACATTAGATCCAAGGCTATCTTTGATTTAGTTGAAAAGTTGAGAACCCTTGGAAAGAGACTGAAATGTTAAAAATACACTTTTTTTTTTGAATCGTTGAAAAGAACCACTAAAAGCTTCAAACAAATAACTACATGGTGTTATAACATATAACTTTTATAAAAATAATAAATTTTAAGAGGTAACTTTTAGTTGACTTTTAACACGAAACCTGCACCTTGTTCTTTTGGACTGAATAAGAGCAAATGCATTGTGTTAGCTAAGCAGCCCTGTTTTTCTTCTTTATTTCTCGAGGGGATAAGGTAATTCGTAGCAAATAAATCCTAAACGGCATTCAAAGGTCCCTCGCAATCACAGGGGCAGCTGATTAGGTGAGTGGGGATGAGAACTCTTGATATGATTCAAAAATATCTACTTAAAAATTTAAAAAATTAGGGTGTAGATCAGAAGAACAAAGGGCGAAGGTTTTGACAAGTAAAGGTTCGGGAGCTAACAAAGACAAAAGAAAAAAACCCTGGGAGGCATCCATGTGATGCATCGACTATAGATACTTCATATCCACATTTTCAATCTGTGGTATTTTTCTTACTATACATGTTCACATAGTATTATAAACCATATAGTTGCTATTGCTATCGTCAGGATAGATATATCCCATTACTCGATTTCCCCCTATATGTATGGGATATTTAAAGAAATAAACATCTTTCTTTGTAGCAAGATTGGAGGGAAGAATGGGAAAGACAGTTTCACTATATTTCTGATCGGTAACAGGGCATATCACAAGAATATTTTTTTATCGAGATCGTAAATCTAAAAGGATGATAGACGTCTATAATCTAATACGTTAGGTACCTTGGCAGGGAGCTCAAAGAACCCTAATTTTTTTTCGGAAAGGGATGGTTTTGGAAGTTTTGAGAAAAAAACACTTAGAACTTTATAAAAAAAACCTACATAGTGCTGCACTGTGTTGGCTTGTACAAAAACAACAATTTTTGCGATAACTTTTAATTTTAATCTACCTGATACAGGGCAAATAGGGGGATTAGGGGTGAAGTACCAAGATGCCCTAGAGATTCACCATACTTGTAGGGGCAAAGTGGGTCTGCGTGCCTTGATGTATAAAACTAATGCTTCAGTGCCCATAGTAACCCAAATTCCATCAAAATTTAAAAAGTTCTCATAGGGCATGTTTGGTTGCTGCGCTCAGTACATCCTGGCTCACGCGAGTAGGGCCCGCAGGAAACTGTCGAATCCGGCGTTTCCACGCGTGCAGGCGTGGAACGCAGCGCAGCGGCATTTTTTGCATGTGGCTGCATCGCGCGAGCCAGTCCGGCGTTGCACACGCAGGCAACCAAACACACGCGGGAGCGCGATCAACTGCATCGCGCGAGTCAGGCTGCGCTAGCGTGGGCAACCAAACACGCCCATAAACTCTTGTTACATTCTAGATTGTGCTTCCTCCTAAGATTGATCCTCCGTTAGATTCCTCGCCTCGAGAGGGACACCTCCCTCCTAAATTCACTGATCAGATCACCCCAAAAATATAATGATTTGGAAAAGCAACCTTGCAAGTGGGCGCACCTTGTGACATTAGTATGTCCATACTCCTAATACCTCCCAACCGAGAGCGTATCCTTGGCCGTAATGGCAGAGTGCAGTTATGTCACTGACATGTGGGGTTCACGTGGGTCCCACCACCCTCTGGGCCCATGTGCAGTGACTCAACGGCACTCTGCTGTTAAGTTATACCACGGCAGAGGATCCATAAGCCTCCCAACCCTAGTTGTGTGTGGTGTGACTTATGACTTATGAGAGGGCACAGATTAACCATCGTTGCTTTATCTATATATTACTCGGACACTTGGGCAAAGAGCAATGGACGCATGCCATGGAATCGAAGCAACAAGCAATTTATATGCTATTTATTATCAACCCGATTAATGAGTAGCATTGCTGCATTTGGTTGGTTGATTTGATTTTTGAAAAAGCAATTATCTGCCATTTGGCACATGGACTTTCGACTACCTTCTGCGAAACTGAACTGACGGTTCAGCTATCCTCTGCCCTCCTTTGTAGTCGCATGGCATGACGATCATGATGTTAAGCTCCATTGTTCTCAGTTTATTAAACTTATTTAACTTATCTATCTATTTGCTTGTCATCAATCAAATAAAAAATGTTTTTTAAAATCACCTTTTCTATCTCAAAAACATGTCCAAAAAACTTAAAAACATAAGTAAAATAAAATAGATCCGACTCTCGAAGCCAACTAAAATAGCTCTAAAATTAGAAAATAAACTCAATAGGTAGATAAGTCAAATAATATACGCTAAGAAGAACATGAATAAAATTTTCATGCAGAATAAAGATTTTACAGTATTTTATGACTTCTCATGCCGGCGAACAACAAGATGAGCAACAAACTGAGCCACGGTTCTGAGTGCACGACTTTTGAAGGCTAAAGATCAAGAGCCTAGGACGAGCGAGCGACGAGCCGCGCACAAACAAGCGACGCTGCGAGAGGGGACCAAAGCTGAGACGAGGCAAGGGGGCGAGAAATGACACATTATCCCGTGCTCGATCGAGAGGAGTGATACGATTAGCCCCACTCTCGCTCTCCACTCCTCGCCGTCGACCGCCGAGCGTCTCGTCCATCACGGGGCCTCGGCGGCAGGCACCTCACACCATGCAGATGGAGAGCTCAAGCACATGTGAATATGGCCTGGAGTGCCGGAGCCATGGAGAGCTTAAGCAACCTGATTTGGGAAGCAAACTTGCAAGGAGACGCCCGTCAGCACGTCCATACTCCTGATACCTCCCAACCCTACGTACATGTATGCATATGGTGTGACTTGTGAGATGGCTCTCTCCACTCCACATGGACGCTTGGGCAAAGGACGACAATGGATGCATCATGCACGATGGACTCTCGATCCGCAGCTAACATGCAGCTAGTAACTACAGCCTCCAAAGCATGGCAGCAACTAGAAATTTATATGCTATTATCAACGCAATTATTGGCCAGCATTGTTGCTGGTTTGATTTTTCCCAAAGCAATCGGGGATTTTTCTTTCGCTGAAATTTCAAGAAATTCGATAATCTCGGTCTAGCACAATGCTATTGTAAAAAAAAAAACAGGGCATCGATATTAGATCTGAACGACAACAAAGGCACGATATTTGATAATGCAGTTCGACTCTTAGACTACATCTACGGGGCAATGATTATAGGTGTTCCTCCCCCAACAATGCAACATACCGGTCACCCGGGTCACAGCCACAAGCCGACCGTGGCCACCTACGTGCCTACGCCGCTACTTTGTTCATTACAGACCACACCAGGGTGCCCCTCTATTTATACAGCAGCTAGGGTATGAGTGAGACTCTAACATGACCCTCCCATACCTATTACACTAGGAAGTCCACGTAACCGACAAAATGTACATGTATTCGACACCAACTCTAACAAATACAATAACCAATCTTCTGATTTTTTAATTCAACTGATTTTTTTATATTTAAGACTAACATAGAAAAAGTCATAACTTCCTTCTTTCGAAAATATATGGTACCTTGGTGAGTAGTCCACGGTGGATCAAATATGAGTGCAGGGGTGAATCTAAAGTGTTAGCATCAGGGTCAAGCGACCCTGTTGTCTTTCGAACAAACCATTCTTGTTTATTTCTACCATATTGGTATATATACATATAAACCTACAATTTGAAATTTAAACATAGTAATTTAGTGTTAAAATGATCCCGAAGATTCAGCGACTTGTTTTTTGGGATCCGCCCCTGTACGAGGGACATGGTTTGACTCTTTGGTTTACTTTTTTCTTTTTTTATTTAAAATGCAAAAGTTCTATTTTGCTTCAATGAAATTTCACCAAAATTTAGCAAGATTCGGTAATTTAGCTCCAGAACGAAAATTCTGGCTTACCAAAATTTAAATTTCTGAAAGCAATGGCAAATGGACTTCGAGTGCCTTATGCAAAACTGGGGTGACGGTTCAGCTGCCTGCTCTGCCTCCCTTGTAATCCGTCTCCCTGGGATGAGGAGCATGAGGTTAAAATGTCCACACAACAAAAAATCCATGTGCTTAACCCGTCCAGGGACGATCTTTTGTGTTGGTAAGTAACATCACTGCCATTTCACAAAGTGATGAACCAATGTTTAGGCAAGATGCAATTTTCTGTAGATTTACATGACAAGCCAATGCCAATGATCTTTAGAGCAAGTCTAACAACACACTGTGACACTAATACAACAAGAAAACATAAACACATTATTACATGTTTCTTGTGTGTACAGGAACTAGCTAGCTACTTAGCTTAGCTCCTAGTACGACCAAAGCACGGCATGGAACCAGAGTTTTCTCCACCACCGAGTTTAGCAACTCCATTGTTGTTTGGATCTTTCCTCAATGTCAGTTGATGTTTCAGCTGCACCATGGTCCACGGTGTCCTGTCATCATGTCCATGTCCATGTAACAGATGAATTTTCTTTAGAGCTTACATTTTTTTTCTAGGTATAGTCAGATCACATAGAAATCTTGGAGCTTCAACCGAACATAAGAGATGAAACAAGATAAGAGGAGTGTGCGGATGAGAAAAGACACATATACTACCTATGATCTCCATTCTGGTCATTTTCCCATTTCCACATCTCCCTTCCTCTCCTTTCGCATGAGTGCTTCAATGACATTAAGGCGCCCCCTCAGTGCATGTTGAACAAAGTCATGACAAGCAGCGGCAAGCTGGAAGCCATGGAAATGAACGATTCAATCGTTATTAATGCAAACTAAGTAGCTAATTATAATTGATGTGAAGATGAACACATCGCAAAAAATGCTTACTCTGGGCGTGTTCTCAAATATACATGTTCCTAGTGTCTCCCAAGCCCCAAACTTGTATGTTTATGAGAATCTGTGGCCACATATGTTTCTCTGCAGGAGATGAATCCCTAAGGGTAGCAAGGGATGGATCTGAGTAGGCCTCCTACATATTATTCAGCAACAAAGAACAGTGAATATCATCTGAAGGCTAATCATAAACGAGACGGTCTAGCAAGTCTCATTATTTATATTCCACAAATTTAATGGTTCATAAATGGAAGCATCCTACCTACCACACCGTTAATACACACGTAACTCCTTGTGCATGCATCCAACAAAAGTGAAAACATAGCTCAACTGCAGGCTTTACGAACAGTTCAAAGTTGAGAGCAATCAAATCCATTCTCGACGTCTTTGATGGAGCCTCTAGGTTAATCACAAACACCCAAAAGAGCAAGATCTACCCAAACGGTCTCAGTACAAAAGTTTGAATTCCTTGCTAGGAAGTTTCCCAACTCAAATCAAGGATTTCTCATGCAAATGTCTCCATCTCCCCCTCCGCTTAACAAAACTTAGGAAGTGTGACATCAGTTACAACACATACTGGATAAATGTTCCAAAAAGTTGGCTGGGTGGAAGGGAGGTCTCCTATCCAAATCAACGAGGCTCATACTTGTGAACTGAGCCTATTCTTTTCAACTTATTTTCTTATGCTTTTTAACACAAAGGCAAGAGTTTTGTCATTTCATTGAAAAAGTAAAATACAATGTACAAGAGAGAAAGGAAAGAAAGCAAAAGAGAGAAAGTGGGACGGGGGAAAACGTGACCCGATAGCCTCAACAAACACGCCACTACGCAATACCTAGCAAACTACAGCATGCATGCGAAACACCAATAACTTTTAATTTTAATCTACCTGGATACAGGGCAAATAGGGGAATTAGGGGTGAAATACCAAGATGCCCCAGAGATTCGCCATACTTGTAGGGGCAAAGTGGATCTGCGTGCCATGATGTATAAAACTAATGCTTCAATGCCCCTAGTAACCCAAATTCAATCAAAATTTAAAAAATTCTCATAGGGCATGATTGGTTGCTGCGCTCAGCATAGCCTGGCTCGCGCAAACCAGGCCCGCCAGAAACGGCCGCATCCGGCGTTTCCGCGCGTGCAGGCGTGCAGCGCAGCGCAGCGGCGTTTTTTGCCTGTGGCTGCATCGCGCGAGCCAGCCCAGTGTTACGCGCACAGGTAACCAAACATGCGCGGAGCGCGGACAACTGCATCGCGTGAGTCAAGCTGCACTGGCGCGGGCAACTAAACGCACCCATAAATTCGTTACATTCTAGATTGTGCTTCCTCCTAAGATTGACCCCCGTTAGATTCCTCGCCTCGAGAGGGACACCTCCCTCATAAATTCACTGATTAGATCACCCCAAGAATATAATGATTTGGAAAAGCAACCTTGCAAGTTGGCGCACATTGTGACAATAGCATGTCCATACTCCTAATACCTCCCAACCCTAGTTGTGTGTGGTTTGACTTGTGACTTATGAGAGGGCACGGATTAACCATCGTTGCTTTCTCTATATATTACTCGGACACTTGGGCAATGAGCAATGGACGCATGCCATGGAAGCAACAAGCAAATTATATGCTATTTATTATCAACCCGATTAATGAGTAGCATTGCTGCATTTGGGCCTTGTTTGTTTCAGATTAAAGTTAGGCTGCGTTTTACTGTAGCAAATTTACGACCCCCCAAAAAAAATTTAAAGAGTTAAAATAAATATAAAATTTTTTTTTACAAAATTTAAGAAGAACCATTTAAAACCCCACAAAAATGACTGCAAAATATTACATCATTTGGCTTATAAAAAATAGCAAATTTTAATTTAATTTAATCTGAAACAAACAAGGCCTTGGTTGATTGATTTGATTTTTGCCAAAGCATTTCGCTGCCATTTGGCACATGGACTTTCGACTGCCTTCTGCAAAACTGGATTGACGGTTCAGCTACCCTCTGCCCTCCTTCATACTCGCATGCTATGACGATCATGATGTTAAGCTCCATTATTCTCAGTTTATTAAACTTATTTAACTTATCTATCTATTTGCTTGTCATCAATTAAATAAAAAATGATTTTTAAAATCCATTTTTTTCTATCTTAAAAACATGTCCAAAAAACTTAAAAACATAAGTAAAATAAAATGGATCGGGCTCTCGAAGCCATCTAAAGTAGCTCCAAAATTAGAAAATAAACTCAATAGATAGATAAGTCAAATAATATACGCTAAGAAGAACATGAATTTTCATGCAAAATAAAGATTTTACTACTCATGGGACGACTGTTTTTTCCTTCTCCAGTATTACTATTACATGACTTCTCATTCTGGCGAACAAGATGAGCAACAAACTGAGCCACGTCACTGAGGGCACGACTTACGAAGGCTAAAGATCGAGAGCCTCAGACGAGCGAGCGACGAGCCTTGAATCCGCGTAATAAATCGTTCTACATTCAACAAGATTGAAGTGCATAGGATTTGAATCGATAACTTGTCTTTCCACAGTCGTCGGCGGTGCGTATGCGCTGCAGATGGTCGATTCCGAGTCGCTGCCGGTCGTCGGAGCGCGGATATGCCCGCCGCTGCTTCCGCCACCTCCACCCGGGCCGACCTCGCCGACTGCGTCGCGACTCCCTTGCCCTCTTCCACCTTCCGCCCAAGCGCACGACTAACCGATCGTTGCTTGCAAGCAGCGGCCTTGCGCATGAAGGGAATGGAGAGAGAATGTCGACGCGAAGGGTTTCTCTCTCCGACGGGAGGCGATTTTCTTCCGGGAAGCAACACCCCCTGGAGCGGCGTCGGCGGTCTCGTATCGGGCGTAAGGGCATTTTTCCATCGGAAAGCAACTGGGCACTGGGAAGAAACTCGGAGATGGTTTAAGTAATGCTGCGTGAGGGGACCAAGCTGAGACGAGCCAAGGAGGCGAGGACAATGTCCCGTGCTCGAGAGGAGTAAGCTACGAGCGTCCGGGCTTACGTCATATGATTAGCCCCACCCTCGCTCTCCTCTCCTCGCCGTCGACCGCCGAGCGTCTCGTCCATCACGGGGCCTCGGTGGCAGGCAACTCAGACCAAGCAGATGGAGAGCTCAAGCACATGTGAATATGGCCTGGAGTGAAAAGGCCATCAAAGACTATAGCAACCTGATTTGGGAAGCAAACTTGCAAGGAGACGCCTGCTAGCACGTCCATCCTCCTGATACCTCCCAACCCTACGTACATGTATGTATATATGGATATGGTATGACTTGTGAGGTGGCTCTCTCCACTCTACATGGACGCTTGGGCAAAGAACGACAATGGATGCATGATGCACGATGGACGTACTCTCCCAGTCTATGTATATATATGCAGCTAGTAACTACAGCCTCCAAAGCATGGCAGAAACCAGCAATTTATATGCTATTACCAACGCAATTATTGGCCAGGATTGTTGCTGATTTGATTTTTCCCAAAGCAATCGGGGTTTTTCTTTCACTGAAATTTCAAGAAATTTGATAATTTCGGTCTAGAACAATACTATTGGGGAAAAAAACATGACGTCAATATTAGATCTGAACGACACCAGAGGCACGATATTTGATATTTGATAAGACAGTTCGGCTCTCAGACTACATCTGCGTGGCAATGATTATGTGTGTTCC
The DNA here is from genome assembly GCA_005191435.1 of Raddia distichophylla. NCBI lineage: Eukaryota > Viridiplantae > Streptophyta > Magnoliopsida > Poales > Poaceae > Raddia > Raddia distichophylla. Next base: position 721,743 of record SPJY01016462.1, read on the forward strand.
TCCCCAACAACACGGCATACCGGTCACCCGGGTCACAGCCACAAGCCAGCCACGGCCACCTGCGTGCCTACGCCACTACTTTGTTCGTTACAGACTACTTGTTTCAATGAAATTTCACCAAAATTTAGCAAGATTCGGTAATTTAGCTCCAGAACGAAAATTTTGGCCTACCAAAATTTAAATCTCTGAAAGCAATTCGCAGCCATTTGGCACAATGGCAAATGGACTTGGACTGCCTAAACTGGGGTGACGGTTCAGCTGCCTGTTCTGCCTCCGTACTCCCTGGGGTGAGAAGTATGAGGTTAAAATGTTCACACAACAAAAAAACCATGTGCTTAACCCGTCCAGGGACGATCTTTTTTGTGTTGGTGAGTAACATCACTGCCATTTCACAAAGTGATGAACCGATGTTTAGGCAAACTGCAATTTTCTGTAGATTTACACGACAAGTCAATGCCAATGATCTTCACAGCAAGTCTAACAACACACTGTGACACTAATACAACAAGAAAATATAAACATTATTTCAGATTTCTCGTCTGTACAGGAACTAACTACCTTAGCTTAGCTCCTACAGCCAAAGTACAACATGGAGCCAGAGTTTTCTGCACCACCACCAAGATTAGCAACTCCATTGTTGGGATCTTTCCTCAATACTCAGTAGGTGTTTCAGCTGCACCACGGTGTCCTGTCATCGTGTCCATATCCATGTAACAGATGAATTTTCTTTAGAGCTTAAATTTTTTTTAGATAACAATAGTCAAATCACATAGAAATCTTGCTTCAACTGAACATAAGAGATGAAACAAGATAAGAGGAGTGTGCAGATGAGAAAAGACACACATACTACCTATGACCTTCATTCTGGTCAGTTTCCCCTTTCCACATCGAAAGCGGGGGCAGTCCGACGGGCGTCGGACGCGCCCCCGTCAGATAGCCAGCGCTGGCCATCCAACGGCCAGCGTTAGATCTTGTGTAAAAACTTGTTATTTTTGTTTCACCATGTAAAAAAATCATTAAAAACCATAGATATTCTCTAATCAGTGTCAGGTCTCACATATTTTTTATTCAAATCTATATGATCAATATTGATTTATATAAACTTTTTTAAAGAAAAATCTAGATGTATAAATGTTGTATAGCAATACAAAAAATTTGGGTGGAAATAGACATGCATTAGAGAATATTTATGATTTTTATTTTTTTAATTGTTTTACATGACGAAACAAAAATAACAAAACTTTTCTCAAGATCTAACACTGGCTGTTGAATGGAGACCCAACGGCCAGCGCTGGGCGTCGGACAGGAGGCGCGTCCAACGCCCGTCGGACCGCCCCCGCGTTCTTCCACATCTCCCTTCCTCTCCTTTCGCATGAATGCTTCAATGATATTAAGGCGGCCCCTCAGGGCATGTTGAACAAAGTCATGACAAGCAGCCGCAAGCTGGAAGCCATAAAAATGAACGATTCAATCGTTATTAATGTAAACTAAGTAGTTAATTATAATTGATGTGAAGATGAACACATCGCAAAAAATGCTTACTCTGGGCGTGTTCTCAAATATACATGTTCCTAATGTCTCCCAGGCCCCAAATTAACTTGTATGTTTATGAGAATATGTGACCACATATGTTTCTCTCCAGGAGATGAATCCCTAGCAAGGGATGGATCTGAGTAGGCCTCCTACATATTATTCAGCAACAAAGAACAGTGAAAATCAACCGAAGGCTAGTAATAAACGAGACAGTCTAGCAAGTCTCATTATTTATATTCCACAAATTTAATGGTTCATAAATGGAAGCATCCTACCTACCACACCGTCAATACACACGTAACTCCTTGTGCATACATCCAACAAAAGTGAAAACATAGCTCAACTGCAGGCTTTACGAACAGTTCAAAGTTGAGAGCAATCAAATCCATTCTCGATGTCTTTGATGGAGCCTCTAGGTTAATCACAAACACCCAAAAGAGCAAGATCCATCCAATCGGTCTCAGTACATAAGTTTTTAATTCCTTGCTAGGTGGTTTCCCAACTCAAATCAAGGGTTTCTCCTGCAAATGTCTTCATCTCCCCCCCCCCCCCCCCCCACCTTAAAACTTAGGAAGTGTGACATCAGTGACAACAAAAGGGAGGTCTCCTATCCAAATCAGCAAGGCAAGAGTTTTGTCATTTCATTAAAAAAATAAAATACAATATACAAGAGAGAAAGGGGAGGAAGAAAAAGAGATCGTATAACTTCGTATAATGTATGCTATACGAAGTTATTACGTTTAGAGCTTAAGAGCTACATCCCCTATGTTATTGCTTATGACATTTTTTAGAAGAATCGTCATAAATCAATGACAGATTACTCTGTTGTCACAGAAAATACGTCACAGAAGGTCATTTTTCTTGTAGTGGATCAACCTATTTGTCGACCACCACCATTGCACAAGATGCTCGGCTAGACACTAGAGGGGGAGGGATGTCCGATGTCACAGCCGTGCAGGATGCTTGGTCTTCAGCGCCAACGACCACCGCCACCAACCAAACCATAGGGTGCATGGAGCTTGATGAAGACAGCCTCCACTAACAAGTAGGATGCATGATTTGGGTGCTTGATTGGTACACCCAGCTACCCCATAGGATGCTCAGTCAAGGCACCAATCAAGCAAACTCTAAAGACTCCACATAAGCAACGCCGACGTGGCTTCCGAAGGACTCTTCACCTGGCAACCCACCACCAGAAGTACATACTGTTATTTCGGATTAGTCATGTGTACCATCATCATATTTCCATTACCATTTAGAATTTACAAAAGTTTTTGAATGATCTTTGCATCTAACACCATGTTCTTTGATGGAAGATAAAATCAAAAACGTAAACTTGGTGAATTCATAGGCCGTGCAACTAGTTAATTGGGACCTGCTCCATCGAGCAAGTAGAAGCTCACACAGTCACACGAGCTAGCTTGGTATCGGCCTCACACGAGCAAGATGGAACCCGGCAAAGACAAACCGGGCAAGGCACGACCTATTGTAATAACCACTGCTGGAGACAACTGAGTGCTAAGCATCTAATGGAAGGCAACTCGTTCCACTTAAGTTCCAGCTGGAAAACAACCATCATGGAGAGCAAGCAACTGGGGCAAAGTATTTTACGTAAAAAGCCTAGAAGCCTACAACAAAGCAGAGTGGAATGCTTAACGCAGAAAAGGTTACTACAATCTATTGTTCTACAGACTGAAAACACAAAGGAAAATGTACCGGCTGCTCATCATCATTCAGTGAAGACCACGGCCACTGATCGTTGAAGGGCACAGAAATGATTCTCTCTTCGTTCACTGGCAGTATACATGCATTTTCCAACCTAGGCTAGTTCATAAATTCCTCAGGATTTTATCAGCCTAGTCGCTGCCACCATCATTATCAGCACCAGTGTTCTTGTGGCTCTCGGTGCCTGAAGGCTCCGAGGTGACCCCGCCCACATCTTGCCTGCTTACAGCTGACTGGGGATCGTTTGCATGGGGCATGTCAACATGCAGAGGCTGAGGCATGCCATTAACAACCCCAGGTCTAGCAGCCATTTGTCCAGCAAAAGAAAGCAACTGAGCTTGCTGCTGTTGTAGTTGCTGCTCCTGCATCTGCTGCGGTGTTAGAGGGGTTCTTGGAGCAAACATTGGGACCTGTGACATGTAATTCCCTACCCCAGGGGATGCACCAGGTGGCACCATCTGTTTGCAGAACAAACATCAGTGCGTGCAGAGGAAAGGATATATGGATATAGGTCTAGAACATAGCAAACCTGAGGTCGGGTTACAGAAGTCTGCGGTTGGGCATCCGCAGTTGCAGCCAAATACAAGAGGTTCTTCTGAAGCTGAGATTGATACCTATAAGTATATTGCAGAAAAATCCATAGCCACTTCAGAAGGAGAACCACATTAACATTCACATCAAATTTATGGACCTGTTCATCGCATCTATATACTAATTCATAATTTCATATAACGCAGGCACCGCGAAATGGAAAGTAGATTAAAGAAAGCCATCACATACTATGCCCCCAGGCCCCAGCTAACAAGAGATAACAATTTGGTAGAGAGAAGGTAGTTGACTTCAATAGCCATAAAAGCAAAAAACTGTGAGGTAACTAGGGACATTAGCTTAGTATCACTATCCATGAGTGCAAAGGCAATATGCATGATGCATGGGCAAAGACAACAAGTCAATGGCACTACGATGTGAAGGGTTGCACATCGATATATGTTCACACACATTATCTAACATAGTAAAACCCTGTAGACCATACATGTTGTGTCATCAATCTACATTCATACATGTCAGTAGAAAACTGACCATATGTGATTAGGGAATAAAACCTGAAGTTCGTACCATTATTCTTGTCATATAATTAGTTTATCGTTTTGAAATCATAATAATCAAACATGAACCTGAACCTGATACTAGTATACTGATGCCAGCTTCCAAAATAACCCCACAGAACTGAAGGTTTCAATCAAGCTTAAACATCGACATTTTGGTGGTTTTAGACTTTTTTTTTTCATAAGCTTACACACATGGCAACATCTCATGATGCTAGGTACAGCCTTTTAAGTTTTAACATGATTTTTATATTGAACAGAACAAAATATTTTTGTGAGAATTATTTTGCAATCACTATTTGTAGTCCATATGGTTCATGGAGTATTCAATATAACTTCTCTTCTTTTGGTGCCATGAAAAATTATTTTCTTGGTTATATATATTTCTTTGCATATGCCAGTTGATTCTTGCAAAAATATTTCTGTATGCTGCGTCAAGATGTTACTGAATCAGAAGTCCAGAACTTATCCATATGTACTAACTCGTCTTTCACAGAAAGCCAGACAAGACGAACACCAAATGAATCATACTTTTATCAATTAAGAAAGATAAATTACTAGAGCTACATATTACAACTGAAAGAATACCTATTACTGCAGGTTTCAGTGGCACATTCAATCAATACATGAAAAAGCAAAGAAACTATTACACATCATAATTTAATAGTTATATGACACGTCACATGTCAGTAGCAATACATATGCAATTAGGCCTCTGGATCCTCTGCCGTGATATAACTTAACGGCAGAGTGCCGTTGAGTCTGCACGTCGGCCCAGAGGGTGGTGGGGCCCACGTGGACCCCACATGTTAGTGGCATAACAGCACTCTGCCGTTACGGCAGAGGATGCGTGCTCACTCATCGGGGGGGTCAAGCGGACAGATGACAAAAAAAGATGATCATATTTTGCTCACGAGAAATTCAATTAATGCAGGTATGTGCAACCATGCAGGATAAATCGTCATTTAACAAAATAATAAAGGATCAAATATAATTGAAAAATCTACAGAATAGTTGTGAGTTCGTTACATACTGAGCACATTCTGCCAGGTGCCAGCTTTCCCAGGTTCTGATTTTCCAAGATAGCCAAAATAAGTTGCTTATTTTCATCCAGATACTGCCAAAAGAATAAAGTCATTAATGGAAAATGGATATTCACAACAGTGCCCATAGAAAGCCAAAGTGAACCACAAAATTAAAAAATATATCGTAACTGGATGTTATATAGTGTTGTGTGAAAACACGAGGACCATAAATCACGACAATTTGTGCCATGCTACAAAGCTAGAACCATAGTGTCAGTTCAAATGTAAAGAGCTGAAGATTGTTTGGAATGTAAACTTTTGGTCCATTACAAGTATTGCGCAAGCATGAACACCCTTTGTAACTTAGAGCACAAACAATTATTCAAAATAACTATTCTTATTTTTCTTGTGTTAGGGTTTTTGTTATGTTGAACAATTTTGAGAGGGCTTTTGTCTGTGCGGTTTGGATAACATATCAGCATGAAATTATAAACATCAATTTTTTAAAAAGGGTTTTCATAATTAATTAACTAGAAGGTATGCGATAAATTAATAAATAAATAAATAAATAAATAAATAGGGTGATCAAAATGCATCAAAGGAAGAAAACATGTCTTCTTCAGCTAGATCTTCGGACTCTGGGCAGAATTTCGAGTACTCCGGCTTAGTTGGCCCGGGAGCGACTATTTCATTTTTTATACGCTGCAAATATGGAAAAGAAGAAAAGAGCCGATAAACATCTATTAGAAAATCCAAATGAAAATGCACAAATTATAAATGCAAGATAAAAGTGCACAAATTATAAATGCAAGATAAAAGTTGATGAGGTTTTAGGAAAAATGGTCTACTGCCGACTTAGATGGTGACGGGTGACGGGCAGTTCGATTTAGAAATCCTAAAGAATTTTCTCGTTTAGAGAGGGCTGGAAGGGTAATTTTGGCAGCACTCCGGGTAGCAAGAAGTGATTGACAACATATGCATGATTTCATGTATGAATCAGTGAATTTTCAAAAATCGGGTTCGACGATAATTGCATTGTCGAAGTTCCGAGGTGAAAATGGTTGAAGATATAGGGTGAAAAACTTGCAAATAGTTTTTTAAACAAACTTACAAACATGCATTGACTTGTTTAATGATTTTGGAGTACAATGAAATTGGCGCCGGCAAAATCGGATCAACTATATATGACAGCAAAATCTAAATTGGCTTGGCGACGGACATATGTACGGCGGCAACCTTTTAGCTGGCCATTGTCAACAATAGCGATTGTTACTTCCAATCGGCATTCGCAGCAACAACGAAGAAATGATTCGTTCGTTGAATACCAACTAATTACTTGATCGCTACAGTTAATGGAATTAGCTTCGTGGATAAAAGAATGGTCTTAATTGATTTGTTGCAATCAGGATTCATATTATCAAAATGTCAAATATTATTTTGTCCATACATATATTATACTACTGTTTTTGTCCATGCGCATGCATATTATACTACGATGCTGATTGGGTATAGTATAAAAAAAATTAAACCATCACAGTTGAAGTGTTGAACCAGGAATTAAGGATGGTGGCTCATATAAGTGTTAGATACTAATCTAATGCGGAAGCACATAAAGGAAGCTTAGCCCAAGGATTAAACACCGAAGTAATTAGGGTTGCTCACAACTGCTGGATGTCGCCATCGGGCTGATCGAAACTTAGGCCGTAGAGGCCTGCTCGGAGTAGAGTCGACGCAGACAGTCCTAGTGGACGTAGGGAGGCAGTAGCCGTGACGACCTTGCCGGCGGTGGCCCAGTGCTGCAGCGCTCTCGGAGAAATCGGATCGGCATGAGAGGGGGTATCGGGGAGTCGTATGCCTTGTAGCTGCGCTAGCTTGCAACAAGGTACCGGCTCCCCCCTTTTAATGTTGCGTTGTGCACTAGGGGCTGCAACCATTAGTTGGTTGTGCGCCCCCGATTAGGGTGCTGTGGTTGGAGATAGCGCTCCTGAAAATTAGGATCTGGCTGTTAGCCAAGATCACGTCCAACAATAAGGCTTTCTACCCGCTATTTCTTCCGGCTATAAAGTATCTACTTGTTGCTCGTTAATAAATTAATAAGTTAAGAACCATGGTATGCCAAGATGTGATTTGGAATTGCAGAGATGTTTTTTTGAGTAAAAGGGAAGGGGATCTACCATTCCATTTAAGAAGAAAAGCCGCTGTACAAAACATTACAGGGGAAGATTATAGGGGGGAGAGAAAACGAGAAGGTTTACAGGGGGGAGATTACAAGAGGGGAAGGCCGCATTCCAAGCGGCAATCTCATCTCTGATGCAGAGATGTGATTTGGAAATGCAGAGAATCCATCCTTTATTTTAGGGTAAAGGATGCTTTAGGGTGTGCTGTTGGAGACAGTCTAAGGCTTTCTACCCGCTATTTCTTCCGGCTATAAAGTATCTACTTGTTGCTCGTTAATAAATTAATAAGTTAAGAACCATGGTATGCCAAGATGTGATTTGGAATTGCAGATATGTTTTTTTGAGTAAAAGGGAAGGGGATCTGCCATTCCATTTAAGAAGAAAAGCCGCTGTACAAAACATTACAGGGGAAGATTACAGGGGGGAGAGAAAACGAGAAGGTTTACAGGGGGAGATTACAAGAGGGGAAGGCCGCATTCCAAGAGGCAATCTCATCTCTGATGCAGAGATGTGATTTGGAAATGCAGAGATGTGATTTGGAAATGCAGTTTGCACGTGCACACACATTATCCCGTCCATACTCCTAACCTGATACCTCCCAAACCTAGTTATCATATGCATGTAGGTGATGTATGGGCACAAGTTACCCCCATTGCTCTCTTACTCTCTCTACATGGACACTTGGGCAAATATCAATGGATGGCAACAGCTAGCTAGCAATTTATATGCTACTAACGCAACTGCCAATTTGTTGGATGTAATGCCGGTTTGATCCGAGAGAATTGATGATATGGGAGCCCATTGGTAATTCATCCTGAAGTTGGTTGGTGATTTGTTTTTTTTGTCCCGAAAGCAATTCGCTGCCATTTGGCACATGGACTTTGATTGCCTTGTGCAGAACTGGGATGATCGACGGTTCAGCCACCCGCTCTGCCCTCCCTCGTACTCCCTTGGTATGAGTATTGAGGTTAGAATTTTCATACAACAGAAGGCACATGAGCTTAACCCATCCCAGGATCGATCTTTTGCATGTGTTAAGTAACACCACTGCCATGACAAAGTAACGAACTGAATCACTGATGTTTGATTATCTATGGGTAAACTAAGAAATATTGTGGCTGTTGCCCTTCTCAGATTCAAAAGGATGAGGATGACTAAACAATAACGCGCGCTGTTCTACACAAGACCTACAAATTAATTAGACCATATGGTTTTAGTTGAGATCAACCAGGCAAATTAATTACACTCTGGATAGACCTACTTAAATGGCACTCGCAAAGATCTGAGAGTTTAGATGGGGCAAAAAAATAGAGAAAACAGAACATAGAGTGTGCTGAGAAGAGAAAAACACACCTACAGGACAAAACCGACTCTTTACTCTCTATTCATGTTCTTCATTTTGGTTGGTTTCGCCATTCCGCGTGTCTCCACTGCCTCTTTCCTTTCTCAACAACCCTTCTTTCACAACCCTTCTTTCCTTTCTCATCAACGCTGAGATAGAACGGAGGCAACCCTCAGAGTTGTCATTTGCGGTTGAATGTGGTACGGGGCCTAGTGAACCAACAGCAAGCTGCAAGCCATGGAAATGTGGGATCCCATCGTCAATAGCTAATAGCTAATTATAGTAGATGTGAAGGAGAACACATGGCAGAAAATGCTTATTTTGAAAGTGTAATCAAGTATACATGTTCCCAATACCTACCAAGACCCAAATTTATATGCTTACAAGAATCTATGACCATATGTTTCTCCATGAGATGAATCCTGGACGAATAGCAAGGGATGGATCTAAGCAGGCCATCTTCTACATATCACTCAACAACAAGCAATGAAAATCATCGGAAGGCTATTGTAGAAAACGAGTAGTCTAACCAGTCTCATTATTTATACTCCACGTCTCCACAAATATAATGTGGTTGATAAATTGACACATCCTGCCTACCACACCATCATTACACACATCACTCCTACTTAGACCTGATCATTGGCCTGGCCAGGCCGGGCTTTTGGCCCGGCCCTACGCGTTGGGTTTTGGTTGTAGGCCCGAACCCGGTCCGAAGCCCGAAAGCCCAGCCCAAAACCTAGAAGCCCGGCCTGGTCACGACTTGTCTCGCTGTTTCTTTAGGTCCAAACTCGGCCAGACCCGACGGTCGGGCTTCAAGGAGAGGTCTTAACCCGTACACCGTCGGGCCAAGCCGGGTCGGGCCGGGCTGTCCATGAACAGGTCTACTCCTACAACATCTGACCAGAGAAATGAAAACATAGCACTCAACTGTAGACTTTGCTTCATTTTACTGTTCTGCTAATTATAATACATGTTTGCACTATATATGCAGAATTGCTGGTAGAAAGTTCACTCCAAGATTTGTGCTAGGATAGACATGTCAGATTCATAATTAAGGTGAATGCATTATCCTTTGATGTCCTCAGCACGTGTGGTCCATGCACGATGCTTCTAACTATTTTGATCCCCAGTTCCAAATGACGGTCACTTGTGACGCTTTCATTGAAGCAGCAACTCCTACCAAAGATGCGCTATCCAAGACGAGACCCATGGATGTAACTAAGAGCAGTGCCAATGGCAATCTAATACACAAATTATCCATTTCATACTCCTAATACATCCCAAATCTATATGCATGAGAGAGAGAGGGCACAACAGCATTTTTGTTTTTGTATTCGAATAATGAGGATGAATCGAAACGTTTATAGGAGCTTATTTTGACTTAGTTGCTTACCTTTGTTTAAATAACGAATGGTTTGGTTGTTTGAATCAATTTTTTTCTACCTCAAACATATATGCAAAAGCTATAAAAAAAATGTTAACAAAGATGACCCTTTTCTCGAAGCCACCTAGAAAAGCTTTTGAAATTAGGAGATAACTATAAGTAGATGTTAGGTTTTGTATCGAATATGTGCACAAGTAGGTTACATGAACTATGTGTTGTAATAGACAGGTTGGTTTAGAGTTGGTGTCGGACTCTAGCCAGATCTCCACTATATAAAGGGGGCAGCCCTGGTGTAACCAGGTGAACGGCTTCATAATAGTAGCATAGGCCTGAGGATGTCAGCGACCGGCATGTGGCCGTGACCTGTGCAGTCGGTATGCTGCGGTATTATGGTTTGGGGAGGAGCGCCCATAATCAGAGCCCTGCAGATGTAGGCGTAAGCTGAACAGGGTTACCAAACATCGTATCTCCTGGTGTCGTTAGTGATCTTGAATTGGCGCAAATCCTAACAATAGATAGGTCAGATAAGATAACCTATACATGGCGAAAAGTTTGAACACTTTATAGGCTCCTTGACGACTACAGGAATGATAAGGCATAATCCTCATGAATCACGACTATTAAATCTATCATTTTTGTGTGTGTTTTCAACGCAACAAGAGTACACATTGCACTATAAGTTGAGAAATTCGATCAAGACATACAGTTGCTAGTGTTCCCAAACAAAAGTTTTAAAAATTGCAAGTAAATTTATAATAAATGTGTGAAGCAAATTACAATGGAAAAAGGAAATAGGAGACAAACAAACCTAGGTAAGAAACTAGGGTGTGTTGGTTGTTGGTGCTTTGTTCTTTGAAAATGGCAAACTTGACATCTTATTTTAGAGTAGATTACATTACGTCCGATAGTCCTTTGTTTTTTTCTCTCACGGTACCACCATATCAAAGAGCAAATAAGATATCATCTTTTTTTCGTAATGTTTATAGGAGCTTATTTTGACTTAGTTGCTTAACTTATCTTTTTTCTCCTTTCCTCTCTAACGAAGCAACCAATGTCTCGGATTACAATACAACTAGCCCCTTCTCGCTCCCTTTTCTCTTTCATCGTGGGCCCGCTTCGTCACTCCCTTTCTCTTCCATCGTGGGCCCGCTTCATCATTGGGCACATAGAGAAGTTGAGAACTCAAAAGCACGTATGAATCGGATGCCAGCGCCACCGGTGACACCTGCAATATGATTTGAAAGGCAATCTTGCAGGTACACGCACATTAGCACGTCTATAAGCCCAAGCGTTACCAAACATCGTATCTCCTGGTGTCGTTAGTGTTCTTGAATTGGCGCAAATCCTAACAATAGATAGGTCAGATAAGATAACCTATACCTTTCTGCAAAACTGGGGTGATGGTTCGGCTACTTGCTCCAAAGCATGATATCAACTAGCAATTTACACGCTGTTATTAACGCAATTAATATCTAGTCCTGTTCCAGATGGTCGATCAATTTGATTTTTGCCAAAGCAATTCGCTGCCGTTTGGCACATGGACTTGGGCTGTAATATCTAGTCCTGTTCTAGATGGTCGATCAATGTGATTTTTGCCAAAGCAATTCGCTGCCGTTTGGCACATGGACTTGGGCTGCCTTTCTGCAAAACTGGGGTGATGGTTCGGCTACTTGCTCTGCGCTCTCTTGTATGTACTTCCCTGATATGAGGTTAAAAATTTCATACAACAACAAAAGAAAAACCCATGTGCTTAATCTGTCCAGGGATCGGTATTTTGTCTTGATATATAACATCACTGCCACGACAAAGTGATGAAAACCAATGATTCATTATCTTTAGGTAACAAGAGATACACAGTTCTAGTGTTCTACAGTAAATCCAGCTTTTTAACAAAGGACAGGAGCATACAGAATTTGGGGTTTTTGAGGTTCTTCTCCAGTGGGCAAACAAAATTAAGAGATTACAAATCGGGTTGTTGCCGCCGTCCATAACCGTAGGTCGTCGATAAGATGAAGTAGGAATAAAGCTACGGGTTTTTAGTTGAGCTGAACAAGAGACGAACCGTCCTCAAGTGCAAAACAGTTTTCTTTTGTTTCCTGAGGAATAAATTTAAGTCGAATCAGGCCAGAGCCAGACCATCCTTGCAAGCCCAAAAGATCACTATGCCCCTCAGAGCCCTGCTCTCCAGCTTGTCAGCTACTGCATATGTCGAATGCAGTCTTGGCAAATTTGGCAAGCAGCGGCGAGCTGCAAGCCTTCAAAATGAAGGATTCCATCGTCAGTAATACAAGCTAGCTAAGTAGATAATTACAGTCGATGTGGAGAAGAAACATGTCGCAAAAAATGCTTTGCAAGTAATCACAAATTACTCTCTCTATTCGAAAATAGTACTAGTAGTTTTCGATCTGTCCTAAGTCAAATTTTTGTAACTTTATTCATACAAAACTTTTATACTATTTAGATTTAACACATAATAATATACTCCCTCCGGTCATAAAAAGAAGTCGCCATTGACTTTTGCAC
>SPJY01016462.1:734691-777983 GCA_005191435.1 Raddia distichophylla
GCCGGGCGAGGGCCCCACATGTCAGGCGGGCGAGCAGGCCCCAGCGTGTGGGCGAGCCCATCAAGCGCCGGGCGCCCCATTTTTGAAATCGGTTTGGTAATAGAAAATACTAATCAAAAGATACAGCAAATAAATGAATCAAATGTATCGCGCATGTGGTTGTTGCTGCATCCGCGGAGCCTGGCTCTGGGGAAACGCCTAATTTGACCGTATCTCCAGAGCCTGGCCCGGAGGGGGTAATTGCATCTGGAGAGCCTGGTTCAGATGGATGAGAAGACAACCAAACACTCTAGTTTGGTATCTCTAGATGCAAAACTCATTGGATGCAAGCAACCAAATAGCCTATTAAGAAACAATCCTCTGAATTTGAAATTTATAACACGCGTCAGTCGCCAATTTAATGGTCAAACCATGTTGTATGATTCAATGCTCCAAAGCAGTTCACTGTCATTAGGCACATGCATGGTCTTTGGTTTGCATTCTACGTACAAAACTATGTCTACGGTTCAAATACCTACTCTGCTCTATTTAACTCTCCCTGGCAGCAGCTCCTCAGGAATAAATACCTTACAGCTAAACCTTTAGTGCAAGTTGAGTGGGAACCAGGAGACTCACATTTTTGGTCTAGCCTGATGAAAGTCAAGTAAGATTTCCTCTGCTTTGGAACTTTAAAATTAGGAGCGGATTAGAAGTGAGATTCTGGGAGGATATTTGGTTAGGTAACTCCACCTTAAAAGACCAATATACTGGTTTATACAGTATAACAAGAAGAAAATTCATAACCATTGCAGAAGTTTTAATGTCCTCCCACTGTCGGCGTCTGGGAATCGCGCTCCTGAAGAGCAGCGGGTCCATGGACCGGCAGACGAATTTGTAGTTGGAGTGAGGCCCAACGACAACCCTTCTCAGCAGCCCAGGTGGCGACCGTGCCTACGGAGGCTCAGGCCGCACGGTCTTTCCGGACTAAGCCTGGTGCGACTTGGCGATCCGGGTGCTGATCTGACGTACAGCAAAAGGGGAAGGAGGAAGAGAGAAACAAAACACAAAAACACGAATGATTTACCTTGGTTCGAGCCCCCACTGCCGGGTAATAGCTCTACTCTAGCCTTGTTGATTATACGGTGGGAAACGGTACAAGGGTGCTGAGACCGGGCTTGGAAGCACCGATCCCGAGCTTACAGTGGTGTCTAAGGACTACGGCTATTGCTAAGGAAGCTTCGGATGCTCGGGTGGTTGCGCGGTGGAATCGTCTGAGACTGCTTGGCCCCCACTAGATCCGGGGGCTTTCCTTTTATAGGCGCGGCGGGTCCCTCGAAGCTGATACGGCGGGCCCCGCGCCGGTCTTTGCTTTAGTGGTGGAGTTCTTGTCTCATTCCGGGGCTCTGTCTGGTCTCAAGCCTGCAGGAAGAAGCTTGGTCAGGTTAGTACTGGACACGTGTTTGTCTCGGGATGCTGATACGGGGAGAAACCTTTTTTTTAGAGAGAAAGCACTTTCCCTTTATCCCCCATATAGCATTGACTGGACCGGGCCAGCCTCGCGCTGCCCGTTGGGGGGCGTCGCGTAGCGTAACAACCGTTCGCTACCTGCCAAAAAGGGCAAACGACGAGACCAAGCTGCCCGCGTGCTCTTCCCCGGGCTGCGGACTCCCGGGGATGCACAGTTCTTTCCGGTCAAGGCCGGAGAAAGTGTGGTGGGACGCTACGATTCCCGCCACCTGCCCACGGACAGACGGACTATCCGCGGGACCATCCCCCGGGCTAAGGCTAGCCCGGGAGGTGCGCGACGCCTGCTAAGGCATGGTTTTGACCTGGTCAAGCCCGGGGAAGACCCTGGCGGGCTAGGCGCTTCCTTTAGTATGGCCAGGGGCGGCCTTTTAGATCTTCTGTATCTGTGGTGGGCTGGTACGGAATCAGCCCAAGGCCCACCTCAAGATGGGCCGCTTATCAATCACCAACAGCCAGCCCCCGAGTCTCGAGCGGGTCGCGTGGCGAGCCGGTCTGAGGTTTAGAGAAAATCCCCATCACGCGCCGCACGGGAAGATTTGGCTCGGGAGCCGAAGTCTAAGCATTGAATTTGATTCGACGGAAAGGTGGAGCAGTTACGCCCCCTCGGGCACGACTCCCACGACTTTCGCTTCAACCGTTGCCTTCCTTTATAAGGCAGTCGTTTCCTCAGGGGGAACTCCTACAGTAGAATCATCCCCTTTGCCTTCATCTCTGTCTTCCCAACTCGCTTCCCGTCGCCATGGTGTTCATCAGAGACAGCGTTCTTTCGACGGAGAGGATGGCGGAGCTTGAGCGGGACGGCTTTGTGAAGCCGGGCTCGTGGAGGCTCCCAGGCGCAGAGCGGGAGCCAAGGCCTGAGCCTGACGAGCTGGTTTGCTTCGAGAGCTCGGCTATTTGCGGGTTCCGTGCCGAAATCATAGTTTATGACGGACTTCTTCGCCTTCACGGAGCTGCGGCCAGAGAACATGTCCCCACAGTCCTATGTCCATCTGTCCATTTTTGCGTTCTTGTGTGAGGCACACTGCGGGGTGCGGCCGACGGTGAGCCTCCTCCAGCACTATTTTGAGTTGAAGCCTGTCGGCCACCGCGTGGGCAATGGCGGGGTCTTTTACTTGACCGCACGCCGAGCCCGAGGGAGCCAATCGTACCCAGAGTACGAGGTGAGGACGAAGGTCGACGGTTGGGCCCGGCGGTGGTTCTACCTGAGCAGCGGGGCCTCGACCTTGGAATACTCTTCGGTCGCGTCGGACACTCCGATCTTCCAGCGCAGCGAAATCCAGCCGAAGGATCAAGTCATGGAACACGAGATCAAGAGGCTCGTCAAGAAGGGTTTGACGGGCTACGACGTCGTCGTCGGCTCCGTCCGGCACCGGATCAGCCCGCTGGGGCGCTGCGAGCGGTGCGTCAGCGACATGGGTGGTTGGGAGGACCCGGACCGGGACTTTCATGAAGGTAAGCATGAGGCGTATTCTTATGTTTGATTTCAGGTCGGGACATGTTGCGACCGTTTGTTGATGCCGCGCAGGGCTCTCGACCCGCGAGGTTGCGTGGATCGCGGGGATGCTGCTGCCGATGGACAGAAGTCCCCATCCCGTTCGATTCGTGAGGGACAAGCTGTCTACGGTATGCGCCCGTAAGGTGTTCTATTGGATTTCCAGCTGCACGCCTCTGGGTGCTGACGGATTGCGTCGATTGTTTTGTAGCGGACACGGAAGGTGGCCAAGAAAACCGCGCAAGCCACGGGCTCTGCTGAGGGGCCTTCGTCTGCGCAACCGATGGCGGCGCGCTCGCCGCCAGGGAAGTCGCCGGCGGCGTCCGGCGGGGCATCAGCCTTGTCGCTGATGTCAGGCGAAGGAAGCCCGGAGCCGGCGCCGACCGGAGTGAGCTCGGCTCGGGCAAGCGCGGAGACGCATACGAGGAAACGCGGCTCTCCGGCGCAGGAAACTATTTTTCTCCCGGATGGGTCGAGTGTTGGGCCTTCAAAAGATCCTTGAGCTCCGTTCCGTGTGCGTCCAGGGCGTGGCGCCTTCGAAGAAGAGGAGAGTGTACCGACCCGTCCCTATTAGCGATGATGAGGACACCACGCCGGCGGCCGGCCCACCGCTGGCAACGGTGCCGCGATAGGGGCCTACGAGGAAGGTTCCTGTAGGATGGAAGAAAGCGGTCGTGCCTACCACCAGCCGCGTTGGCGGGCTGGAGACGGAGCTCGTTCTGCGCCCAACGCCCGGGGCGCACGAGGGCACAGAGTTGGAATCAGCGTGTAAGTGTTTTCGCGCCTTTTGCTGTCGTTTTGCTTCCGCATTTGACCGCCATGCGCATCTTTGATCGCAGTACATAGCGCCAAGGTAGCGGTCGAGGCGCTGCCTCCTCCTGCTGAGACCAGGGCAGCTGAAAACGCGCCGGTCGAGACCGAAGGAGAGGGGTTCCTGGTGCGATCGCTCGAGATTGCCGGGCTGCTACGACCGACGGACGCGCGAGGCAAGGAGAGGCAGTCATTTCATGGGGGGTCATCATACAGCCTACTAGTGGCGGTATTGGATGCGTCTGAGGAGGTCACGGAGACCGTGAAGGTGGAGATCGAGGAAGCCTCGTTGTGGGTTACACCCCTACGCGTCGAAAGGCGCACAGCGCATGGGTGTTGGCCAATTGACCGCCGGGGGATCGCTGATCTCTTCATGACCCTGGTCGGGGAAGTGCCCCAGGCGCCTAATCGGCACATGCTGCTGTTCGGTTGGGATTGGCAGGTGCGCGTGCTTACGCCATCGGGTTGGACGTATGTTTCGCTAGCCAGTGTGGCCCCCCTGACGTCCGCGGGCTGGATATCCGCGAGCCCGGAGTGGGTGGAGCCACAAGTGGGCATTAGAACGCGGCGATCTGCCGAGGGAAGCCCGCCAAAGGTGAAGATTTATCCGACCCCTGGCCTGACAAGAGAGGATCTCATGCGGCACCTCAACGCCGTCCCGGTAGGCAAAGCGAACATCGCCCGTCAGCATATGGAAGAAGCGGAGGCCAAGGCGGAGCGGTGTCGGCTGAAAGCGGCAGGTGTGGTGGTGCCCCCTCGACCACGACCGGTCTTGGCAATGGGTGCTACACCCACATTCCTGCCCCCTGTGGAGGGCGAGAGCCTGGTAGAAACGGAGCTCCGGGCTACGAAAACCGGCCTGGCCTTGGCGGAGGACGCAGTGATCAGACTCAAGGCGCAGCTCGTGGAAGCGCAGTATGCCGCTCAAAGGGCTGCAGAGCGAGCTGAGCCGACGACGGAAAGGCGAAAACTCGCACAGGAGGTCCTCCAACTTCTAGGCGAGCTCGGGCAGTCCCAGGAGGCCGCGAAACAAGCGGTCCGGACGAGGGAAGACCTCGAGGAATCCCTGGCAGCTGCCAAGGCGGCGCTGGATGCCCAAGTTGGTGGGGGTGAGGTCCGCGCCCTTCCGGCGGTGGCAGACGGGAGCGAGGCTGAGCTTATGGCTGCTAGGCAGAGGGCGGACGAACTGGAGGCCCTGCTGGCATCGGCTCAGGCTGAACTTCGCGAGGCTAAGCTGGTGGCAGCGAAGGCGACGGCGGCGGAGGCCGAGCTAGCAGTCAGAGCGGAAGACACCGAGAGGCGAGCGGCCGTGGTTGGGGCGACGGCCCTGCTCTCAGTAGCACCACCATCATTGCCGCGCTCCGTGCCGTCGGAGGAGAGCAGCCAGGACTCGGTAAGCTGCTTGCCTCTGCCGTATCATGAGGCGCACGTCCGTGGGTTCGATCGAACCGTGCGTGGTGTCGTTGGGGAGAGACTGAAGAAAATGGTCACTCTCCACAAAAAGGTAATATCCTCAGCCTGTCCAGTACGCTTAGGCACTTAATTTTTGTGACTTGACTCGTTTTCCTTGTTTTAGTTCTACGCCCTTACCGCCGGCACGTCCTCCCTGATGGAAGCAGCGAACAAGCGGTCAGATGAGGATGCAGCGAAGGTTGAGAGCCTCTCTGCTGAGCTTACGCAAGCCCGGGCTGAGATAGAGCGCTTAAACGGGCTGGTTACCGAAACCGAGGCGTGCGGAACCTCCCGCGCTGCCGAGCTAGAGGCTACGCTCCGGTCAACGCAGGAGAGGGAGCAGGAGGCTGTGGCAAAGCTTGCCAGGGCCCAAGAGGCGGAGAAAGCTTTGGTGCTCCAGACCCAGGCAGCTCGCGAAGAAGCAGACAGGGCCCGGGCCGCTTTTGATGAAGAGCGTAGACGCAGGAGATGGCCTCCAAGGAGTGGGAAAACACTCTAACCGAGCACAATTCCACTGTGCGCGGACTTGAGGAAGCCCGCAACAAACTTGCGGCGGAGAATGCTGCACTTCGAGAGGCCGGGACGAAGTCCAGAGCAGAGTCAGAGTCTCTGAGGAAACAGGAGGAGGAGCTTGTCGAAGCCCGGGCTAAATTGCGCCAAGAACAGAGCGACATGGCCTCGCGAGCCATAGAGCTGCTTCAGGCGCAGACACGTATTCCGGACTTGGAAACCGAGCTAGATAAGCTCAAGCTGCAATGCAGGTCGTAGTTTGACCTGGTCTTCCCTGCTCCAGCACCGTAAACGTTTGTGTAATATGCATTTTATTTTTGAGCGCTTGCTTATCGGATAAGCGCTGCGTAATATGTGATGGCCGAAGGACTTAGCCGTTTTTCTCTTAGTTTATCGTGTCAAATCTTACGCACTGTGGGCTCTGCAGCGCGGCACAGTGTTCCGCTGACGGGAAGTACACGTTTGCTCGGCACAGATACGGAGGCGAAACCACCCGCGCCGGTTCATGCACCCGGCCTAAGCCACGCGTCAGGCCGCGAAGGCGCTGCCAGGCCGTATTCGCTAGGGGGGCAGGTCTACGGGGTAGGCCTTAACTTGTAATGATTTTTCTTCGCCACTGACGGCGGGACCGGGGCACGTGTCGCGCAACGACTGGCGCGATTAGTATTCCGTGAGACGGCGCGTGTGCGCGCATCTCTTCAGCTCGGGTAGTGGGTTTTAATTACTCGTCTCTTCGCGCGCAGCGATGCTTCGGGTAGCCCGCTGCACGATAGGACGTCGCACGGCCGCCGGCCTATATAAAGCGAGGCGCAGGACGCCGCTCTGCATCACCTCCCCTTTATCCTTCCTCAACCTTAAGCCAAAAAACCGAAGTTCTCAGCCAGTGAGAGAGAGATAGGGGAGAAGACCTCGAGAGAGAGAGCAGAGAAGGGAAGGAAACATAGCCTCCGATGCCAATTCTGGCGGTCCGTTTGCCTGGCTACTGGCGGAGATCGAGGATCTACCGCCACTGTCTCCTCTGCCGGGGCTGATCCAGCCCGCGGTGGAGGGTTTGAATGTGCCGGCTCCGGTCGTGACGAGCCAGGCGGCAGCGCTGGCGGCGCACGCCCAAGTCCGCGTCGACGAAGGGTCGGCCATGGCGCTAGCGGCTACGTTCGTGGCGGAGGAGGGCGCGGTGACGGCGCAGATCGCCGCCGACGCTGCGTATGCCGCCGCACTGGCGGCGAAGGAGGAGGGGGCCTTGCTGCTGGCCGCAGCGGAGGAGGAGGAGGTTACGCCGCAGGTCACGCCAGGAGCGGAGGTCGTGGCGGAAGCTGAGGTGGTCGCGAAGGCTGTCGTGGCGCCACCGCCGCTGCTCCTAGACTCCATCCTCTATCAGCGGTGAAGGAGGCGGCATCCGAGCGCACCCGGGCCGTCGGTGCCTGCGCCGGACCCCTTGACGCCTTCCTCGTCGTCGTCGCTTTCGGTGGAGTCTTCGGCTCCGCCGGCTCGTCGCCAGCGTCGTTGCTAGGTGCGGTGAAGTAGCTGTAGGATTTGGGCGTCGCTGTAGTCGTAGTAGCGCGTCCTCACTTTTGCGGCAAACCGAAAACACTGGGGTTCTCTTTTGCTTGTAAAATCTAAATCTTGTAAAATCTTCATTCTTGTGAAATGCAGCCCTCTTGATGAATTTATCTTGTTGATCATGCTCGCTTGCTCGTCCCTTATTCCTGTGCGAATCTGAAATGCAAAAACAGGAGGAACTGGATGAACAGTAACGAGGCTCTGAGGAGAACTTAGGGAGATTTGATCAAACAGATTGCTTTTGGGTAGATTTGTTTTTGGTGCGCCTAATCATCCAGCCCCCGGTCCAAGTGCGATCTTGGAGTTGGGCGCGGTTTAGAGACCACAGTGACTTAGAAAAAATTTGCGCGAACTCCCAACCTCCGAGCTTCGTTTGGACCGTGCACAATGCGGGCTTAGCGAAGTTAAGGATTTGGAAAAAATTTCGCGAAAATCCCCAGCCCCCGAGCTTTGTTGGGCCGCGCGGCGATGCGGGCTTAGCGAAGTGAGGGGCTTAGGAAAAAACTAGGCGCAAAAAATCCCTCAGCCGTCGAGCGCTGCGAGGCCCAAGTTCACCATCCAAACGAACCTGACGTGGGCTTACTGTACCTTTGGGCCGCGGGAATTTCACATTGCGCGGGGATTCACTAGGGTGCGAGAGATCGGCTTATCCCGTCGTGAAAATGCTCCAGAATGTTTTATCCTTAACCCTCGGGCTTTTGGCCACAGGCTTGTTTGAGATGGTTGAGGCTTAAACCTGCGTGACTTGTGATTGAGGGAAGCTTTTTTTTGGAATTGAAATTGAACTGAAAAGAAGGAAACTTACGACCTGATTAAGCGTAGAAGCGTTGCAGAAGGGAGATGTTCCATGAGCTAGGGAGCTCGTTCCCGTTCTTGTCGGCGAGGCGTACTGAGCCCGTGCGCGCTGCGCTGACTACTTTCTACGGTCCCTCCCACTTGGGGCTAAGCTTGATAGAGCCCGCGAGGATCTGAATTCGCCGTAGAACCAGGTCTCCTACTTGCAGGGTCCTTGTATGTACGTTTCGTGCGGCGTAACGACGTAGGGTCTACTGGTAGGCCGCAGACCGGAGTATGGATTACTCACGGCGCGCCTCAAATAGATCGAGGTCAAGCTGCCGCGCCTCGTCATTGACCACGAAGCTGGCGAAGTCAACACAATTGGATCCTAGTCTCATTTCTGTTGGGAGGACGGCCTCCGAGCCATAGACGAGTCGGAAAGGAGTTTCTCCTGTAGCCCGGCTAGCCGTTGTCTTGACTGCCCAGAGGACTGACGGTAGCTCGTCGACCCAACCCTGTTGCTTTGCCTTGAGGGCGTCGTAAACCCGCTTTTTGATGCCTTGGACTAGCTGTCCGTTAGCTCGTTTAGCTGCTCCGTTGCTCTGTGGGTGGGCCACAGAGGCAAGGGCGAGCTTCATTTCGATTTCTTCGCAGTAATCGTTGAACTCCCAGCTCTTGAATTGGGTGCCGTTATCTGCGATGATTCTGCTGGGCACACCAAATCTCGCAACGATGCTTTGGAAGAAACGTACTGCGGCAATTGCAGTGATGTTGGAGACCGGCTCGGCCTCAATCCACTTGGTGAAGGTGTCGATGGCTACGAACAAGTACGTTCTACCACCCAGACCTTTGGGGAACGGCCCTAGGAGGTCCATGCCCTAAACCGCGAACGGCCACGCTAGTGGGATTGTTTGCAGCTCGTACGCGGGCTGATGCGTCATCTGCGCATGATACTGGCAAGCTTCGCAGTGTTTGACTAAAGCTTCTGCGTCGCTCATCGCAGTGGGCCAATAGTAGCCCATGCGGAATGCTTTGCCGACGAGGGTTCTGTGTGAGGCGTGTGCGCCGCAGATGCCCTCGTGTATGTCGGCTAGAAGGTACTTACCTTCTTCTTGGGTAACGTACTTACAAAGCACGCCATTAGCACCCCTTCGGTACAGCAAACCCCCGTGCAGACGGTAAGCTCGGGCTCGCCTTTTTAGCTGGAAACGCTTAGCAGCATCCTCAGGCAATGTCCCCAGCTCCAAGAACTGGATGAATGGCGTCATCCAGGAGATGCTTTGCTCGAGGAATGAGATAGATAGTACCGGATGTCTCGGTTTGGGGGGTAGCAGACGTCCCCGCGGCCTTCTCTTCGGAGGGAATGGAGGGCTTTAAAAGGTGCTGTACTAGCACCCCCGGCGGGGCCGGTTCTTGTGAGGATCCAAGCTTGGCGAGCTTGTCAGTTTCGCCGTTTTCTTTCTTGGGAATGTAGCTAATTTCGAAATTCGTGAAACGCTTCTCCAGTTTCCTCACTTCCGCCAGGTATCGCGCCATCGAGTCGTCAGTTGCCTGAAACTCCTCCCTGACCTGGCAGACGACGAGCTGCGAATCCCCTTTCGCAACAAGCCGTTTGATGTTGAGCGCAATTGCAGCTATGTTTCTCCTAGGGAAACCGTCGGTGGCTCGGTGCCCCCTCCCCACTGCCCCTTATGTCCCTTAGGTGGGCTGGGCCAGGACAAAGGCCCACGGGCCATCACAATTTTCATATTCGAAGGATGAGGGTGGCCGCTACGTTTATAGGGTGAGAGCAAAGTTGCATTCAGAAGTTTTGAAAAGTTTGAACACCCTGCCATGCATGCTACCATGAAAGATGAAAGCTGCAGTGATCTTCACGAATCACGAATAACAAATTTTATTATTTTTATATTTTATCATGTGTGAGTTCTGAGCGCAACAAAAGCGCACATGGCGCACTATATGTCTGAGAAATTTCAGTTTCAATCAATATATACAGTAGCTAGAGTTTCTAGATGAAAGTTCCAAAAATTACTAGTAAAACTATAATAAATGTGTGAACCAAATTACGATGGAAAAATGGAAATGGGAGAAAGAAACCCAGATAAAAAAAAAAATACTTTGTCGTGTTCTGTTGATTCCTACCCGTGTGCAATTGACGGTGTGTTTTGTTCTTTGGAAATGACCATTGTCCCCATCTGGTACGTAGGATCACCAAAATGTTTCCAAACGTAAAAAAGAGCACATTACCATCCCTTGTATCTCTGGGTAATCTCGTTGTAGTCGATTACATTAGATCTAGTGTTATCTTTGATTCGGTTGAAAAGTTGAGGATCCTCGTAAAAGAGACTGAAATGTTAAAAATATACTTTTTTTTTTTTGGAATCATTGAAAAGAACCACTAAAAGCTTCGAACAAATAACTAAAAGGTGTTATAACATATAACTTGTATAAAAATGATAAATTTTAAGAGGTAACTTTTATTGTGACTTTTAACATGAAACCTGCACCTTGATCTCTTGGACCGAATAAGAGCAAATGCTTTGTGTTAGCTATGCAGTCCTGTTTTTCTTCTTTATTTCTCGAGGGGATAAGGTAATTCGTAGCAAATAAATCCTAAACGGCATTCACAGGGGCAGCTGATTATGTAAGTGGGGACGAGAACTCTTGATATGATCCAAAAATATCTCCTTAAAATTTTAAAAAATTAGGGTTCAGATCAGGAGAACAAAGGGCGAAGGTTTTGACAAGTAAAGGTTTGGGAGCTAACAAAGACAAGAAAAAACACTGGGAGGCATCCATCTGATGCATCGACTATGGATATTTCATATCCACATTTTCAGTCTGTGGTATTTTTCTTACTATACATGTTCACGTAGTATTATAAACCATATAGTTGCTATTGCTATCGTCAGGATAGATATGTCCCATTACTCGATCCCCCCTATATGTATGAGATATTTTAAGAAATAAATGTCTTTCTTTGTGGCAAGATTGGAGGAAAGAATGGGAAAAACAATTTCACTATATTTCTGACCGGTAACAGGGCCTATCACAAGAATTTTTTTTATCAAGATCGTAAATCTAAAAAGATGATAGACTGTAATCTAAAAGGTTAGGTACCTTGGCAGGGAGCTCAAAGAACCCTAATTTTTTTTAGGAGAGGGATGGTTTTGGAAGTTTTGAGAAAAAACACTTAGAACTTTATTTAAAAAAATGCCTACATAGTGCTACAGTGTGTTGGCTTGTACAAAAATAACAATTTTTCCGATAACTTTTAATTTTAATCTATCTGATACAGAGCAAATAGGGGAATTAGGGGTGAAGTACCAAGATGCCCCAGAGATTCGCCATACTTGTAGGGGCAAAGTGGGTTTGCGTGCCATGATGTATAAAACTAATGCTTCAGTGCCCGTAGTAACCCAAATTCAATCAAAATTTAAAAAATTCTCATCCGGCGTTTCCGCGCGTCCAGGCGCACAATGCAGCACAGTGGCGTTTTTTGCCCGTGGTTGCATTGCCCGAGCCAGTCCGGCTTTGCACGCGCGGGTAACCAAACACGTGCGGGAGCGCGGGCAACTGCATCGCGCGAGCCAGGCTGCACTGGCACGAGCAACCAAACACACCCATAAATTCATTACATTCTAGATTGTACTTACTCCTAAGATTGACCCCCCGTTAGATTCCTCGCCTCGAGAGGGACACCTCCCTCCTAAATTCACTGATCAGATCACCCCAAAAATATAATGATTTGGAAAAGCAACCTTGCAAGTAGGCGCACATTGTGACATTAGCATGTCCATAGTCCCGCGCGCCGGGAGGAGCGTGTTGGCGACGTGGCGGCACGGCATGGTTTCCGCCATGCGGGGTGGCCGAAGCCGCTGGCTTTAGCCAGCTGGGATGGCGGAAGCCACCCTGCGTGGCGGAAGCTAGCTCTAGCCATTCCAGGTGGCGGAAACCACGCATATTTCGGGGATATTCAACCCCTACGGCATATTTTCTCAATTTATATTTATATGTATATTATTCAATCAATTTGTTTTCCAACCCTAGTTGTGTGTGGTGTGACTTGTGACTTACGAGAGGGCACAAATTAACCATCGTTGCTTTAACTATATATTACTCGGACAGGGCAAAGAGCAATGGAGGCATGCCATGGAAGCAACAAGCAATTTATACTATTTATTATCAACCCGATTAATGAGTAGCATTGCTGCATTTGGTTGGTTGATTTGATTTTTGCCAAAGCAATTCGCTGCCATTTGGCACATGGACTTTCGACTGCCTTCTGCAAAACTGAACTGACGGTTCAGCTACCCTCTGCCCTCCTTCGTAGTCGCATGGCATGACGATCATGATGTTAAGCTTCATTGTTCTCAGTTTATTAAACTTATTTAACTTATCTATCTATTTGCTTGTCATCAATCAAATAAAAAAAATTAAATCATTTTTTTCTATATCAAAAACATGTCCAAAAAACTTAAAAACATAAGTAAATAAAATAGATCCGACTCTCGAAGCCATCTAAAATAGCTCTAAAATTAGAAAATAAACTCAATAGGTAGATAAGTCAAATAATATATGCTAAGAAGAACATGAATAAAAATTTCACGCAAAATCAAGATTTTACAGTATTTCATGACTTCTCATGCCGGCGAGCAAGATGAGCAACAAACTGAGCCATGTTTCTGAGCGCACGACAGATCAAGAGCCTAGGACGAGCGAGCGACGAGCCGCGCACAAACAAGGGACCAAGCTGAGACGAGGCGAGGAGGCGAGGACCGAGGACATTATCCCCACCGGCCCACCCTCGCTCTCCACTCCTCGCCGTGACCGCCGAGCGTCTCGTCCATCATGGGGCCTCGGCGGTAGGCACCTCATACCAGACAGATGGAGAGCTCAAGCACATGTGAATATGGCCTAGAGTGCCGGAGCCATGAAAGACAATAGTAGCAACCTGATTTGGGAAGCAAACTTGCAAGGAGACGCCCGTCAGCACGTCCATTCTCCTGATACCTCCCAACCCTACGTACATGTATGCATATATGGTGTGACTTGTGAGATGGCTCTCTCCCCTCCACATGGACGCTTGGGCAAAGGACGACAATGGATGCATCATCATGCACGATGGACTCTCCGCAGCTAATATGCAGCTAGTAACTACAGCCACCAAACTCCAAAGCATGGCAGCAACTAGCAATTTATATGCTGTTATCAACGCAACTATTGGCCAGCATTGTTGCTGCTTTGATTTTTCCCAAAGCAATCGGGGATTTTTCTTTCGCTGAAATTTCAAGAAATTTGATAATCTCGGTCTAGCATAGTACTATTGAAAAAAAAAACAGGGCGTCGATATTAGATCTAAACGACAACAAAGGCACGATATTTGATAATGCAGTTCGACTCTCAGACTATATCTGCGGGGCAATGATTATAGGTGTTCCTTCCCAACAACGCAACATACCGGTCACCCAGGTCACAGCCACAAGCCGACCGCGGCCACCTTGCTGCCTACGCCGCTACTTTGTTCGTTACAAACTACACTAGGACGTGCCCCTCTATTTATACAGCAGCTAGGGTACAAGTCAGATTCTAACATGACCCTCCCATGCCTATTACATTATAGAGTCCACGTAACCGACTATGTATACGTATTCGACACCAACTCTAACAAATACAATAAATAATCTTTTGATTTTTTTTTTTTGAATTCAACTGATTTTTTTATATTTAAGACTAACATGGAAAAAGTCATAACTTCCTTCTTTCGAAAATATATGGTAGCTTGGTGAGTAGTCCACGGTGGATCAAATATGAGAGTAGGGGTGAATCAAAAGTGTTAGCATCGGGGTCAAGCGACCCCGTTGTTTTTCGGACAAACCATTCTTGTTTATTTCTACCCTATTGGTATATATACATATAAACCTACAATTTGAAGTTTAAACATAGTAATTTAGTGTTAAAATGATCCCGAAGATCCAGCGACTTGTTTTTTGGGATCCGCCCCTGTACGAGGGACATGGTTTGACTCTTTGGTTTACTTTTTTTCTTTTTTATTTAAAATGCAAAAGTTCTATTTTGCTTCAGTGAAATTTCACCAAAATTTAGCAAGATTCGGTAATTTAGCTCTAGAACGAAAATTTTGGCTTACCAAAATTTAAATTTCTGAAAGCAATGGCAAATGGACTTCGAGTGCCTTATGCAAAACTGGGGTGACGCGTTTCAGCTGCCTGCTCTGCCTCCCTTGTACTCCGTCTCCCTGGGATGAGGAGCATGAGGTTAAAATGTCCACACAACAAAAAATCCATGTGCTCAACCCGTCCAGGGACGATCTTTTGTGTTGGTAAGTAACATCACTGCCATTTCACAAAGTGATGAACCGATGTTTAGGCAAGATGCAATTTTCTGTAGATTTACATGACAAGCCAATGCCAATGATCTTTAGAGCAAGTCTAACAACACACTGTGACATTAATACAACAAGAAAATATAAACACATTATTACATGTTTCTAGCGTGTACAGGAACTAGCTAGCTACTTAGCTTAGCTCCTACGACCAAAGCACGGCATGGAACCAGAGTTTTGATCTCCACCACCGAGATTAGCAACGTACTCCATTGTTGTTTGGATCTTTCCTCAATGTCAGTAGGTGTTTCAGCTGCACCACGGTCCACAGTGTCCTGTCATGTGTCATCATGTATTCATGTCCATGTCCATGTAACAGATGAATTTTCTTTAGAGCTTACATTTTTTTTCTAGGTAACAATAGTATCACATAGAAATCTTGGAGCTTCAACCGAATATAAGAGATGAAACAAGATAAGAGGAGTGTGCGGATGAGAAAACACATATACTACCTATGATCTCCATTCTGGTCATTTTCCCATTTCCACATCTCCCTTCCTCTCCTTTCGCATGAGTGCTTCAATGACATTAAGGCGCCCCCTCAGTGCATGTTGAACAAAGTCATGACAAGCAGCGGCAAGCTGGAAGCCATGGAAATGAACGATTCAATCGTTATTAATGCAAACTAAGTAGCTAATTATAATTGATGTGAAGATGAACACATCGCAAAAAATGCTTACTCTGGGCGTGTTCTCAAATATACATGTTCCTAGTGTCTCCCAAGCCCCAAACTTTATGTTTATGAGAATCTATGACCACATAAGTTTCTCTGCAAGAGATGGATCCCTAAGGGTAGCAAGGGATGGATCTGAGTAGACCTCCTACATATTATTCACTAATCAGCAACAAAGAACAGTGAATATCATCTGAAGGCTAATAATAAACGAGACAGTCTAGCAAGTCTCATTATTTATATTCCACAAATTTAATGGTTCATAAATGGAAGCATCCTACCTACCACACCGTCAATACACACGTAACTCCTTGTGCATGCGTCCAACAAAAGTGAAAACATAGCTCAGCTGCAGGCTTTACGAACAGTTCAAAGTTGAGAGCAATCAAATCCATTCTCAATGTCTTTGATGGAGCCTCTAGGTTAATCACAAACACCCAAAAGACCAAGATCTACCCAAACGGTCACAGTACAAAAGTTTGAATTCCTCGCAAGGCAGTTTCCAAACTCAAATCAAGGATTTCTCATGCAAATGTCTCCATCTCCCCCTCCGCTTAACAAAACTTGGGAAGTGTGACATCAGTTACAACACATACTGGGTAAATGTTCCAAAAAGTTGGGTGGGTGGAAGGGAGGTCGCCTATCCAAATCAGCGAGACTCATACTTGTGAACTGAGCCTAAACTTTTCAACTTATTTGCTTATACTTTTTTAACACAAAGACAAGAGTTTTGTCATTTCATTGAAAAAGTAAAATACAATATACAAGAGAGAGAGAGGGAAGAAGCAAAAGAGAGAAAGTGGGAGGGGGGAAACGTGACTCGACAGCCTCAATAAACACGCCAGTACGCAATACCTAGCAACAGTACGCAATACCTAGCAAACTACAACATGCATGCGAAACACCAAACACCATCACCACGAGGGATGCAGAGCCACAAACGACAACACACAGTTGCGAACTATGAGGTGGGGCACGCGAAGATCAACTTATTCGCCGACCGCCACCATTGCACAAGATGCTCGGCTAGACGCTAGAGGGGGAGGGATGTCCGATGTCACCACCATGCAGGATGCTTGGTCTTCGGCGCCAACGACCACCGCCACCAACCGAACCACAGGGCGTATGGAGCTTGATGAAGACAGCCTCCACTAACAAGTAGGATGCATGATTTGGGTGCTCGATTGGTACACCCAGCTACCCCACAGGATGCCCGATCGAGGCACCAATCAAGCAAACTCTGGAGACTCCACATAAGCAACGCCAACGTGGCTTCCGAAGGACTCGCCACCTGGCAACCCATCAGAAGTACAAAAAAGAGAGGACCATGGCGTAATATGGAGCTTGATGAAGACAACCTCCACTAACAAGTAGGATGCATGATTTGGGTGCTCGATTGGTACACCCAACTACCCCACGGGATGCCTGATCGAGGCACCAATCAAGCAAACTCTGGAGACTCCACATAAGCAACGCCAACGTGGCTTCCGAAGAACTCTCCACCTGGCAATCCATCAGAAGTACAAAAAAGAGAGGACCATGGTGTAACAGCCCTACTGTTATTTCGGATTAGCCATATGTATCATCATCGTATTTCCATTACCTTTCAGAATTTTCAAAAGTTTTTGAATCAAACACCATGTTCATCGATGGAAGATAAAATCTAAAACGTAAACCCTTAGTGAATTCATAGGCCGTGCAAATAGTTAACTGGGACCTGCTCCAACGAGCAAGTAGAAGCTCACACGAGCTTTGGTATCGGTCTCACCGAGCTGGCCTTCGTTCAACCAAGCCAACCTAGTACTGGCTGAGCCATCTGGGCAACATAAAAGCCTCACTGGGCAAGGTGCCGCCCAACGAAGGACAATCAAGCAAGATGGAACCCGGCAAAGACCAACCGGGCAAGGCACGACCTGGGCGTTTAATGCAATTGAGATCACGGCAACAATCACTGCTGGAGAACAACCGAGTGCCGGACAGAAGCATCTAATGGAAGGAAACTCGTTCCACTTAAGTTCCAGCTGGAAAACAACTATCATGGATAGCAAGCAACTGGGGCAAATTATTTTACGTAAAAAGGCTAGAAGCCTACAACAAAGCAGAGTGGAATGCTTAACGCAGAAAAGGTTACTACAATCTATTGTTCTACAGACTGGAAACACAAAGGAAAATGTACCGGCTACTCATCATCATTCAGTGAAGACCACGGCCACTTATCGTTGAAGGGCACAGAAATGATCCTCTCTTCGTTCACTGGCAGTATACATGCATTTTCCAACCTAGGCTAGTTCATAAATTCCTTAGGATTTTTATCAGCCTAGTCGCTGCCACCATCATTATCAGCACCAGTGTTCTTGTGGCTCTCGGTGCCTGAAGGCTCCGAGGTGACCCCGCCCACATCTTGCCTGCTTACAGCTGACTGGGGATCGTTTGCATGGGGCATGTCAACATGCAGAGGCTGAGGCATGCCATTAACAACCCCAGGTCTAGCAGCCATTTGTCCAGCAAAAGAAAGCAACTGAGCTTGCTGCTGTTGTAGTTGCTGCTCCTGCATCTGCTGCGGTGTTAGGGGTTCTTGGAGCAAACATTGGGACCTGTGACATGTAATTCCCTACCCCAGGGGATGCACCAGGTGGCACCATCTGTTTGCAGAACAAACATCAGTGCGTGCAGAGGAAAGGATATATGGATATAGGTCTAGAACATAGCAAACCTGAGGTCGGGTTACAGAAGTCTGCGGTTGGGCATCCGCAGTTGCAGCCAAATACAAGAGGTTCTTCTGAAGCTGAGCTTGATACCTATAAGTATATTGCAGAAAAATCCATAGCCACTTCAGAAGGAGAACCACATTAACATTCACATCAAATTTATGGACCTGTTCATCGCATCTATATACTAATTCATAATTTCATATAACGCAGGCACCGCGAAATGGAAAGTAGATTAAAGAAAGCCATCACATACTATGCCCCCAGGCCCCAGCTAACAAGATAACAATTTGGTAGAGAGAAGGCAGTTGACTTCAATAGCCACAAAAGCAAAAACTGTGAGGTACCTAGGGACATCAGCTTAGTATCACTATCCATGAGTGCAAAGGCAATATGCATGATGCATGGGCAAAGACAACAAGTCAATGGCACTACGATGTGAAGGGTTGCACATCGATATATGTTCACACACATTATCTAACATAGTAAAACTTTGTATACCATACATGTTGTGTCATCAATCTACACTCATACATGTCAGTAGAAAACTGACTACATGTGATTAGGGAATAAAACCTGAAGCTGGTACCATTATTCTTGTCATATAATTAGTTTATCGATTTGAAATCACAATAATCAAACATGAACCTGAACCTGATACTAGTATACTGATGCCAGCTTCCAAAATAACCCCATAGAACTGAAGGTTTCAATCAAGCTTAAACATCGACATTTTGGTGGTTTTAGACTTTTTTCATAAGCTTACACACACGGCAACATCTCACTATGCTAGGTACAGCCAAATAGCCTTTGGCCCTATTTTAAGTTTTAACAAGATTTTTATTTTGAACAGAGCAAAATATTTTTGTGAGAATTATTTTGCGATCACTATTTGTAGTCTATATGGTTCATGGAGTATTCAATATTACTTCTCTTCTTTTAGTGCCATGAAAAATTATTTTCTTGGTTATATATATTTCTTTGCATATGCCAGTTGATTCGTGCAAAAATATTTTGTATGCTGCGTCAAGATGTTACTGAATCAGAAGTCCAGAACTCATCCATATGTACTGACCCGTCTTTCATAGAAAGCCAGACAAGACAAACACCAAATGAATCATACTTTAATCAATTAATAAAGATAAATTACTAGAGCTACATATTACAACTGAAAGAATACCTATTGCTGCAGGTTTCAGTGGCACATTCAATCAATACATGGAAAAGCAAAGAAACTATTACACATCATAATTTAATAGTTATATGACACGTCACATTCAGTAGCAATACATATGTAATTAGGCTTCTGGATCCTCTGCCGTGGTATAACTTAACGGCAGAGTGACGTTGAGTCACTGCATGCGGGCCCAGAGGGTGGTGGGGCCCACGTGGACCCCACATGTCAGTGGCATAACGGCACACTACCGTTACGGCAGAGGATGCGTGCTCACTCATCAGGGGGTCAAGCGGACAGATGACATAAAAAGATGATCATATTTTGCTCACGAGATATTCAATTAATGCAGGTATGTGCCACCATGCAGGATAGATCGTCATTTAACAAAACAAAGGATCAAATATAATTGAAAAATCTTCAGAATAGTTGTGGTTCGTTACATACTGAGCACATTCTGCCAGCTTTCCCAGGTTCTGATTTTCCAAGATAGCCAAAATAAGTTGCTTATTTTCATCCAGATACTGCCAAAAGAATAAAGTCATTAATGGAAAATGGATATTCACAAGTGTCCATAGAAAGCCAAAGTGAACCACAAAATTAAAAAATATATCGTAATTGGATGTTCTATAGTTTTGTGTGAAAACACGAGGACCATAAATCACAACAATTTGTGCCATGCTACAAAGCTAGAACCATAGCGTCAGTTCAAATGTAAAGAGCAGAAGATTGATTGGAGTGTAAACTTTTGGTCCATTACAAGTATTGCGCAAGCATGAACACCTTTGTAACTTAGAGCACAAAAAATTATTCAAAATAACTAGCTTCAGGAGTCCCTCTACATTTTTTTTTCAGAAATGAAGCATCTTGATTGTATTATCTGGGTCTATCACTTTATTGTTGTACAACAAAGCAAATTATAAGCAATTGCAGGTAGCGATAAACTCAGCCAGCATATAAACTACTGCACCACAAGATCCTCCCCCCACAAGAAATAAATGGAAGGTATATGCCTCCGAGTTCTCTGCATGAGCCATGGCATTTTCTTTCACAATACCAAACTGAGTTCAGAATTAAAATTAGGGCCTAACTGTTACCAAAAAAAGTGAATGTTTCACATGAAACAACGATATCCAGGCTATGGTTTGCAGATTATACAAGTTATGAAGTCAAAGGTACAGGAATATATAAGAACAACATAAACCTTCAGGTATCCCTTTTGGTTCTTGTTGGTGCTGTGTTGCATAAGGAAATATGCCACGGGCAAAGATTTATAACTACACTTACAACCTGGTCCCAAAAGTAATCAGCATCTTATTCCCTAGCTTACACCTTTAAAATAGCAGAACATTATCACTACTGTATTTTCGCCAGTAAACTTTAGTCCTAAAGAGTGCAGAAGGTGCTCTCATATCAAATAAGCAGCATCACTACATGTTTACAGCAGGGTCATAGCACTACACCCAAATGAGTGGCTCTTTATCGAATCAGACCACGATAACACTAATCATCCAATGAGCACTGCATTACTAACTTGAAACATAGCTGGTCAAATCGCATTTAAGACAGGTCAAAAAGACAGCAGCATATACTGATACACCAGGCTAAACCCAGAATCAATAAGTCAAACGCGTCTCGATCAGGACCGGAAAAAAAATCAAATCTTTAACCGGGAAGAACGCCAAAAGCATACAGAGGGGGCGCACGAAAGCCCTACCAAGAACCGCGAGAAAAGGGGGGGGCAACGGCACCTTTTGGATCTGCTCGGTGGTGATTCCGGCCGCCGGAGGCATCGCCGGCGGCGGCGCCGGCATGGTCATCGGCTGCTGCATCGCGGCGGCGCTCGCCCCCCACTTCTTGGCTCGGTTCCTTTCGGGGTTTGGACTTTGGAGGGTTTGGGACGGGGTGTGTATCAGTGTATATGCCTGTACCTGTATGGGAACTTGGAATGAACTACCGACCGACCAGCACAGGGAAGGGTTTCCCGAGATGCTTCATGCTCCCATGATTGCACGAAATTACGTATGTGCCCCTATTACAGATCGAGAGCCATGTGTATTACTAGCAGGGTGGACTAGCAGGGTGGGCGCGCCCGTAGTCTCCAGGGTGAGAGCTAGCCCACCTAGCCATCCGGGTAAGACAACCGCCTTGTCCAGGGTTTTGCAAAAGAATTTGTTTTATACGTAAAGAAGGAATGGACACGTGTCGTATGGGCGTTGAAACGCTAGCGCGTTGTATATGTAAATGATCATTGCATTGCACAGTCCAAATTTTGAGTGAACTTTTAAGACGGAGTGAAAACCATTTTGTGCAAATTGATGAATTAGTGCATAAATGTATAAATGTAAAAAGGAAAATCTCACTCGTTAGTTCCTTCTAATCAAAACTACATTGTCCCTCCCCCTTCCTCTCCCTCGCCAATGACTTATGAGTGCGGTTTACTTCTCCCAAAACCGTCGTCATCACATGGATCATCATTAGAGAATTCTCTCTCAATGTACGCTCTCTGCATAACAACAATAGTCGCTGCTATGTATTCTAGTGCTAGTTTCCACAGGTGGTGGCGACGTAGACTATCCATCCTAGCATCCTCTCTCTTTGACCTCTCTACTCCCTTGTTGAGACGTTACGTGGTGGTGAAAAAATATCATGTGTGTGAGAGAGAGCATATAGGGAATGAGCAATAAGCTGTTCAGCAATTGGAGTGTTGAATGTAACAACGTGTTTCCTTCTTGTTTGAAGTCTATTTTAGATGAAGGGCAACGGGTTGGTTTAGGTGTCAATGCTCTTAAATGGGCCCCTGCGTGGGCTTTTCAGCCGTGTGTGGCTAGTAATCAAACCTGCGTGCAAACTATGTAATCCATATGCCTTAGCAGTAATGTTTTTACAGGTGTTTGCCCTCAAAAAAAAGAAAGATAGTAGATGGCTTCTGTTGGTTGAAATGCATTTTTCTTTGGTCGTGTCTCAATTCGTTTTTTTACATTTGTGCGTCGATTAACTATCTACGTAGAGTATTTTTCTATTACACAAACCTTGTTTATCGTTCAAGAGAGCAAATTCGTGTGCACTAGAATATTTCGTTTAAAAGTAATTTTCACATGTGTACACTGATGTGAGCTAGTAAAAAATCTCCGAATGATTCGTACCCTTTGACTAGTAGATCCTCAAAATTACAGGATACTCTTTGACTAGTACTCCATCAATTCTTTTTTGTTTGACGTTTTTTACTTTTAGATACGTCTTTAATAATTTATTTTATTTAAAAAACTATGCAAATATCATTTATTTTGTTGTGATTTGTTTTATCACTAAAGATATTTTAAGCGTGATTTATATTTTTGCATTAAATTTTTTCGTAAAACGGTTGGTAAAAGACATGTACAAAAATAAAAAAAAACATCGAATAAAAAAACTGGTGGAATAGTATTTTTCTTGGTTTACCTCCTCACCGAAAGATTAGGTTTGAGACAAAATTTAATTTGCAAATCTGAATTATCTAAAATTGCCAAAAAAAAAAATATCGATGATTTTTATTGGTTGAGCGCACCAATTAACACCCATTATCACCGGCAACTGCAAAATTTCTTTTTTTTTTCAAAAAAAACTGCAAAATTTCGACGGTAAATTACTTTTTTATTGGCAGCGACGAGTTGACAGCCTGTAATTTCATACGTCGCGGCACGATCAGCAAGGAATCACAGGTAGCCATGCAGACAATAATTCTTTTTTTTCCTATTTTTGATCTGTAAATTGAGTTGTTGATGAAATAACTAGCAGGGTCATTACGTCCGAATGCCCATGCAGTGAAAAGGTAGCAAATCATATTCATGCAGTGAAATATGTGAAAAAATGAGGGTCATGACGTAAAAATGTGCTCTGAAAATCATTGGTACCAGACAGAAGATAAAAAATCTCTTTGCCGGCACGCCGGCATGTGATGGGCCACAAATAGTCAAATATGACAACATACTCCATGGCTTCTCGTCAACACCACATTAAAAACCAGAAGAAAATAGTTCACACTTGTCAATATAGTTCATACAGTAATCGAGCTTATGCTAACCGAAAGCCATGGACCTCAATCCTGTTTGACATGAACAGAGAGACGGCCTGCTGCTTCATAATCGTGCAATGACAGCCTCAACCTCTGCAGGGGTGTAGAGGTGGTAGTTGGGCGCAACCTTGGCAATGTCGACATTATTTGGAGTCACCTGTTCCAGGCACCGCATTAACTTTTTGTACACCTGCAAGGGCTTTTACTAGCTGAAATCGCAAACATGGCTGTAAATTGAGATGCTTTACCTTTTCTTCCATGACCTGCTTCAAGATTGATAGAGCGATGGTTTCAGCCTCCTGAAGGGTCAGCTCCTGAAGGGAAAGAAAACCTTAATCGTGAGCTTGCACAAAGCTACAAACAACGAAGTACACATGTGACCGGAGCTGAAGTGGTGGAAACAAGATTTTTGTTCACACCAAAATAGAAACATGCTACTTCTAATTTTACAGACTCCTAGGTCTTAGAACTCAAAAAAACTCAAATAACGCTATAAGAGTAGCATTGTGATTGATCATTGATATATAGCAGCATGTTAAAATTCTTGAGGTCTGTACACCTTGTGGTATATTACCTTGTTATACTGCTCCTGTAAGGAGCTATCAGCACCCTCAGAACCTGATCCAATTGCCTTGGCATTGCACTGCCAAAAGGTACCAGATGGATCGGTGTAGTACCTACAGGAAACAACGTGTAAACAAAACAATATCAATAATCCAAATGTTAGAGGAGTTTTCCTTCATTTCAGCAGTCTTCTAAAAATTTATGAAATAATCCCAAACTCATATTACTTATAAATATGGTAGGTTATGGCAAACACACATTTACATCAATGCTTAATTAGGCTTTGTAAACTGAGTGTTTGTACACAGCTCAACATGAGAATGAGATGAGATGATTAGCTATTCTTCTTATGCAGGATTTTCTTAACAAAATAAATAATATTCCTTGATAGTATAACATGATGACTATTAGTTATTCGCCAATTGATCAAATGAAAATTTAACACTTATTAGAAAAAGGTTCATATATAAAATATAATACATTACTTTATTCAAGAAGAATGGCCACAACAAGCTATTGTCACTAGATCATGAGGTTCAAAACGTGAGTGATTAAGGATAAAAGAAAGATACAAAATTGGGCCTGTAAATGCTCAGGGAAAACAAAAGTTCACAGCATCAAGAAAAGGTGAGTTCAAGGGAATAAACATAATTCTGTCTTGGTTATCACAGGGATGACAATAAGTACAAATCAGAGAACATAATAAGAATGAAGCTGATGTACAGAAAAAACTGAAATCATCGTCAGTGCAAGTGCACAATGTAGGCCTCAAAAATCAAGAATTAATTATGGAATGCTTCAACAAGCTATAACTTATTACTTGTGATACTTACAAGCAGGGTCCATTTTCATCATGACCAGCAATCAGGAGAGAGACTCCAAAAGGACGTGACTGCAAAAGCAAACAAGTAGATTAGAGCCTTTCTATTTTCATCCTTGGGCATGGTCATAGATGGTCAGCAAACTGAACACAGAAAGGACGAAGCACAGCTAAATGGTGTCTGGAAGACCACCATATTTTTACCTAAAAAAAGTTTAATGTGTCGCACAAACAATATTAGATTTGCAAATAATAGTTGATTTACAGTTTCTTGGTGACTTCTTTCTGAAATCCCTTAATGAAGTATTGGCAGTTAGATATTGCATTGAACACTGCTTTGGTTTCTATTTAAAGTTCAAAAAGATCAAAATGAGTGACTTGGGAAAAAGAGAGCAGACAACGCTCACCATTGACTCTTCATCACCTTCGCCAAAGCGAAGAGCTAGATCACAGATAGCTTGTGTGGTGGACTCAACTGTCATTGGCTCCCCATACGAGAATCTATGATTCTGATTATGAAGATTATAACACATCATAAGATAAATACAGATGCAAAAGTAATTAAGAAACTAAAAGGATACACATTATACAAGGAAATTACTTGGGTCTCAACACGTGCATGTTCAACCAATGTTCTTGCGTCGGCAATAAGGCCACTCATGGCACAGCCTACATGTTCATCAATTTCCATAATTTTCTCCACACTGCTAGGCTCCTGTACAACAAAGCAAAATTGGGGAATCTTATTTTTCACAAAATTAAAATAAAACTTAGTGCAAAACCACATACGTATGAAACAAAACTTACTGACAATCTAGAACAGGTATTTGATTGTAAAGTTTGGAAAAATTAGTAATCATAAAGTTCACCACTTTGGTAAATTGATATATGAAATTCATGTTTATAAAAAACATGACAGGAAACTAAGGTCCTATTCTTTTGAGCTGATATGAACGGCTAAACATCTGAACGGCTGAAATGACTGAATTTCAAAAGCTTCTCGAGGTAGTCTCGGATCCATTTCGTTTGACTTGCCTTTTAAAGCATTAAGACCCATCTTCAAAACAGCAAAAAAACGGAATAAAAAAACTCAAAACATTTGTCTTTTCAAAACGTAGATAAGCTGTTAAGCCGTTAAGCTGAAAAGAACAGGGCCTAAGGAACAAAAGGCATGATCCATGATGAGGCTAACCATTCACATGTGGTCAGTGGCGGAGCCAGGGGGGCTAGCAGGGGCCATGGCCCCCCCTAACCAAAATGCAAAGTTCCTATATGCACTAATTACACCGCTAATTACAACACTAATACAGAAGAACCTAATGCCATCAATTCTCAAATTGGATTACATCGCAGTCTCTCACTCCCAAATTTCTAAATTAATAATGATGATTATCATCAAATTGGATTTTGATTCCATAAATTTTATGGTCATATATCATTATGTTTTATCTTTCTGTCATGCTCTTTAATATATAAATTGATATATGAAGATACTCCCTCCATACTTCAAACAATAAAAGTTATTTTAGACTTGTCCTAAGCCAAAGTTTTAAAACACTTTCATACTATCATATTTTTATGGATTTTATAAATAAATTTCAATAGTAATTGATGATCAAAATTGTATTTCAAAGACTATGTCAATGTCAAAAACGACTATTACTTGAAGAAAGGAGGGAGTAGTAATTAGGTTTTATATTATTTTTTTCACCGAAGCAATTAATGGATATTTGATTTTGTTTTGTATCATTCAATATATTTTACTGTATTTAAGCATTCAAGCATACACATTTTGAGAACCAGATTGTATTGATATGAAAAATTGTCACTCATATGAAGCTACGTACATGCAGGCTTAATTAGCTGGCAGCTAAGTACAAACTAAAACGGATTCCGTATAGCTATCCAGAGAATGCAAAACATACACACAGTCACACACTGCAATCAACCTAGAGAACAAGAGATTCGAACCAACACATAAATGCCTGCAACAAATTTTAACCAAACCCAGACCCCATATCCTAGCTCAAATTTCTTCCAGAAACAAGGCATCAAAAGCTGAAACTGCCTAAAATTGTTCGGCGCTGCACGTTTCACAAAGAGTCCCAGTACCGACTCGTTTGCTAGAAGACGGAATAAAAGCTAGCCATCGACTTGAATCAATCCTACAGCTATTACACACTTCCTAGCCGAGATAGAGCTGTGCCCTGACAAATCTCGGCTCCATATGGGCAGAGCATCAACAAACATCATCATCCATCCTAGCATGCCAGTACCACGCCATACGGCGAGGCAAAACGAAGCCCCACACAGCACATTGAATCGACCGAAGAGGGGAGCCAGTAGGCCAGAACCCTAGCGTCACTCACCTTGATCGCCTCGATGGCATACTCGACCTGGAACAGCCGCCCCTCCGGCGAGAAGGTGTTCACCCCGCGGTCGTACTCCGTCCTGCGCAGACCACACCAAAACACCCAACGAAACTGACCACCCAAGCAGGGGGGAAAAAAAGCGGGAGAGATCCCCCGAGAAAAGCAGCCCCGCCGCCGCGGGATGGATCCACCCGCGCATCGGTGGCAGAGGCGGGGGCCGACCTTACCTCGTGAGGAACATGGCGCCGCCGCGGCTCGCTTGCTCGGGGCTCGTCTCGATTCGAGGGAGGAGAAAGGTTTGTGAGAAGAGGCAGAGCGCTTCTCCTTCTTCTTCCTCAAGACTACAGACTCCACACTCCAGAGAGAGAAGCGAGAGGGGGGAGGAGTGGGGTCTACATAGCAGTGGCATGGAATTGTGGCCCCCACCTGGCGGCGACGCTCCCGTCCACCTGAAAAATGGGCTTATTTCGGCCTGGCCAAGCACGGCCCGGTTCCAAGCCCAGTTGGGCCCGCTATTTTGTTTTGTCTTCCGCGAGAAGGAAGGGAGAGCTCGCCTAGTAATAAAGACGGAGTTGGCGCCTTCCCGCTCGCTTCGAACCCGCCTCGGCGCCTCCACATCTTTGCGTCTGTCGCTGCCAGTGGGTCCTATTCCCATTCCCATGTCTTCGTCGGCGGCGGCGCACGAGAAGACGGCGGCCGCGGCGGGTGGGGCGGCGGCTGCGGAGCAGGGGCCCTTCCCCATCGAACAGCTCCAGGTACACTTCCCTCCATCCATCCCCATCTCACGCGTCTCCTGCTCCGCTCCTCCTCTCGCGCGAATGGGGCCAAGAACAGCGGCTCTCCATGGATGATCGCGTCTTCCTCGACGAGGAATGGGATTGCATACTGCCAATTTGGCGTTGAAATTGATTCTAGGTTTGATTTGATGGAGTTCTTGGCCGTAAAACCCTAGGTTCTTGCCCATTTAGTCCGGCATCGAGGTGGGTTCCTGGCCCCAATTTACTTCTTGCTTGTGAATTCCACAAGTTGATGCAGCTTTCTTCAATAATTTTGGTGTTTCCGTCCGGTTCTTGGCCATAGAACCATGAATTCTTTCCCCGCTACTCACCAGAAGGCGCTCCATAATCGAGTTCATTTACATTACTGTTCCAGTAACTTGGTTTGCACTTACCCCCTTTCTGATGAGTTCTTGATAGTTGATACGAGGTGTAGATAACTAGCTATAAGCTATCCTCATGGGAGCTTTTATTTCCTTTCTTTTCGAGGATTAGGGGACAAATTGAGACATTTTGGCTCTGCGATTGGAATACGTGTTGGGCGTTTAGTCTCATGTACCACTAACTCTTTTCGTAGTCTGAAACATTGCCGAATGCAAATGAACCAGTATTATTATTGTATAAAATTGTATGGTGTTTTGAACGTATGATCAAATGATCCATGACAACTAAACTGTATGCACTACAAATGCACATATAGTCCTCCTGAAATAATGCGTTTCAATTGTTTGATGTTCTGTGTCGGTAATGTGAAAAATCACTACGAATTATTAGTACTCTTCTAGTCCGTAAATCACCTACGTGCATCAGCCAGGGATGTTCGGACGTTGTCTTCTATTTTCTTTTCAACCTCGTTATAGTTCCTATCTTCCTATATATCTTTCTTTTCCTACTAGGCACCTAAATTTCATAGGGCTAGACCACTAGGGGCTAGACCACCTAAATTTCCTAAATCCTAAAAGACAATATTTATCCTATAACCATGGGGTTTATGGATGCCTTCCTTTGCAGAACTAGTTGTGTAGGCTGTTCAGTTAATAGGAATAGACGGATATCCTCTCATAAGATAATTAAAATCCCCATACGTGATCTGAATTATAACCATAAATTTTGTGAAATTTTCTGTGAAGGTATCTGGAATAGCCGCACTTGATGTGAAAAAGCTCAAAGATGCTGGTCTCTGCACAGTGGAGTCTGTAGTTTACTCTCCAAGAAAAGATCTTTTGCAAATTAAAGGGATTAGTGAAGCAAAAGTCGATAAGATAATTGAAGCAGGCAAGTAATTGTGTGCTTCCATCATATGGAATAGGATACATAGTTTGCTTTACTTTAATTGTATAAAAACACAACTTCTATACATATAGCGTTCCCTAAATGTTTACAAACATCTGACAGCTTCTAAGTTGATTCCACTCGGATTTACTAGTGCCAGCCAACTTCATGCCCAGAGGCTCGAGATTATCCAAGTTACAACTGGATCAAGAGAGCTTGATAAAATCTTGGATGGTAATGTTTTGCTGCCTTTCATTCTTTTCTATCTACCTGGCTAAAATTCACAGTTGCAATATCATCTCATCATCACCACCATATATAATAGCACGGTGTGATTATGTTATCAATTTTTAATAGGAGGGATAGAAACAGGGTCTATCACAGAGATTTATGGTGAATTTCGCTCTGGGAAGACTCAATTGTGCCACACTCTCTGTGTCACATGTCAGGTATACTGTTGAAAGGTCAATTTTGAGTCAAAATACCACTACCTTAATGCTAGCATAATCTCTAGAACAGCACACTCAACAAATCTCATTGTTTCCATTGAATGAATGCCTACATTTTATTTCTAAATCACCGATGCTGATGGTACGAAATTTACCTTCATTTTCCCTTCTCTTATTTTATGTAATTTTCAACATGCTTACAAATATCGTAGTGATTTACGCAGCTTCCATTGGACCAAGGTGGTGGTGAAGGAAAGGCTCTGTATATTGATGCAGAGGGCACATTTAGGCCACAAAGGCTCCTCCAGATAGCAGACAGGTGATGTGGCAACTAAAATTATTGTTTCTTTTCCTACTGTATGGAGTGAAATGATAAACAAAATAATTTTGAACTTTAGGTTTGGCTTGAATGGTTCTGATGTATTGGAGAATGT
The DNA here is from genome assembly GCA_005191435.1 of Raddia distichophylla. Taxonomy (NCBI): domain Eukaryota; kingdom Viridiplantae; phylum Streptophyta; class Magnoliopsida; order Poales; family Poaceae; genus Raddia; species Raddia distichophylla. The sequence goes on from SPJY01016462.1 coordinate 764,498, forward strand.
AGCTTATGCCAGAGCATATAATACTGATCATCAATCAAGACTTTTGCTGGAAGCAGCTTCCATGATGGTGGAGGCAAGGCGAGTTCACCCTTATGTAATTTAGCTTCCATTCTTTGGATTTCTGAAATATATGATTTCATGGTGAGAAACTGAGAATTGTGAAAACCATACTACCTGGTTTTTCACAAGTATCTTAATTCCACTTGCCTACAGTGGATTTGCTTGGATATTGAAAGGTGGGGTAAAAATAATGTAAGAATAGTGTTACAATTGGTTAGCTTACAACCAATTCTGGACCATCTTTATTTTCAGTACTAGAGTTACTATAGTCCATGTTATCTTCAAATGCATTGGCTTGCCTTGTGTGTGTTTTGCACCTAATTTTAGACCAGCATCAAATGTTATTTACCTTGCTAAAAAGCTTCTAACCTTCATCACCATGCACTATGGTACAATGTAAGCATTGGTCTTGCATTGGATCAGACCTATGTATTATTCCAAGTTCCATCTTACATAGACTATGACATTTTCTTTAGGTAGAGATATATTTGATTTATCAGGTGCCATAGTTATAAGCTGAAGTTTATTGTGGTACATCCTGGTATAAGCATATAGATCTTGATTTGCTTACATTTTGTGATTATTTCTCAATTTTTAACATTGAAATTCCATTTGTCTCCTTTCTTTAATACATGCTTATATATAGTATTGGGATATAATGCTCCCCCTTCCCACTGTTGTTGAACCGAAGTTCTATTATCGACAGGTTTGCTCTTTTGGTTGTAGATAGCGCCACAGCCCTATACAGAACTGATTTCTCTGGCAGAGGAGAGCTATCAGCAAGGCAAATGCATTTGGCTAAATTTCTTAGGAGCCTTCAGAAGTTAGCTGATGAGGTAATTGTTGATGAATCATGGAATATTTATTCAACAGTATCCCTTACATTTGATCATACTGCTAGAACCAGGTTAGAGGAGCGATACTAGTGGCACTGCTTCTTTATTTTGCTGCATGCTACTCAACTGCCTGACTAATGTAGCAGCAAGAATGCGAGATATCATCTCATCCATGTTTGGTATACTCAATTACTCATTTGATTTTGTTTACTCGCTCTAGTTCGGAGTGGCAGTGGTAATCGCTAACCAAGTGGTGGCTCAAGTGGATGGCACTGCAATGTTTGGACCACAGATCAAGCCCATTGGTGGGAACATCATGGCTCATGCTTCCACAACTAGGTGGGTTTATAGAGTAACCTGGCTTCTGTTCAATTCCTCCTCTCACCCTTTAATGTGTGGACTTTGCACATCAGGCTTTTCCTTCGCAAGGGAAGAGGAGAGGAGCGGATTTGCAAAGTAGTAAGCTCTCCCTGCTTGGCTGAAGCTGAAGCAAGGTTTCAGATATCATCCGAAGGTGTCACAGATGTTAAGGATTGAAAGCATCTTCGCAAGCCACAGGGTACATCATGTGTTCAAACATATTTTCTGTTGGCATCTTCAGTACCAAATACCATGAGGCCCTTCTGTACATGAGTACATCAACCACCTGCCGTTGTCAGCATTCCGTTTTCAGGGGCAAATGTTGTACAAGTCGGACACAATTTAGTTTTGGATGTTCTCAGCTTGTTCTTCATTTACCAATGTAGTGTAATTGTTGCAGTAAGCAGTCGATCTTTTTAATTGTGTTGTTTAAATCTTGGCAGCTGCTATATGTAACTACACGTAGCGTTATATATGCTGCGCAGCAGCTAATTCCAATTTGTTCTGTGTGTATGAAATTATATTTTCACGCTTGCAGATTATTTGCTCCGCAATTGCCACGTCTTACTGGGAGGATGGATAAATATTCCGGTACGAATTGATGTGTGCATGGATGTGCGCTTAAGATTGTATCATAAAGTTCCTAAAATAGAAATGTATCATAAAGTACCGTCTTTATGCATAGGTGCCACAATACTAGAATGTCAAATGCACTAGAGAATTCTGAAACAAATAAGTTCAGTTTAAACTTGTTCAAATTCATGATGGTATATAGAGAAAAATGCAAGATGTGACTCACAGTCAGACAACCTTCGCAACAAGCAGAAAAATGGTATTATACTCCAAAAGGACGCTCATTTTTCACAAAACTGGATTATCTTCTCTTCTCTGGCATAAGTAGCATTACATCTCATCTGAACACATTACACCTCTTTTCTCTTGCACAAGTAGTTTTTGAAAATCCTACCAAACATTGCATCAGTAGCATTACATGTCATCTGAACAAACATCATACCTCACCTGAACACCCAAAACTTCATGGCAGTGATCATAGGTACAATTGGATGAGCTCGTCGCTCACAACAGATGGTGTCAGAACGCCAAGATCAGTCAGAAGAAGAGTGAGGTATTGAGGAGGGGTGTAGTCTCTTGCTGATGTCTCGACTTCCACACCAGCAGGTATTGGAACTCCAAAATCTATTGGTCGGTGTGCTGGTGTCATGTCCTTTTGGTCCAAGGGATATAGACGAGCAAACTACAAGTTACATGGCCATATGCAATGCACATCAAAGACTGATTACATGCAAAAATAAGCAGGCAAAAAATGCATATAAAGAAGTGTCATCGTGGCCTAACTTCATGTTGGGAGGATACCAATCGAAAAACACTATGGTATATGTACACTCATTTGTAAATTCAGGAACTAATTGTTTATGCAGTCATGAATTAGAATGTTTCAACACCAACACCATACACAACAGGCTTACAACTGCAATTTATATCTTCTATAAATTAGCCTGAGTTAGGATATAACAACAAACGACTCGTAGATCTCCGTCATGCGATAAGTGTGATGAATAATTTGTGCAACTAGTTGGTCACAAAGTATGGTGGCTGGGTAAATGACATTAAGTTTGACATGATATTCATTTCCAAAGTTATTCCTCTTTTATATCCTACTGGATGCATAACTGGCCAAATTAAGGCTTTTCACAGCAAGTATCAAGTACCATGAGCCATAAATGATAAAAACAAGCATTCAAGCTATTGCCGGTATTAATATTCTTCCAACATATTTGATTCTGAAAATTTGTGTCTGGGGGTCAAAGTATCAATATATCTATTTGTATTACCAAAATTAACCAATGAAGGGCTTGCTGATCAACAACATAAGCAAAGCAATATTACTGAAATACAGTATCATAGCACACAGTACCTTGTAACTTTCAGCTGCCACATAAACAGGTTTGTTCATACTATGAGCCACAAGAGCTATCTGATAAGTGCCCATCATATTGATTATCCCTCCACTTTCAACAACTCCATCAGCACCAACAAATACCATGTCAACTTCATCCATGGAATAAGCAACAGCGGAATCAATTAGCACCTTAACAGGGATGCCTAATGCTGCAAGTTCATTTGACATTCGTAAACCAGTTCTGTCTGGTCTGCCCTCTGCAGTTAAATAAAATAGAAACAAACATTACAAGTTACAAGAGTTAATAATGTGCGCTTTGCAAATACGAATAGATTAATACGAGTGATGGACCCAGCTGCTTCATATTGTTGATACCAATAGCAAGGCCAGAAGACCACATCATCAAAATAATAATAAGAGTTCAAACTGATTAAGGATGGATCATAGACAGAAATTTGCTTAATGCTTGCAGCTATAAAAGACGTAGCATTGTCTTAATACTCTCTCCTCCCATATGAATTCAATTCACTGTCACATAATATTTTTTTCCACCCTTTATTCAAGTAGCATTGGGCTCAAGTCCAGAAATCCCACAGCAACACGCAGGCATCCACCTAGTGTAATTATGATAATTCACCATCAAGGAGTCCAGACAGCAAAACAAGGACTAGTGCAGTTCGCAGTAGAATTGCAAAGTGCTGGAGCATATATCCATCACGATGTACGTATTTAACTGAACAAACTCCTGACAATCAAGATATGTCTACTGGAATGCATAAAGTTTGAACACATTGCAATGCACTTTCATGCAACAAATATAATGTTTAGCATTGCCATGACATATAGATTATTCGCAATTGGGATGGAACAGAAATGCAGAATATTGAGTTTGAAATTACTATAGTGACCCTGCCACCACCATGTGTTCACCAGCACCAGCACCAAACCAAATACTCCCTCCGTTTCACTATATTTGTCCATGGCCTCGAAAAAATATGTTTCATAATGTTTGTCCATTGTGAATATATTGTAATGTTTCCACTCTTTGCCCCTCAATTAAATGCTTAGCAAGAAGAAAAGTAGTTGGAACATGCTATTAAATAGGGGTATGATGGTCTTTGCACATGGTTTTTTCTTGGAACTACTACTTCCTTGATCAGTGCACATGGTGTGCTATGGACAAACATAGCAAAACGGAGGGAGTACATCATAGTGCACTTCCACGCAATATGTACATTGTTCACATGCACTAAACCATTTTTACAAGAGTTTCATCTTTGATCATAGTTGAAAATACAGATTTACTATAACTATAAGGTGTGACAAAATCATGTTACCTGTGCATAATACCCTGAAGAGTTTGCGATTTGATGCAGCCAACTTCAGAACTTCCAATACTACTCTGGAATAGCCATGTACCAGCATTGTACATCCATCTAAGATGAAATCCTGGCTGAGCATTGCAATTGTTTTACGAGCCTACATAAACATTGTTTCAGAAAATTAGTTAAAGGCACAAATTTCCATATTTAAAAAAAAATAGATCAAAAGTTTTGGGTAACCTTTAGTGATATCTCTCCAAATTTTTCTCCTCGCTCAATGAGGCGCGATTTTGCTGCATCAAACTTTTCATGCTCCAAATGTGAGGTTCTGGTTACAAACCGCATGAACAAATCACAAGCAGCAGACAGAGAAATAGAAGTTGCATCCCAGGACTGAAATATAAACAAGCTTTATAGTGTTAATTCCCTTAGTCAAAAACCACACACTGGCTGACAAAAAGAATTGTGTAACTTCCAGAAGCAGCATAAACAATTAATCATGATACCACATAAACAAGGGATCTGTCAAGTGAGTCCCAAACTAACCAATCAATCAAGGCACCACATCCACAAATGATCTATCAAAATTGAAAGCCAATATTACTTGATAAAATTTGTCAATAGAAGGATCTAAAAAAGCAAGACTGCAACAAATAGGACAATGTGAAGGCATGTATACGCACACAACTTGAACTCGAAATCAGTACAATTGATGATTTGAGAAAATTATATTGTCTACACTAAGATTTGGGTAATCACAACATGATCGCCTTTTCATTTATGTAACTTATTCTAGACACAAAATATTCAACTGTACACCAAAAAAAATTGCGGAATTATTTAAGCATATTAACTACTAATAACTAATAAGCACTAGATTTCAACTTCCATAAAAGCTCCCAACAAAAATAAAACTCTACTACGCACATCAAGACAGTCTAAAGAATCTATTATATTTTCCTTCAGAGTAACATCTAGATAACAGATTAATTTCTACCAGACAACGTAAGATTATGCAGCTTATGCACTAGGCCCAAGAATACAAAGACAATGCCTTGTTCTTTTCAGCTTAGATTAAAATTAAAAGCCAACGCTAAAAACTTGTCATTTTCATACAAGCCAAACGATGCAGTACTTTGTATTCAATTTTTATGGGGTTCTAAATGGTTTTTCTAATAGTTCCTAAAATAAATTTTAATTTTTTGGATTCTCCAAAGCCTCTCTTGAAGGGTCGCAACTTTTTCAGAACAAGACCCCTCTTTGACCTCACCTGCCTAACTTACTACAGCGCAAGCAATTTATCCAAATTCCAAGAATCTCCGTACTGTTCATCAGAAAACTATTCGTACAATGCTACAGCCGATAGCGCTCAAAGTATTGATGAGCTAATCGCAAATTCGCAATTAGGAGGCAAGAAATTATCAGCGGTTCATGTCGACTGCAACATATAAACTACTGCCCAGGACAAAAAATGGAAAAAGAACAAGTGAGCAGAGAGGAATAGCCCTAAGAAAAAAACCGGTCTTGGAGACCTTGAGCTTGTCGGAAGCCTTCTTCAGCTCGATCTCGAGCTCCATCATGGTGGTGGCCCTGCTGGAGCGGATGACCGCGGCGAGCGCCATGATGGCAGCCACCGCCTCCGCGGCCTCGGGCTTGCGGCGCCAGAAGTTGAACTCCTCGATCACGCCCCCGCCGTTGCTCCCCGGGGAGGGGGGCGGGGCGGCATCGGCGGTCGGGGAGGGAAGGGAGGCTGCGGCGGCGGCATGGGCGAGCCAGTCGCTGGAGACTACGGCGTGGTGGTCGGCGCGCGTCTGGTAGTAGGCGGAGATGGGGTGGTCCGGGTTAGGGCTTTGGTCGGCGTCGGGCTCCATGGTGGGAGAGAGACTGCGCTAGGAGGTCCAGCCGTCCAGGAGAGCGGGTGTGGCTCTCTCCAAGTTCCAACAGGCTCCCCAAAGAGCCCCTACGGTCCTACCGCGAAATGGGGGACGGATTCTTCCTCTACGTGCTTCAACAATTTTTTCTATTTTATTCTCTAAAATAGAGATTTGTTCTTCATTCTCTTATATGTAGAGATTCTATCTCCTTCCCCTATACAATTCTCTATATAAGGGATGTCGTTGGAAATGAGATAAATATAAGGAGAGGTTTTTTTAGAGAAAGAATATATATGATGCTATAGGAGGCCGAATTTAGGGATCACTTGGAGTTAGCCTGAAGGAGGTAGGTCCCTCGGGTGAAAACGGGTCGAAATATCTTCGATTTTTAGCATTTTAAATATATTTTTTATCTGAATATAAACGGAAAAATAATTATTTAGGTTTTTAAACAAATACGGCTAGAGTTATCCGACAGGTAGAATGTCTACGGAATGTCTCTTGTGAGAACATCCACATCACACTTTCAAACACTGTAGCTGATGTAGATAAAGAATCTTTTTAGAGTGTAGTATAAATTATGAAGATAATTTAAAATGAAGAATAGATTAAGTAGTTCATATTGAAATGGATACGAGCAGCAGAGTGTCTTGAAGTAGGCGCTCCCAGCCCTACCTTGGATAGAAGCCACTTGCTATTCCCTGAGATCAATGGCTCGCATGGGCACCCCTCCTCTGTCTCATCTTCTCCTTCGAACCCTCACAAACGCCCTTCCTCCTCTTACTCTCTTCTCTCACTCCGCTAGGGCCGGAGCTAGGGATGGCAATCGGGTCGGGTACCTCCAGGTACACCCCATCATACCCGAACCTGAAACCCAAAAATTATACACGAACCCGAAGTCCCGAACCCCAATTTTTTTATGGGTATAAACCCACGCCCATACCCGAATCCGATGGATATCCAAACCCGAAAATATAATAATTATATATCTCAATATTGAATACAATATATATGACATTAATCAATTTCAACTCTAACCTTTTATCAACTTTAAAACATATAAATTTATATTTATATTTTAGCCTTTCATCAATACATATTTATTGATAACACATGGTGACATGTTATATTATATTTATTTTTTATTATTCTTTTTGTGTACACATGGGTATTTATGGGTGTAAAAATAAACCCGAATCTGAAACCCCAAAACTATACCCAAACCCAAAATACTTTGTGAGTTTAAACCCACGTCCATATCCGAACCCATGGGTAAAATTGTCGTCCCTAGCCGGAGCAGCCATAGCATAGCACGATGGGCTTGACGACGGCACCGCTGCTAAATTTTTTAGCAAAAGACCAATTTTTTAGCAAAAGATGATATTATCACACTGTTTTGACATCATCACTACAATGATCTGAACCAAAATCAGCCATGTGGACCACAATATATTTGAACCAAGATGACGCATGATCAATCGGCTGGAATTCCCTAGCGATGGTCGAAGTAATGACTATAAAAAGCAACCTAATGCGCCCTTCCCTTGTTCGTTGCTCTTCCTCAATTTGTCTCCACCAGCACACAAAAAACAAAAACTAAGCAGCGAAAGCCGGATCAAAGATAAAGATAACCAAGACTAGAAGGGAGGAAGGAGCACTTGTGAGGTTGGGGACAGCCAAATCGGTGAGAGAGTTGGTCGTGCGGGCACCTTGCCCTACAGTCGTCGCTGCATAGCCTCAGCCAAGGCAGCTGTGCGGGTCATGCCGTCGCTTCACAGGAGGGGCAGCATTGTCGGCTAGATCTGATCAAACCCTGGGACGGGTTTGGAAAATCCTGGTCCCACGGGACCAAGCCAGAGCTCGGGCCAGCCAGGTGTGCCGGTCTCAAATTTGGACCTAACCTATCCCGAAGCCCCAAAACCAGACCCGTCCGTGGCTAATTGTGCAGTTATCCAACAGGTAGAATGTCTACAGAATGTCTCCTGTGAGGACATTCACATCGAACATTTCAAAACATTGTAGCCGATGCGGATAAAGAATCTTTTTATAGTGTTGTGTAAATTATGAAGAAAATTTAAAATGAAGAATAGATTGAGTAGTTAGGTCTTGCTCTTTTGAGCGTATCGTTGCGTTGGCGTAACACTGTAGCAAATTTGAGAGCCTTTGAAAAGTGGCCTAAAGATTATAAACAAATAATTTAAAAATAGTTTTACGATCTTTGGAATGACTACTAATAGTCACGAAAAAATCGTTACAAATTATCACAACATATAGGCTATATAAAATAACAAAATTTGCTACAGTAATACGCAACAGCACGATACGCTGAAAAGAACAAGGCCTTAATATTGAAATGGATCGGAGCAACAGAGTGTCTTACAGTAGACGCTCCCAGCCCTACCATGGACAGAAGTCACTTGCTATTCCCTAAGATCAATGGCTCGCATGGGCACCCCTCCTCTGTCTCATCTTCTCCTTCAGACCCTCACAAACGCTCTTACTCTCTTCTCTCACTCCGCCAAGACCGAAGCTAGGGATGGCAATCAGGTCGATTACCTTCAGGTACACCCCATCATACCCGAACCCGAAACCCAAAAATTATACACGAATCTGAACCTTATATTTTTATGGGTATAAACCCACGCCCATACCCGAATCTGATGGATATCTGAACCCGAACGGGTACCCGAACCAGAAACATATAATAATTATATGTCTCAATATTAAATATAATATATGACATTAATCAATTTTAACTCTAACCTTTTATCAACTTTAAACATATAAATTTATATTTATTCTTTAGCCTTTTATCAATACATATTTATTGATAACACATGATGACGTATTATATTATATTTATTTTTATGAGAAAATTGCACTGTAGCTCCCGGAACTTGTAACAAGTTGCACGAAATCCCCTAAACTTTGAAATTGAATTCTCAGCTCCCGGAACTTGTCTCCGTTTGCACGGTTAGTCCTGGGCCGTTAGGGTCCGTTAAAAATTCCGTTAAACAGTGACGCGCCCACGTGGCCGTTAAGTGCTGACGTGGTCCAAAAAATCCGAAAAAAAAAACCCTCAAAAAATCTATAAAAAATCATTAAATTTTTTTAAAAAAATTCCAAAAAAATCCAAAAAAATCATAAAAATGCAGATAATTCATAATATTTTTTTAAAAAAATATAGAAAAATTTAGAAAACCATTAAAAAAATCCAAAAAAAATCAAGAAAAGCATTAAAAAATCCAAAAAAATCATTAAAAAAATCATTTCAAAATTCCCAAAAAAATAGAAAAACTGAAAGAAGTTCATAAAAAAACCAGAACTTCACTTAACTTTTTTGTGAATTTTTTCAGTTTTCCTAGATTTTTGTGAATTTTTAATTGATTTTTTATGATTTATTTTTTTATAAAATTTTTTTGAATTTTTTTAATGAATTTTGTGAATTATTTTCGGGTTTTCTAAATTTTTCTAGATTTTTAAATGATTTGTTTGGATTTGTATGAATTTTCTACATTTTTATGATTTTTGTGGATTATTTTCAGGTTTTCTAAATTTTTCTATCTTTTTAAATTATTTTTTATGAATTTTTTGGATTTTGTTTCAGGTGTTATAAATTTTTTATGTTTTTAAATTATTTTTTAATGAATTTTCTGGATTTTTTATGAATTTTCTAGATTTTTTATGAATTTTTTGTAATTATTTTTTGTTTTTTATGATTTTTTTAATAGATTTTTGAGGTTTTTTTATTTTTTTCGGATTTTTTGGTGCCACGTCAGCGCCACGTCAGCACTTAACGGCCACGTGGGCGCCACGTCACCTTTTAACGGAATTTTTAACGGACCCTAACGGCCCAGGACTAACCGTGCAAACGGAGACAAGTTCCGGGAGCTGAGAATTCAATTTCAAAGTTTAGGGGATTTCGTGCAACTTGTTACAAGTTCCGGGAGCTACAGTGCAATTTTCTCTATTTTTATTATTTTTTTTGTGTGCCCATGAGTATTTATGGGTGTAAAAATAAACCCAAATCCGAAACCCAAAAACTATACCCGAACCCGAAATAGTTCATGGGTTTAAACCCACGTCCATATCCGAACCTATGGGTAAAATTGCTGTCCCTAGCCGGAGCAGCCAGAGCATAGCACGAGGGGCTCGACGACGACATCGTTGCTAAATTTTTTAGCAAAAGATCAATTTTTTAGCAAAAGATGGTATTATTAACACACTGTTTTGACATCATCACTACAACAATCTGAACCAAAATCAATCATGTGGACCACAATATATCTGAACCAAGATGAAGCATGATCAATCGGCTGGAATTCCCTAGCGATGGTCGAAGTAATGACTATAAAAAGCAACCTAATGCGCCCTTCCCTTGTTCGTTGCTCTTCCTCAATTTGTCTCCACCAGCACACAAAAAACAAAAACTAAGCAGCGAAAGCCAGATCAAAGGTAAAGATAACATCAAGACTAGAAGGGAGGAAGGAGCACTGTGACTTTGTGAGGTTGGGGACAACCAAATCGGTCGTGCGGGCACCTTGCCCTACAGTCACCGCCGCAATTACCTAGCCTTAGCCATGGCAACTGTGTGGGTCATGCCGTCGCTTAACAGGAGGGGCAACATTGTCATCTAGACCTGATCAAATCCAGGGGCGGGCTTGAAAAAGCCTGATCCCATGGGACCAAGCCTGAGCTCGGGGCAGCCCGGTGCGCCGGTCTCAAATTTGGACCTAACCCATCCCGCAGCCCAAAAACCCAACCTGTCCATGGCTAATTGTGCAATTTTCTCAAGGTCGGGCCATCCCGAGTTAGGTTTTTTTAGCCCTTTGCTGTAAGGCAGAGTGATACTGCCACTGACATGTGAGCCCAAAGCAAGTGGGTCCCACATGTCAGTGGCAGTAATTGCACTTTGCCGTACAGCATAAGATTCGCTTCCTAGGTGAAGAGGAGGTGGGAGCTAAGGGAGGATGTCGGCGCTGCAACCACGAGGAAGCGAAGAGGTCGAGGTGAGCATGAGGGCAACATGGGCATAGAGGAGATGAAAGCCAAAGGAGGGCGATGTGGGCCAAATAGGGATACAAAAGGACCGATCAAAGGGTATCCTTTTACCCTCTCTGTTTCATTTGTTTGTATAGAAAATTGGAAAGGTGAGTTAGAAATTGAGTTTGTAGTTCATTTCAAATGTAATAGGTTGTCTCTAGGGCTGGCCCTTTTGCATCTTTTGGGCCAACCATAGCCTCGGGATATCATCGCAGACTAGTGCGTTGCGACAATACAGAACATATATTACAATGGTAAATCAAAATGCGCACTCGGGCATTTGGTCTAGTGGCATGATTCTCGCTTAGGGTGCGAGAGGTCCCGAGTTCAATTCTCGGAATGCCCCTTTTATTTATATTTTCGAAGCTTTTTTTGTTTAGGTGGTTTATTAATTCATCTTGGGCCCTTATTTCCATTTTCTCTCTTTTATAGGTCGTCCAGGCCGTTTGAATTTATACCAGCTTCTTTCACTTATTTAATCTCCCGTTCTTTTTCTGTGCGCTTGATGTGATTTTTCAAATTTCCAGCCTATTTTTCCTATTACAACCACTTTGATTTATCTTTTAATTTCTGTACGGGGCGTTTGACCAAACTTCTGGCATATCCCTTGTATTTGAAACTCTCGCGTGTTAATAGACCTGTAATTGTAGCGCGTCTCGGTTTCTCTTTCGCTGCACGGTGAGCTCTTGTGGAAAAGTGTGGAATGCCTAATCTATAGAGGTATTTTTCTTGCACATGTGAGGTGCATGAGAGAAGACATCCAAGTGCCTCGCGTGGCGCTTATTATAGAGGTGCTTAGATTGAGTTGTCGGTGGAATTCTTAAAAGTCAGCTTTGCACGAGCCACATTGTAGTTGGCTAGTTGCCGCGGAGATGAGCGGAGCCACATACATCGTTTTCATAACTCATAAGGCACCATGAGACACATTTTCGTCTTCCCATCTTCCTTTAGCTAATACTGCTAGGAAATGGTCTTTTTAAAGAGGAAGCAACAGAAACGGAAGAAGCAACACAGCCATGGAAAAATTAGAAAAGAAGCAGCAGGAACAGCTTAGGCCGATCAGACACTGCTCTGCAAAGTGCAAACTGCGTCCTGAAGCTCACATTGCAATCAATGCTGCAATTGAATCCTTCCAGGGTGGAGGCTCCATCCAGCAAAGATCAATGATGGCTCCACAGCTGTGATGAACAGTGCAGGCAGCAGCTGAAGAACACATCAGGATTTCATAGCTCCATGATCACTTCTCACCCTATTCTGAATGAACTGTATGACAAATGGTATTTACTGATGCTAATCTACAAGAAATGGCACAAGATTGTACGGATGTTTGTTCCCAAATTCGTCCTACTCGGCCTTGCTGGCCACTTCCTCGCCGGCGGTGGGCTCGTCGGAGAGGAGCCCGGCGCGGACGTCCTCGACGTCGTCCTCGCCGGCGTCAGAGGACGACCCGTGGAAGCTGTCAGGTGGCACGGGCGCCAAGAACTCGACGCAGCAGGTCGCCTTCATGCGCTCGATGCCGTAGTACATGGCGACCCCGGCGACGGCGACGGCGGCGCTGACGGCGAGCGTCCTGGCCGACGCGAGGCACATGACGGTGACGATGAGCGCCACGGGCGGGACGCACATGGCGGCGGCCGCCGCGGTGCCGAGGGGGATCCGGTACGGCCTGGGCAGGTCCGGGTTCTTGACACGCAGCTTGACGAAGGCGGCGAATACGGCGAGCATCCCGAGCCCGTAGAGGAAGTTGAGGAACTCGATGATCTCCTGGAAGCTCATGATGGACAGCACCACCACCCCCGCCGCCGAGCAGAGTATGCTGTACGTCGGCGTTCCGTGCCGTGACCTGCATCAACCACGCGGCGCGGAGATCATATGCTTTTTTGTTTGAATTTTGCGCGATTTGATGGTGTTAGGTTTTGTCGGGCCGACAAAGTAGCCGGCGAGGTCGGCAGGCGGCGACGACGACCTCGGCGTTCGCGATTAGACTGGCAAGCGCGGATGGATGCCGGATAGATCGGAACGGCGGGAGCAGTGATGCGACCGGATGTTGCACAGGAGGCGCTGCATCAC
>SPJY01016462.1:779592-905153 GCA_005191435.1 Raddia distichophylla
TGTACTTGTTCATTTTGATATGAACCATCTTGGTATGTTTTATGTTGACATTATATTTCTTTGACTGACGCAGGAAGAGTTTGATACATATGATCACAATGCCCACCTATTTGTGAAGCTACAGTTTCTTAAAAAAAGATCCAAAATTATTGAGATTGTTGCAGCAAAAGATATTATATTTGCTCTTGCTCACTCTGGGCTTTGTGCTGCTTTTAGTCGAGGTAGGTGCTCCATATTCTACAAGATGTGATCTGCATTTGATGAGAAGTGATGAAAACTTACCATGGGTGTTCTCTGACATCTGGTTATTTTGTTTTTTGTCTGCAGTAACAAACAAACGCATATCTTTCTTGAATTTAAGCCCAGATGAAGTGATTCGAAGTTTGTTCTACAATAAGAACAATGATTCACTTATTACTGTGTCAGTGTATGCCTCAGACCATTTTAGCACATTGAAATGCAGAACAACCCCAATCGAGTAAGAACATATGCCATGGAATTATTATCTCAATTCTGCATAATACTTTGTTTGTGACTTGTCAAGAAATACTCTTATTACCGGTGCATGTACACATAATTAACTGTTATTGCGATTAGTCATATATATTCATATATTTGACTTGTGCAAGTGCATAATTAATTGGTTATGAGGATTTGTTGCCTTTTGCACTATATACTGCAATTACCGAGGTTTTCAACTAATATATTTGTCATATTAACAGGTATATAAGGAGGAATCAGTTAGATGCTGGCTTTCCTCTTTTTGAAACAGAATCTCTGAAATGGCCTGGCTTTGTGGAGTTTGATGATGTAAATGGAAAAGTACTCACATATTCGGCACAAGATGGGTATATATTCTTAGATAGTCCATCCTCACTTCATGGTCTTATTCACAACTTTTTTATCTAACAGTCATACTTCTATTTGCAGTATTTACAAGGTTTTTGACTTGAAGAATTATTCCTTTCTATATTCAATACCGGATACCAACGTGCAGGAGATAAAGATTAGGTTTGCAATTGTTTCCCTGATTGCCCCTTTATTTTACATATTTCAGACATAACAAATTTGTTCTTATTTCAATTTTCAGCCCATGAATCATGCTGTTGATTTATGATAGACTGCCGGGTTATGTTCCGCTGAAGATATTATCTATCGAAGATGGAACGCCATTGAAATCCTTCCAGCATTTATTGCACCGCAACAAGAAAATTGATTTTATTGAGCAATTCAATGAGAAACTCCTTGTCAAACAAGAAGATGAGGAACTTCAAATATTTGATGTATGACATTGTTCATGAGCTATAGTATTGTCTTCCATATTCTTTGCTGCTTGTTAATATAGTAATTTCTGTCTTGGTGAAGGTACGAAGTTCTGAGCTGACTGAAGTCAGTGTTACCAAGTTCATGACCCCATCAGCCTTTATTTTTCTTTACGAGAACAATCTCTTTTTGACATTCCGAAACAGAACAGTCGCTGTATGGAATTTCCGAGGCGAGCTTGTGACCTCGTTTGAAGACCACTTACTTTGGCATCAAGACTGCAGCACCAATAATATTTACATTACCAGTGATCAGGATTTGATTATATCATATTGCAAATCTGAGGCAGCAGCTGATGATGGTACAGGTATAGTTACTATGAGACCCTGATTCCCTCTTAAATAATTATCTCATCATTGATATAGCATGGAACTGCTTCACTGTCTCAAAAGTAGAAATGTTTGTACCGGCTTGTTGTACTGGTAGCTGTTTGTTCACATTACTTATATATCGAAAAATTGGCTCCATAAGTTAAATATGGTCAATGTTGGCCACCTACTACAAATACTTTGATAAATTTCTTGTTGGTTTCATATTACTAGCTGTGGCAAATTATCTTGAAATTATATTTTCAGCATCACCGATTGGATCCATCAACATGAGTGATATTATGACTGGCAAATGCATTGCCAAGATTGTTGCCAATGATCCCACCCTCAATATTGCCCCTCGCAAGAATGGTAGCACTGAGAGGTCCCCAGTTTGGAGCACCACTACGGAAGCTCTGGAGGACGTCACGGCACTCTTCTATGATGAAGACAGGAATGAAATCTATACTGGCAACAGGCATGGGCTGGTGCATGTGTGGTCTAGTTAAGGTAGCAAGTAATATGTATATATGTCATCCTTAACCCTTTTATGTAACCAGAAGATTGGATTAGTTCCACTGCATTCTGTATCATCCCCTGCCTGGGCGACCTAGTTTTGCATTTTGGCAATAGAATGCAATTCCCTGGTCAGTTGAGAATGTATTTTCCTTGTAAATATGTTGTGTAATGCCATTCATATCTTTATCAGCTTCTCGGCCTATAAGATTTTGGCAAAAATATCACTGTTGGTTTGTTTTTGAATATAGCTATGAAAAGATGCATGTTCGTTGGGAGTATCGAGTATATTGGCATGAGAGCTTGGCATGTTCAGGCCGGGTGAACGGTCGTGATGCCGTCTTACCTGCAACAGCACAATGAACCCTGTAGTCTTAACTGTCCGATCTTTTGCCTGCTAACCAATCTCGGCGGCCGTGCGGATTTGGCGATAGGCGGTGTTCTAGGGATGGCCCACACCGCTTCCAGGCGACTAAGGCCCTGTTCGGTAGCTCGTTTTTGGGCAGTTGCGTTTTTGTTGACAGAACGCATAGTGCGTTCGCAGCAGTGCAGCGTCCAGCCATTAATGCGTGTTCGTGTTTTGTTCAGTTCGCTGGAACTAAACCGAACGCGAACGAACGAGCTATCGAAGACGCCATAAGACTTTGTGCGAACTGTCCTAGATGTCTACGTGTCTTGAAAGCCTCTACGGTTGGAGTCCTGCATGGGGATCTTCTTGAAACGCCACATGACTTGAGGCTATTTCTGGTTGAAACCTGCCGCAAGGACATTTCCGAAGCTCCATGTTTTTTGGAGACCACTCTGGGTCGAAGCCCTGAGTGGGGATTGACCCGAAGCACCACGCATTCCGAAGGCCACTCCGAGCCGAAACGTCGCGTGGGGACCCTCCCGAAGCATCACATGTCGCTAGGGACCTTCCCGAAGTGCCACACATCATGAAAGATACTCCAGGCCAGAGACTAGCCCAGGATTGCTTCTAGGTACTTCGCACATCAATCATTGCCAAAGATGGGAGATTTTGGATTCCCGCTAAGGGAGAATAGTTAAAAGAAAGCTCGGGATTCAAAGATGCTTCCCGTCTGCCAAAAGTAGCCAACCACCGCTGCTACAAGGCGGATGAATGCACTATCAGCAGTCAGAGACAAGGTACAAAGATATACAATGTAAAACGTTGTTTTGTCCCCACGCACCAAGGCTACAAAAGAAAGGCAAGTGAGATAGAAAGAAGGGCAGGCCCATGCTTTAGCAACCAGACCAAGAGCAAACAAGGGAACTAGGGGTAGGATTAACACTCTGTCCTTTGGATCCTGCGTGCTTGTGAAGGCAAAGTGCGCGGAAAAAATCAGTTGTATATAGCCCAGACTCCTGAGCCTATTGTAACTTAAATTCATGGAGAATCCCAAAAAATTTCAAGTTTTCACCCCATTCTGGGTTGCACTTCATCTTGAGGTTGTCTCCCTTGGGAGGGGGAATAGAGGGTAACTCTTAATCTCAAGACGAGCACTTCCCCACACAAGTTCGCCGTCCAGGTAGCGCCAACAACAAGCGGCCTAGGTCAGGCACAAGCGACACTCCCCCTCACCCTCTTCCCCAACACGGTCAAATCCCAATCCTGGCAGTGGTGCGGCATAGCTGGCGTGGTGACGGAGATGTAGCGACAGAGTTAGGCGGCGATGAGGCTTCCATGGTGGTGACAGTGGCTGCCGCGGCGGTTGGTTGCGTGGATGTCTGCCGTGGTGACGACAGAGACCGTCACGACGTGGTGTGGCGACAGTGGTGATGGTAATGCAGCGTTGAGTTGGCCGAGGACAACTGTCCTCGACATTGTTGGCAGGTCTTCATTGTGCGGTGGCTCTGATTAACCTCCTTTGCCCTCCACTCGGGTGGCTTGGCGTGGACGGTGTTGTCCTAACCTTTTAAGCTTCACCGTCGAGGTCTTCTTTCCCTACGTTTTGTCCTTCTACTCAGCTACCCACCTCCCGTGGGAGCCACGTGGCGTCAGGACAGGTGTGTGACTACGACCTTTCGGAGGTGGTCGTGGTGTCAGTGTCGGTTAGTTATGGGTTTTCTTGTCAACACTAGTCTTTGCAGCGCGGCTTCAAGGTGGGGGTGTGTTGCCTAGTTTGGATTGGTGGTGGCGCCCCTCGTTCGGTGTCGTTCCCCATCTTAGTGGCACCATCGTAGGCGCTCCATCGTATAGGGTGAAAACCTGGTTGCAGACAGGCGAACACGGCAATCTCGTTGTTGCCAAGGCTTTGTTGTCGCCTCCTCCCATGTGTTTGTCTCTTGAGTGTTGTTTGGTGGTTGTGTTGTCCTTGCTTGAGCGGTGTTTTTTAATCGGGTCGGCTTTTTCAGTTGCAGACGTGTGCGTGTTGGTCAGTGTTGTCTCCTCAGTTGTGTTGTTTGAGGTGGTTAGCTTTAAGCCGATGTGGCTTGTGAGTTGATCAACTTTAGACCAAGCTGGCTTAGTGATGTGACGACATTTACATTGCGTTGGGCCTTGTTGCTTTTGCACGAGCCGTTGTTTTTACTTTTTCCTATATTTTACTCTTCGTTTAAATGAACAAGTATGGTTTTCCACGCATTTGCGCTGATATAATTTTTTTAATCTGATTTGTGTTTCTTTATTGTAGTTGGCATGTAATCTTGATTTATTATTTATTTATTGTAGTTCATACAAACTCTTCTATTAGTCTAAACCGTTATAATCTTGTCCCCTATAATCAACAGTTATAGATGTTTTCTTTTCTCCTGATTAATATGGGAATTCCTAGTCCCATTATAAACAACAACTTTATAAGCTCACCAACAATTAGTCAAATTATATATATTGCTAGGCTGTTTGGTTAACTGCATTTACAGAGATTTACATCTATAGATGCAAAATCTTGCTTTTTTTCTTATGTTTGGTTGCCTGCATGTGGTTTTGAGCCTGGCTTTGTGGATGCAAGATTCTCCACGCAGCCTGGCTCTGGAGAAACACGAAAAATGAGCATTTCTCTGAATGCAACGCATGTCGGCCTCGTGTTCTGCGCATGGGATCACAATCAGTCACCATATCAAACCATGCATGGGTTGCCACGTAGCAAGTAAGTTTTTCTTTTTTGTTTGTATCTTTTATTAGCATATTTGATTACCGAACCAATTATAAAAATGGATTTCTGACATTTTTTCAAACAAAACTAGACCACACTCACAATAAAAATTTCAGAATATTCACTTACTAAACACTCAACCAAACACTGTCTCTACATCTACACATCCCGTATCTCACCAGCCTGGCTGAGTTGGACGGGCCAGGCTCGTAAGAGAAGGCAATCAAACAACCTATACATGAATATGTGCATCTTTGGTGTACCAAAAATGTATTTTAAATTTGTATTTCTAATTGCAACCGATACAATATATAATAAGAGAAATTTAACTGTCAGCATAACTTCAAAGATTTTTCATACTCAAATATGCCCTATAAAAATAAATGGAAGGAATATATAGCAAAACAATGGAACAGTGTCGTTTCCTCACAAACAAACATAATTTTTTAAAAAATGGGACAGCCTGGGCCCTCAAACGTTTGCCAGCTCCAGAATAAAATTACATGAAACATATTCTCAATTCAAAAAATGAAACATAGAACCAAATAAAGACCTACATATTTACATCGGACTATATAACATCATTCTAACCAAGGAGTTCACAGTGCAGCAAAGAAAACAAATGGGAACTACAGTACGAAAGTTTGATTACAAGGGGTTAGTAGTTCTCATTGGGCACGAAGAAACCGAATGTGACATCAACACTGCCTGATGATTCTCCAGTGTCCTTGAAATCGACACCGACAATTTTTCCCCTGTACTGTTCCTCAGATTCTTGGTACTTGGGCTTCACCCGACGCACAGGAACTGTCACAGAATACACGGTGCCAAGGCCAGCATCATTTGAGATATCCACCTGGACATTATCCCGTGATTCTATCTCAACAAATTCTGAGAGTGCCTCCACGATGTTCTCGACAATCTTTTTCTTTGCTTCATCGCTGACTTCACACCGGTCAGAGAACAGTATCATCTTAAGCCTCTGCTTTGCAATATTTGCATTGGAGTTCTCCTTTATGGTTGGCGTGGGGAAGATGATCCTCCATGCTAATTTCAGACGATCAAGAATCCCCAAGTTGACAACGTTGTGAAGGAAGCCTTCCACATCTTGAGTTATGGGAGAGAAGTCCTTCCTTGAAAGAGCATAAGTTTGAGTGGAGCTCTGTGAGCAGCTTTGATGCTCAATGCATAGCTGCCTAGGTGCAAGCATGAAATTGATAGATCCTTTACGGGGGAAACCACAAAAGTATGCCTGCAGGATCATACCATAAGCTGTTAGATGATATCCACCAAGGCTTTTAGACTTTAAAGCAAAATCTAGTACTATGCCACTGAATAAAAATTGCATTAGGAATGACATAGTAGCATTTCAATGGGAATGTAAATCAACCATCAGAAACTTTGTAATATACTCAAAAACAAACCAGCAATGTTCCGTACATCACATATCTTCTGTCTCAAAAAAGTTTTGATGGTCATGGGAGTGGGGCATGGAGGCCCAAAGGGGCTGTAGTAGGATGGGGAAGGGTACACACGGGTCAACAAAATGGAGAACAAAATTACCCTGTTCTGGATATAAATAACACATCGCTGAATAAACAGTACACATGGGTGAAGATACTAGCACAAAGCTCTCTTAAGCATAGCTGGTGTTTTTTTGGTTAACAACAGTGTAATACGATATCAATCATGTCCTATCATTGTCAAAATTACAAGAGGGCCCAGAACCTGACACTACGGCAGCATCCACTAGCAGTACTAATTCTTACTTCTAGCGAGCTAAGTAGATAATTATGACACAAGTAAGCAACATGACAGTGAGCACATAAAGGCCAATAACTGCACCAGAATGGTGCACTAGTATATATATAGTGCATCACATATATGAATATATGATTGAATAAGTACTAACTATTCAAGTATGGAGACTTCATCTTCCACCACAAAGGTTGCTTTAAAAGGTGTGTGCACCCAAATAAGCAAAAATCCAGTGGACCAAAGGAAGAAATGCAGGGTAGGAATAACCACAATTTTGTAAATGCCACTCCTTTCAGAAACCAAGAATTCAAGAAATACCCAGGAGCTTTCCCGAAACTTGCAAAATGAAAAGTTCCTCATTCGCAGTCCATTACCAGATCAAGTTAGGTTTTCACCCTCTTCCAGGCCTACTACCAGCTTCCGATGTGCATCCAACAATATCTCAGATTTCTAGTTAACAATGCTTTCGCCATTTTTGTGCACATTCAGCAATTCCACTGGCTACACTAATCCATATGAGAATATGGGGTGACCCATGTGGCCATGTACCTTAGTGTTTAGTAGTGGTGCAAGAGGTCACTCATCATGGGTTATAATTCTTGCATTCCTCAAGAAATGTATATGTGCAGCTCCACAAGAAAATATACTAAAAAATAGCTTGCATTTACAACCTTTGCTGAACTTTTTCTAGCGCAATACTCCAATACTAACAATTTCTCAAGGACGGGCAACCTGCAGCTGAACAAATGCCTCAACTTTGATTCAAGTTCTATAGATGTGACAAACCCCCTCTAAAAAAAAAAGCAACATACTGCAGAAGCAGCAGCAGCAGCCACCCTACTTCGTATAATGTATGCTATACGAAGTTATTACGTTATGACATCGGTAGAATCTCCGTCCGGTCCAACCAGATACTGGCCTATCAAATGTCTGCACCACTGCAGATCGAAGCTAATTTATTGTTCATGTGCATGGAGTAGAGCAACCGGGATGGGAAACAGGGAGACTTTGTTCTTCGTCCTAGGGTTTTGGGGAGATGGGGGTGGGGGGCTGGGGTGGAGCGTACCTTGGAGCTGGCGGCGGCGCGCAGGAGCCGCGGGCGGAGGGCGGACGCGGATGGAGCGAGGACCGCGCTGGACTCAGCGCCGACGCGGCCGGAGATCGTCGTCGCCAACATCGCCATGGGTGCGCAAATGCAGCTAGGGTTCTTGCCTCCCTCCTTGAGCTCGCTTCTCACTCACTGGACAACCTGCGGCTGCGAGGTGGATTGGAACACAAGTGCTGAGTGCACAAGCTACACACTTCCCAGTTCCCAGCTGTCACACCAGGGCCCACCTGTCATGACTCGCATACTGATTAGTTCATTAATGGACTATCTGTTCCCGTTTTCGTAAGAAATCACCGTTTTTCTTTTCCCCCGTATTTTCAAAAAGCATGCCGCTTTGTTTGATGGTGTAGTTGCTTAAAACATATAGGACGTGATGGACGAGAAGAGAAGGGGAAGAGGAATGGAAAATGGGTGGGGAAAAATTCCCTAGCTCGTTAGGGAAGTGAATTTCCTCTTTTTAAGTGGCAAATTCTCGTTCCTTTTCTAACAATCAAGTGAATTTACAACCTTTGTTCATGATTCTCATTCCCTTCTCTCAATCCCCTCCAACCAATCATTTTAGGTATTTGTCTTTACTTACCTCTTCTCCAAACACGTAAATGCATTGGGCGTCGGGTCCCCTATGCCCCCTTCTCAACAGAGGGAGACCGAGGTGGGAGAGGACGACAGTGGGGCCATGGCAATGTGGGGACAACGGTAGTTGCGCTTCCATAGACACAACCCACAAAGGAATCATCATAGGATAGGGGGATGGTGTTTGAGAAAGGAATAATAATGTGAAAAAATGTTTATTAGAGACGTGTAACGTATGGGCATGAAACCATTGTCCTGTCGCTAGAGAGGAGGAACAAGAAGAAATCAATGAGTAGAGAGCATTTGGAAAAGAGAATAGAGTTTTAAGAACCATGCTCTATGATAGTGCACTAGACTGCTTATTTGGAACAATGAACAATTAAACAACATAGTAGCGAGTAGTGGTGCCGACACACCGTAATCTCATGACGATCGACAACGTGGACACCACACAATGGTGGATCATTGCAACATCCGCGTGGAAGACAATCTATTCTACTTAGGGGTTAGGGCAACAAGCCTAGTGGCACCACGTAGCAACAATACCATTGCTTCGGTTTTGAATCAAGCATTGCGATTTTACCATATACACACTAGACCTGATCATGGGAAGCCCGATCGGGAAAGCCCGACCTGGCGCATCGGGTCAAGCTCGGGCCTCGATCCGAAGCCCGGCTGTCGAGTCAAGCCCAACAAAAATGCAAATTAAGCCATGGCTGGACCAGACCGGGCTTTGGCTTGGTCCCACAGGACCAAGCTTTTCCAAGTTCGGCCTAAAGCCCGGCCCGGCCCGAGCTTTGAACATGTGTAGTACACACCGCCCATTAGGGCATGAGGTTGCTTCCTATATTGGTTAGCCCAATTAGTCAAACATGAGACAAGGAGAAGATAGGCTCACGTAACGGGTTGCGTTCCGCGGGTTGGACACTTGGACCTGCTACACACATCTAAGCCTATCTCCAACAGGCTCCCCTAAAACACCCTCTACCCCAAAATAGGGGACGGATTGTTCCCCTACGTGCTCCAACAGCATTCCTTATTTCGTTCTCTAAAATAGAGATGTTCTCTCCATTCCCTTATATGTAGGGGGTTCTCTTTCCTTCCTCTATACAATCTTCATATAGGAAACGCTGTTGGAGATGGAAGAAATATAGGAAGAGATTTTTTTTAAAAGAAAGCCTGTATATGAGGCTTAGGGGATCAAATGTAGGAATTCCTGTTGGAGAGAGCCTAAGCTATGTGGTATATGAGTTGATCTTTACTAATTTATTGAAAATTTTGAAAAAAATATAATAAATTATAGAAAATCATAGTAAAATGAGGGGAAAACCTACAAACAAAAAAAGTAGAATCCAAATATAAAAAAATTTATATTATTGTGTGTATACTTATATGAAAAAATATTTGCCTTGAGAGTGTATTTTATTGATTAAATAAATTAAGTATTTAGGAAAACTTTGTTCGGCTTTTGAAAAATATGAGGAAAATTACCTTTAACTTTTAGAGTAATGGATCAATTAATAAAACGAAAAGATGTTATTTTTACATTTGAATTTTGACCTTGAAATAGTGGAGAATGTATCTTTGAATCTCAATTGTTGAAAGTTAAAACTAATATTATACTTTTTTAACTTTCTCCAATTTTCCTACAAGCCATACTATTTTTTCCTAAATATTTGATTTATTTAATCAACAAAAATGTTATCAAACAAATATATTTTTTTGCATATAAGTTTCCGCACAATTATAGTAATTTGGGAGCGGCTTCGACGCAGTCGCCTGGGTCACGCACAGGCCTTGCTCAGGCCCATCCATCGGCAAGCGCGCGACGCAGCCCAGGCGACTGTGTTTGAGCAAAACCGTAATAATTTTATTATGAATTTTGGTCATACACAGATATGAATTTGCAGATTTTTTTTTTATTTTTCTGACCTTTCTATGTTTTCTGTAATTTATTAATTTCTCAATATTTATTTTCTAAAAAATCATCCTGAATAGGACGACATGTCATCCAAAATCACAGTGAATTTGGGTGAGGAGGATATTTTGTCTAGTATTGACATCAAAGATAAGTTACCCGGTTTTAGAGTTGAGAGGGAAAAACCGAACTTTGGTAATATTTGAACGTGGTAAAGTGAACTTTTCCTAAATATTTTAACCCAGGTTTCTGTGCACCACCTGCCGGCCCGCCCATTGGGCTCCGCTCCTGTATGCAGGTTCCTCCCTGGTATGCAACCAATTTTTAAAAAAAATATATATATATTAGGACAAAACTCAAAAGGACCCCAAGTAGCTAAATACCATCACAAACAGCATTATGTCTGCACTGCACACTGGTTTGCATCATACCAAATGACCCAGCACGTACTCCAAAGCTTCGGATGAAATCTGTACACATTTCCATTCAGCATTCGCGCAACTTTACTTGCTATAATCAATATACACGTCATCGATAGCATTCGTGGTGAGGCGTAAGAGTACTGAATTGCATTTTACAATTTTGCATCATCTGTTGAGAGTTACTGATAAGGCAGCCGAGAGTATGAACCATGCCAGGAAAAAATAGCCGACAAGCTTTGTTGGAAGATCATCTTCTTGTTCCTGCTTGTCAGTCAAACATACCTCTTGTTAAGGTACCACAGATCGGGCAAACAAATGCATTTAACTTGTCAGTTGTTGAAAGAAAAATAAAAGGCTCAGAGAAATTGTGTTCTATTAAGCTTGATTTCTTAGGTGGCTGTTCCCTAGACGCTCGTCATATCATAGCTAATTCCGCAGTGCAGATAAACAAACCAAAATAACATTTTATTATCAGTTGTCTTAAGAATATTAACCTCATTTCTATCACTATCATTGAACTACGATCAATTTCATCGGTAGAAATTTGCAGGACTTGGTAATGTGCTGCTTGGACAGGAATTCCTCATTTTTTAGCAATTCATCAGTATGTAGAGAAAGCAACACTTCAGATAGGAATTACTGCAGACCTTTGGAGGACCTGAAGGTAAGTCCAAGGGATCGACTTGGAAGGGCCAGACATATCGCTCGGGCTGACCACTTCTTGCCAAGCTCCAATCATATAATCTTCTCTCTTCCTCAGTTGATAGTATGGTAAAAGATTCCTGCAATGGTGAAGACATGATCAGGAAGTACCAGAAACAGAAGTGGATGGAGAATTTTGGCTCTTCAATTTTGAAGTGAACCTTTAGAAGGTCGTGCTCCTTATTTAATTCCTCTTCCTCCAATCCTTTACTATTTAACTCTTCACACTTCTTCTCATAGGCAACTTTAACCTGATTTCGAGATTAAAATCATGCCTTTAGGTTGATAGTTGGCCAAGTGCACTTGAAAGCATATTTCCAGGTTCTCGTTAAAAAAGAGAGCATATTTCCAGGTAGCCAACATCAGATGTCAATAACACTGTATCTACTAAATTTGAAGAAAATCATTGAGTAAAAGTAATCTTCATATATGACTGAGAGTACCCAAAGATATTACACTAACTATTCATACTAAGCTGTGGATTTTAGATTCTGGAATTTCTGATCCCTCTGATGGAGGCTATAAATTATGCTCATAGCATTTGATAAGAAGCTGTATAAATGGGCAACAAAAGCAAGTTCTTAACATAAATTTTGGGTTCCTATGTTACCTGAATATCTTTTGTAACTTAATTCTTTTGGTAAATTTTTGTTTCTGCCAGTAGTTGGTCATGCATCTCACTTTTGCATCTGTATTTGTTTTTGTCCAACAGATGTATGCCCCAACTAGTGGCAAAAACAAAAATCATAAGTCTGCGTGTTTGACGGCAATTGATATTAATTGACATCACGATGAATTTAACAGGTCCAAATCTTCAAATTAGCACGACATAAAGAGAAATTTTTCTAGCACACATCCTCCATTATTGGGATTGGTATGCTCCACTATCAGATTGTTTTCTGCGACAGTCATTGAGAATACTACACCACGGAATGTCTAGGGTATTGTCCAACTTTGCAGCCTTGCAGGATGCAGGCACGTCAGTTAGCCATAATGGAGTCACTCAGGGAATCAGGGTTTATATTTGTTTGCTATCATTTAAATCCTGTGGGTGGAAATTCGCACAATTTTTGCTTCTACCATAGCGATAGGAAATTTTAACTGCTTATATCATTGTAATGACCAATGAGATGGATGCTACTAAGAGAACTCAAATGTACCTCATCGGTAGAAGCTGATCTGGTGATTCCGAGCCTGCCATAGTGATCAGCATCTGTAATTGCTGCAAGTATGCAAAAAAAAAAACCTTCAACAAAGTAGTTTTTAAACAGACGAGCTATAATGTACTATGCTAAATTTTGCATGTCTAAAAACCAGAGACATCCTTTAGAGGGAGTCCCATTGGTGTGCCTATATATGTTGACCAAATAATTCTTGCACATCCAAGACTTGTGTCGCAGACACCATAACAGGAGGAAACACAAAGATAAATATCTGAAAGCCATACATGCCAAATCAGCCCAAAGTCCACAGCATACGAGGGTACAAATAGGCAATAGCGTTAATGGAGTATAAATTACATGGGTACAGGTGTATAGTTAATGTATCCCAAGATCGAAACACTAGTACTTCGATGCCTCGATGGGCTAAATGAGCTGAAACTTTAGCCAACTATGCCATAATGTAGAAACTTAAGGGATCAAAAGTTTCAAATTAAAATCTTGATAAGTTTGTTCATTTCATACAATTCAGAGATAAGAAACAATGGCACCAACGGCACGTGGCGAAGAAACCAAGAAACGCTCACCGAGGCCGCGCAAGGCCTTCTGCACGTTGGCCTCGGAGATGAGCGAGTAGGGCGGCCGCGTGGAGGTGGCGGCGCCTCCGGCGACGTCGGTTCCCGCGTCGAAGTTCCCCTCCGCCGCCGCCGCGCCCTCCGCGGCCGTGGCCCCGGCGCCGTCGGCCGCGGCGGCGGCCGCGATGCACCGCGCGCGGGACGACGCTGCGGCGACGGATCGGGCGGGGAGGAGGCGGACGTGGCTGCGCGGGGAGGAGGAAGGCGAGGGGAGGGCGGTGGCCGGCGCCGGCGGGGAGGCGACGCCCACGGCAGCCATGGGGAGTGGAGGGAGGGGAGCGCGGGAGATAAGGGAGGTGGGGATGGAAATGAAAGTTTTCAAGCCTTTTTTTTTTTTTTTGGCCTGTCTAATGGAAAGCTGACCGAAAATTTGTTTTGTTTCGATCGATTTTCATGAGGCCAATTCAGCGTCAGCAACGTATTGGCAATTGGCAAAGAAGGAAACAATGATGTGCACCCCAATCCCATCCTCGAGAAGAAAGTATTTGACGTGTTTTCTGCCTCTAAAGAGTAGACAATGGTAGTCTAATTCCAGTAGAAGAAAATGAAAGTAAAGAAAAAAAAATAGACTGAATAACAGGTGTAACTACAGTGAACACCCCCAACAAATACGGTCAAAAATAAAAAAGGAGAGTCAGTTTTTCCACCACAATGTGCACGTGTACAAGAATTGCACTGTAATTAAGTTAAAGTTACACATTATTATGGATGCCGTTTTAGTCTTATCAGTGGATAATTTTAGATTGGCCGAAACAAAAAACAAAAACATAGAAAGAGAAAAATATATGGACACGTGTATTTAGCAAATCCATATATAGTAATAAAGCTCGAGCCATGAGTACGACGTAATCCTAAGATGAGTCGAGTTGAGCCTAGCTCACCCACCAAAACAAGCTCGAACTGAACTTCCTCTCCAGCTCGGTAGGTTAACTGGCTCACTCGAACTCAGCTCATTCCAGACCTAGCCAACGGTCCGAGCCAACCGGGCCAATAGGCCTGGGTCTCGGCCCAGGTTCGGTTTGCACAGTAACCGAATCGAACCGGGCTGGCCCGATTTATATGGGTTGGTACATTTTAATTAAAAAATATATAAATAAATTAAGAAAACCACTATATTTCATAAATATACACTATAAATTACGTAAATACATCAATGCCATTATATATATAAATATATTTAATTAAATAAATATGCTATAGTGACGAACTGAACAGGACCAAAATCGAACCGTGCTGGCCCGAAATCGAACCGTGCCGGCCCGCCAACTATACGAACTGAACCGGGCTGGTCCGATAGGCCGAGGCCTCAGCCCAAGTTTAGTTTGATGAACCGAACCTTGCCGGCCGGCCCGGCTTGGTGAACAGTACGGGCCGCCCCGGTTCGGCCTCGTTAGCCTAGCTTGTTTGGTCACCTCTACTCATTTCCATCACTACTCGGAAGTGGCTTTGTCGAGCCGGTTGGCTGAACCAGACCAATCCGGCCATCCTCCTACAGTCCTACTCCGAATCATGGCGACGCAGCCGCCGGTCGCCGCCGTAGTCCGGCTCGCTGCCGCCTCCCGCGCCCTGGTCCTGCTCCTCTCCCTGCTCTCCCGCCTGCTCTTCCGCCCCTACGACACCTCCGCCACCCTCCACCCGCCCTGCCTCTCCTCCTCCGCCGCCTCCCCTTCCACAGCCAACTCCTCTGCTTCCGCCGCGGTCTCGTCCCTGGCTGTGTGGGACGGCGTCCACTTCGCCCTCAGATGGTGCTATTGTGTTGAAGAGTGAATATTCTACTGGACTGAGTGAGGCTAAAAAGAGAAAATCAGTTGCAGCTGATGACGCTTCAGCTTCTTCACATAACAATAGGTCAACTGGCCAAATTCTCAAAGACCACCAGGATGAGTGCACCATATTAGTTATCCCTTTCATTTTACATCTGGCCTTCATAACATTCACAACTTTCTTTGTGATGCATGTCCAGGTTAGTGTTATCCTTATGTGTATTAAAACATAGCCTATTTGAAGGCACTAAAATGCAGATTCGAATGCTTAAGTCTCGCATTTTGTTTCTTCGGTGCAGGTGTCAACAAGATTTCTGTCCGCTAGTCCACCGATTTACTGGGCTGCTTCACACATTTTGGTTTCTCCTCCTCGCTCTTCTAGAAGATGGAGCTATTTGATATGTGTTTATTTCATTGCTTACATTTTTCTTGGTAGCTTGCTCTTCTCCAACTTCTACCCGTTCACATGAGAGCAACTAGTAAACGGACACGCCATGATGCCAATTGCTGAATTGCATCATCTCACAATCCAAGGGGGGAGTATCTCGGTGGATACCCTGGCAGAGGTCCAGAGCACACTTCTATCTTATGATAAAGCGGATGGACTGAACTAGCTTGGTCAGGAAATTCTCTTTGGTGGTGGTGTGCGTTACTGTGCAGCTGATGTACCTTGTTCCCAGCGAAATTTCAGCACAGGATATGCTTGAGATGTTGCTATCTTGGATCAAAAACCATGCCACGGACAAATGAAATGTGTATTTAGTCCTAGAATATTATTGCGACCAGCTTTGTATGGACCATGATTGTACACAATTCTTTAGTTGGCCTTGATTTTTTTTAGGGGCTTTCAGTGGTCTTATTGCGAACGAAAATTGCACAATTACTAAGAGACGGCACGCTGACATAGCATGCCTGCTGCTGCCGCCAGAAAATCCAGGTTTAAATTGATTAAGAGCATGTCATGGTATCATCATATGTTGCTACGAAGGGCGAAGTCAAAGAAGCGTGTACATCTGTACAGGCTGTATACATCTGGTGTCTTGCCACCAGTGCCCGCGATCTCCGATCATCCAACACCGGCAATCCGATGAGGATACTGCGTTCGGGAGAGTTTCATCTTTCCCTATCCCAGTGTAAAGTCGCATGTCCCTAAAACCTAACCTCCAAAACTGCACCCTATCTGAATCTGAAGCAGTTTGGCCAACTTCAGGCCGAAAGCTCCCCGAGAGGTGTCATCGTTTCCTCCCATCTGTTAGGTAAAGGAGCAAAACGGCAAAACTCATCCTAATAAGATACAAGATTAAGTTATCTTCAACTCGTGCCAATTCACAGTACAGATTCGATATGGCGCAATGTGCAATGCAACTCAAAACGCACTTGGATTCGGCTCATAATGACAAGATCGATGGAACTGGCCGCAAAAGTTTAGAAAATCAATGATAAAGTAAAAAACAGCTGAGTTTCAAAACCTGGGAAACAGTAGAAAATTTAGCATGTGGACCATATGAACATCTCATGATGCCTGCAACTGCAAGGCTCGAAAAGAAGTTATGAACTATCCGCATACAGGTCATAGCTAGTTATTCATCAACTGTGAACTTCAAGTTAGATTTCCAACAGGTCTGACTGAAGGCAGGGAAGTGCTGCTTGTGTACAGATAGCGATATTTCACATTCCTCAAAGGGAGCAAAAAAACAGGCAGACTGGATGGTCAAATTACCAGGTTTTGACCTCACAATGGTAACTGATACTTCTGAAAAATAAAGACAGCAACAATTGGTCCTGCAAAATCTCCAAAGGTACAACCTGCAAGCCATAGAAAAAATGCAGTCATTAACATATTGCATCTGAAAGTTTTGTATCTTTTTTATGCCATCAAAGCAATAACAAATGCAAATCTATACAATCTTAGCAAGGCATCTATTTTTAGCGGTGTCAATTTCAACACCTGAAAAAGTAATGTTATATATTTAAAATCATTCCACAATAATCTGCACAGGACATCTTTTTCCTTTATGTTTTGCAACAGAAGAGACTGCCAACTCACCAAGCCCAAAGCAAACAGAGCATATGCAAAATAAAGAAAAGTAATTTATGGTGAATTTAAAGCTAAAATTTCTGTGTATTGCACATGGCCCAGTAAACTAGAAAGTCTTTGATAATAGTACTAGATTGAGAAACAAAGCGTGCTACTTCGGTGAATCAACCATCATCAGTAGACTAGTACTTGCATTAAAGGAAAACAGGAAGTGATAACTCACCAAGCCACTGTCCATGTACTGGGTGCACGAGGGCACCGATGCCTGCTCCAATCGAGGCACAAACCAAAGAGAAACCACATTTAATGCTTATGCCAATAATCCTTCTCCCAAAAAATCTGAATTTCTCCATGTTGTCAAACAATTCCTCATCATCACTAGGCTTGCGTATGAAACACTTGTAAACCTCTATTATAGATTGCACGGACCAAGCAGCAGCAACTCCCAAGGCATGTGCTGTTTGAAATGGGGGGAAATGAGCAATAACAAACAAAAAGAAAAAGGGTTGAAAATGCATCACTGGAAAATTTTACCTCGAAATGTTGTTCGAGCAACACAGAATGTGTACTCTGGTATTGGCATTCCTCTCACAGCTTTCCTCTGTGATGATTTTGAAGCATCTATAGATAAAGAGTTAAAAAGATGAGGCATCAAATGCTGACAGATGATAAAAATAATAATCATGACCTGAAGTGCACATGAAATCAGATCAACATAATGCAAGCATCAGAATAAACAGGACAGAATTCATCCTGTGACTATGACAGAAAATGTAGCTAGAGTATCTGATAAAAGTTCAGAGGCAAATGTAAGTGTTCAAGAAAAGCTCGTTTGGGATTAACCAAAATGCATTAGGCCTCTAGCAGTTTGAGACAAGTTCAGTTGTTATTTAAGTTTGACCAATGGTCCAAGCACAGCCCGAAATTATAATGCTCTTTTGAACTTACTAGTCAACTGTGCGTGCTTCGCTATGGAAAAAGTGAAACTAGGAAACTCAACGGGGAAAACACAGGAAAAGCAGGGGATTGCATAAAAAAATTGTGAAACCTAAGGGACAAAAGGTTTTAAAACTGGGGCACACATGCATGCAAAACCAGGAAACCTGGGGCAAATGTAACATGGGAGGTCAGTCAATCACTCACCACAAGAGACTTTTGAAATAATAAAGACTACCATATGAGCACTTCCAATATTGCATATTCTGAACAAACTAGTCCATTAAATATGCCTGAGAGAAGATTAAAAAAACAAAACAGCAAGGATTCATGTAATTCAAATGTCCTTTTGTTGCTTACAAAATTGGATACATGTTAAACCGACAAGAAATTTACAAGCTGAGTTGAGCATCCAATGGCTAGTCTTACTACGAGCAACAATGATGCGCATGTGGGTCCCAGCGGGCATAGGAAATGTCATGGGCGCTGGCCCGTGGCCCATCTAGGGCTCACACAAACAGTACCCGAAGTACTGTAGCAAAAACAGTTTCCACAGTGCCATAGCATGCAGACCCAGGATGCTAACGATTAATGAAATATGGTCCAAAAATCTTTCTAATTTCAACCTGGACTAAAAATCAGGTCCAATAGTTTTAGTTCACATAACGTTAAGAGACATAAGACACATCTCTACGCCATCCGTATAGCAACTTATATCATCAAAACAAAAATGAAAAATCAAATTTAATCCATTTGAAATCAATTTGGAGCGGATTGATGGTGGAATTAGTTTTACTTAATTAATTTCCATGATACTTCAAAATTCCTTCATTGATTTGGTACTGTAAAATATCTTCGTTAATGGTACCCAATTGGAAAAAGAATGTACTTCATGAAGTACTGAGTACAGGTAATCTAGACATTTTTCTTCTTTCTTGTACAGAAAAAATTACATTCAATTTACCAGATTTATGGTCATGGAGTTAATGGAGTAACACCAGTTAACTGTCATATATGATGGTTTAATACAATGCCTATGCCACCAACAGGTGAACAATATAAGCACAATGGCCTGACATACTGCATAGAAATATCAAGGGGCCTACTCAGTTGCCACAAAACTTTAAAAGAACGTTGCTAGAAGGACTGAGAAAATTAGAGAAACCTTATACCTTTAAGAAGCTTCCATGCTGTTCTTTTTGAAACATGACGAACCGCAATTCTTTCCAAGACTCTTCTGGTTGTTACAACAGAAGTCTGAAATGTACAATAACAATAGCATTCAATTGAATTTTCACTCTGTGTTCATAAAATAGTAAGTGCCTTATAGGCCAAAGTCAAGGTTATACAATAAGCCAGGCTGGTTTCATCCTGCAAGACCGCAAACCCCCTCCTAGTGCTTCAGTGTATTGGGAGCTTCTAGTGCAAAGCTAATTGCCTGCAGGATAAGCCCAGGAAGCCCCCGTTTGGCCTAGCTTTGGCTTTCAGGCCCTCAACAACATGGATACTAGAAACAAATTTATAGTTCAAATATGCAGACAAACAAATTTCTGTTTGTTTCAAAGGTAATCCAGCTTGACAGCTAAATAAAGGCAACAATAATTGAAAATTTCAGTAAGCAACAAATGTGCATCAATCAAATGTATTTTTTGGTGAAAGGGAAGAAAGCAAAGCAATAATGGATGACAGTTAAGCTGCACAAGTGGGAGTGTCTGATATCAAGCCATACTTACTGTATTAGATCAATCACTCTAACCAAGCATGTGTCTGATCACTCACTATTACCATAATATTTCTGAAAAGCAATAGATGTTAACATATACTCCCTCTGCCCCTCCCCACCCACCCACCCCCTCGTATAACTAACAAAAAAAGAAGTTCAAGCACATCACACATACAGACCAATTAAGCACAAATCACTTGTAAAAAAAGTGATTAATGACATTTGACCGTGCAAACCCTATTAGATGTCATATTACAACCTACACGTCCACCTTTTCAGCATTGAAGCATGGGTACAATGAGAAAATATTGCAATGACTACACTTGGATTTCTCAACGGACTTATACTGTGGTACAACATTTTACAAGACAATGGACCTATATTGTTTGAATAGTCAATGTACCTATGTTGTGGAATGGAGTAAACAATACTACTTGCTATTAAGTACATAAAAGACTGCTTGAATTGATTGCACTACTTTCTATAAGTATCAGGTAGCAGACAACTACCTCGCGGATTATTTGCTTCACTGAATTGTGGAAGGGAGTAACCAAATCGACAGGCTTCTTCTCTGGAACATCTTGAAGCAAATCCTCGTCATCTTCATCATCATCATTGTGCGGGCGAGGTTCCAAAAGCGGCAAATAGTACAATAGAAAGGACCTCAGGGTTGTTAGACTAAAATTTCTAAGCCCAAAGGCAGAAAAAAGTGGCTTAAGCTCAACATTGTATTTCTTTATTTGGTGTTGGATGGATTCATATATCTTATTATTAAGATCATTAACAACATCAGGATTATCATTCAATCCAGCAGTTGCACCAGCATCGCAATGAGCAATAGGAAGCCCTGAAAAACTGAAGCAAGAAAACAAAATTAGGAGTATCAGTCTATAAGTACAATTATTGAACTAAATACTATTAGGACAACAGAATTAAAATGCAAGTTAGAAAATAAAAACTGCATGGAATATCTCGTTCAACTTACTAAAACAACCAACAGTCCAGCTACCTCTCTTAACTAAATCCAATATTTAACATTAATGGTAATAACAGCTGATATTGCATATAAAACAAGGAAAGCTTGGTATAGATATAATCCACGTACACCTCAGGTACACAAAAAGCAAAGCTTGGTGGATAGATTACAGCATCAAGCTTCGGAGTGTAACAAATAAATTCATCTCCACGTACTAGTTTAGTCAGTTGATAAAAAAAAATGTAACAAGGACAACATTGTCATTGCTAAAGAAGAGCAGACACTTTCAACTAGCTATCAAAAAAATCTCATACTCTGACTCGAAGCTGTAACAAATGCATTGTCTGCTATATCTCATTCAACAACAATGGTAAGAAGTACAAATGAGGCTAGGCTATGTAACACAACATGGATCACCAAGGCACCAACAGCAATATATCAATAGGAATCACAAAAACATCACAGTTTCAGTCATACATACATAACATATAACACACCGACCTTGAACGGCTACAAACGCATCACAACTGCCAGCATAGCATTAAAAGTTTAAAACCCATGCAATGAGCAGCAAGACTTCAAAACATTCTCTCATCCAATGCTGCACGACCATACTCCTCTACTAGCAGTAGTCATCTCCTAGACAACGCGCCATCACCAGCACAAGCACAAGCAGCCGAGCATTTATTTCAGCCTCTTTCAATCAAACAAGCATTTATTTCAGCCTCTTTTCATCAAACACCTTCCGCGCACTAGCAAACACATGTTGTAAAAAACCACAAGCACAGCACCGACAAGCGCACTGCAGTGTGCTTCAATACAAGCAGGTTCACAGTCGCAGCAGCATCCACGATGAACTCTCCTGCACTTAACGAGGATCGAAAACAACCCACACCAAGATAGGTTGCAGCTTCCTCCCTCGATCCATGGAGCAACAACCAGATCGGCACCAACGAAACCAATCGGGCTACACCGCGAAGCAGCAGCCAAACCCTAGCAAAAACCTCTGCGCGACACCCGAGAACATCTCGATCGCGGCGCGGGGGCATGCCCGCACACCCGGAAACGGGAGCCACTCCACGGGACAAGACAAAATCCCTAGCAAGAGAAAAGGATGGAGGACAGGAGGGGGACGAACCCGAAGAGGTGGCGAGCGGAGAGGGGGACACCGGAGACGGAGAGCGCGGCGGCCGCGGAGGCCGCTGCGGCGGCGGAGAAGGCGGCGTGGGAGTGGGCGGAGGCGGAGGCGGAGGCGGAGGCGGAGGCGCGGGGCGCGCGGGCGGCGAGGTCGAGGAGGAGCGCGATGCCGACAGCCATGGGCGCGGGATCTCGTGGGAGGCGGGGGCTGGTCGAAGCGGACTCGCCGGGTTGTGGCGTGGAAACTGGAGAGGAGGAAGCGGCGGAGGCGGGCGCGGTGGGCTGGGCTGGGCTGAGGTCTCAAGGAGAAACTGTTTTTTAGACCCTCGTTGATTCTGCGTTTAGTTTTAGTTTTAAAGTTGGGAAAATTAATCATCTTTAAATTTAAAATGTTAAAAAAGGCTAAATAAATTATTTTTAAAATATTTGCTAAAAACCTTTCAAGGTAAAATTTTTTTTCCAAAAACTACAACGAATGATCTATACATGAATAACAAAACATTGTAAACCCAATAAAGACTAAAAAAAAAATTCAAAGAACTTACCACGGGTTCCCGACGAAACCTATTATAACACGAATGGAAGGCTGTAAACATAACAAACTTGTACAAGTTAGAAAGAACACATACAAACTCACACACCTCACCACGTGTTAATAGGCGTTTGTGCATCTGATATACACGCAGAACCAAATATGAGGATTCAATCCTTCCTTGAGATTAAATTTCTAGTTTGTAGATTTGTACTTTCCCTATTATGAAATAATAGTTGTTTTGAATATTGACACGGTTTGTAAAGTATAACATTAGACATGTAAAACTTTTATAATTTTTTTATAATATATTAAAAATTATAATATTATGAATTTTTTTTTCAAACGAGTCAATGTGTAGTGACCTTATAATATCTATACAATTTTTATGTTCTCACTCTAAATAGTTTAAAAGCTCTCTATACATCATGTAATCGATGTGTAGTGAGTAGTGACCTTATAACCGGCATTGCACCACTCTTGGTCACTTCTCGATGATATGCCATCCCACCGAACCACGATCCAGCCTGATGGCCCATGCCATTTGGGCCTCTCCCATCGGTGCCACATGGGATCCATCATCACGCCTAACAAGTTGTGCGATATCTCCTTGACGCCGCACCTTCTCAACTAATAATGAGCAACACCACCTTAACTTGATGTTGATCCTCCTTGCGTAGATCTCAACCTTGTTTTTTTACCACTTGTTAGAAAATACAAAACACATAAAAAGAAAAGGCATCGTTTTTTTTAGGTGGCTCCATAGGAGAGAAACACCTCACATCATCTCATTGAATTTAATAATACATGTCACAATTTATAGTCTTTTTATAACAGAAAAAATGTTAAGATAATATCATCCTTTTGCATCAAGCCCCCTAGCCAGTAACAAAAATGTAATCTAAATGCAAAACAAAAGAAGTTTTTAGAAGAATTTCTTGTCCAACAAATGTTGTCTAGAATGGAGTCGTTGAAACATGCCTCCATCGTCTCCTAAATTGATTAGTCCAAAAACGGATTAGTCCAACAAATGTTGTCGACAACAAAAATGACAATACATGATGAATTCTCTGAGGCGCAACTTTTAAACACGTGCTACAACCATCATCAGGGAAATCGTTGTTGCAGACGACCCCAAATGCCACCAACCTTAACAAAAAGCCAAAATATTTCACCAAATTTGTTAATAAGGAAGCAGTCCACCATCGTAGACCTCGATCGAGCAGGAGAGCCGCCACTGCTCGACTTCAACACTAAGAAAGGTCAAAGGCCTTGTTTGTTTCGGGTCAAGTTAAATTAAATTAAATGAAAATTTGTTTTTTTGTATAGGCCAAATGTTATAATATTTTGTAGTTATTTTTGTGGGGTTTTAAATAGTTATTCTTAAAGTTAGCAAAATATTTTTTCATAATTTTTGATTTTTTAAAACGTCTTTCGAGTGGGGTCACAAATTTCCTACAGTAAAACGCAACTCAACATTAATCTGAAACAAACAAGGCCAAAATGCTACCGCACCAAACCACCCACAAAAAAACCTAATATGGTAAGGCTACTCGCCTACTGACCCACTTGATATGGTGCTGGATTCGCCCCTGACTACTCTAGACAGTGATCGGTACGGACTATCAGCCCTCCTCTCTAAATGGAGGCAAGCAGTGGTGAGCGAGGCCATGAACGAGTTCACCCCGACTTTTTATTATAGATACAGAGCTGTCTATTCTTCCTAACTTTATTTTCTCTCCCTTTCAGTTTATAGTCTCTCGTCGATTTTTTGACAGTCCGAATGGCATGAGTAAAGAATTAGGAATGGATAGGGTGAAAGTGGAAGTGGGTGCATGCGATGAGAATTCACACTCGTCATTAATCAGCGGGCTAGCGCTCGGCTACCTCGTCCAAGGGATGGGCATATTAATTATATATTGCAGCTTCAGCCGCTTGCATATAAACAATATCTTCAATGGTGCTAGCTATAGTGTTGTCTCTAGAATTAATTTGGGTCCACATGTAATAGTATGTTTCCACCTTGTAATCCGCTAGAGACTATCTCTTGGTTAAGAGCTAGTCTCTATCTCTCTCCTCTCCTTCTCTCCTCCACATAAGCAAAAAACTGATGTGGAGCCCTTATAGCCAGCTGATGTGGCCCCATTGAAGATGCTCTATGTGTAGTACGAGAGGTTTGAGGTGGAAGACTACGGGCTCCTGGGCTAGGCCAACTCACCAACAATCTGACTGATCCTCGTCACAGATTGTTTTTTTTAAGGCCTAGGTTCCTATCAGACAATTAGGCCTTGACCTTTAATTTCCCTTCTCCAACACCCAAGTCCATTGAATTAGCACTAATCACTTGGGATTATGGATCATGATCTCAACGAAAAGAGGCCTTGGCTCCTAGAATGGGGACATGGAACCTTAACAGTACACCTTGGGAGCAAAATCCTGATGTCCAGATGACACTAAATTAAGAACACTCCTTGTGGTTCATACTACGTACTGTCTTTATCTGGTCCCTTGCCCATGCATATAGCATGTATCTTTCTAGAGAACATGTATACATATCCTATGTGCCTATGAGAAGTAAGATATAGACCTAAGCATTGGTTGCTGGCTACCTTGAATAGCAAGCTCACCAAGAACGAGAACCAGGTTGATTTGCAAGCTACTCCTTGGGGGTTAGGCTCATCTCCTACTCTCCTAGTCCCCTACGTACCCTTTCGGAGTTCAAGGAGAAAGAAAAAAGATAGTCACATGTATGTGGTGTTTGTGTCGGTGATAGAAGGGTTGTAGAGTACTAACGTCAATGGCACGTCTGTTAGATGAATATAGGTAAGTTACAGCGTTACACATTACTCTAAGATGGATTTAAATAGGGTATTCTTGGCTTCATATATAGGCTTAAGCTTGATGAGTGTATTATAATGGGATAAGAGTATAGGACCAATAAAATGCAGAGAACGAGGGGTTTGCATGCACATGGTATTGTGTACCTTAAAGTCTTACAATATTCATTTTTATAATTGTCATCTGTGTAATCAACAGGTCTCATATGCTACTGGAAGAGGAAGACTATCACATGACCTCTTGGACAGTGTGGCTTCTTTATCCATCATCACCACCAGTTCGTAATATAAACTAACAGTGATATTCCCTTTGTTATCATCGTAAGTTTCAATAATTATATTTCACTGTATGTTCTTTTCAATTTAATTATCACCGTCGATTCTTGGTATGAACTAGCGCTGATATGCTATCACTGTCATTTTATAGTTTTTTTTTGAACAAAAACGCGGGAGTTCCGCCGCTCCATTAATAGATAAAGGATAAAGACATAGTCATAATTACAAGAGGGGCCACAACCCTAGCCGACCACTAGCCGGGATCTACTGTCATTTTATAGTGAACCTGCAATAGTGATGAGGCGGTTAAAAAGGGGTGTTTTGTAGTAGTGTTGCAATCTTGTGTTGTTCCTTCTTGTCAGCTCAATAAAAGAGTAATGAAATATGTCAGTTTTGATGATGAATATAAATATCTTAAGATTGTTTTATCTGCCTTTTAATTTCCATAGCTATATGAAAAGCGGCCAACATGCATGGTTTCTCATTCTCGAATGTAAAGAGGCTACCACAAATTGAAATCTGAAGTTCACTCGTACAGTCCTCAAGTAATACTCCAAATTTTACAAATGCAAGTGGAGTGAAAAGCAGAGGACACTAAATAGTTTGGTTTATTAAGGAACATATGTACAAATAGTGCCTCATATTCAATGCCCAACTGACTGCGCTTGGGGGGATTGGATGATGATACTTCGAATTTACAACAGAGCAATGCTTCAGCATCACAATTGACCAAGTTCTGATTATTCCTTTGGAACCCTGAGCTCCAGATAAATGATCTATTACTAACTGAAATAAGTGTCTTGGATCTTTACATATTGGGTTATTTGAACTGAGGCACTCTCTTTTAGGTCATATACGATGTTCATAATAGTGGAACAGTGGAAACGCAATACTAACTTTCCCATTTTGAAAGAAAGAAGAAAAAGGAAGTTAAAGCTGCAGCAACCATAGTCTATATGCATAGCTTCTTTTTTAGAAAAATAATGCATAGCTTCAAAAAAAATGATGATTATAGCAAGGGTTTTTCCTTGCGAAATAAACAGCTTGTGCAATTATGCTTTTAGGAAAGCGTGCGAAAATTTTCCTTATGTTGTTTTCAAATTGCACTTGATTTATTAAATACCTAGCTGCATCAAAATGACAACAGTACTATTTGGACTAGTTAACTAAACAGTGCAATTTGAGCACCAAAAAGACAGCAACTAAGATAGTAGGTTGAATCAAATCCTCATAGAATAATTTGAGCACTGAAAGATAGAGGGATCGATCAAGTCAAGACAACATCTTTTGAGCACCAAAAGACAGACTACTAGCAAGATACAAGGACGAATCACGTATAGGTAACATTAAAGCTGTCCACTTCAAGTATATGTACATTGGAAACCCTATTAAATTTTGCGAACCGAATCGTTTCAAACAACAAAATATATATGCTCCAACAGATGGAAAGACGTTCTGGCAGAACAATGGAGGAAGATAGGATCAGCTAGCCAGTGGGAAGCATTCTGTGCT
Organism: Raddia distichophylla; assembly: GCA_005191435.1. Lineage (NCBI taxonomy): Eukaryota > Viridiplantae > Streptophyta > Magnoliopsida > Poales > Poaceae > Raddia > Raddia distichophylla. The sequence goes on from SPJY01016462.1 coordinate 806,841, forward strand.
TATGGACTGCAGGAATGATTGGATTGTTTGTCGAGATTTGTGGATCGGCGCCTTTCGCTCGAGTTCATGGACCGTGAATGATTGATGCCTCCATAACATGTCTCTTTCCTTTTGCACAGAAGGTCTTGCACCAGTGACAGTGAGGGGAAAATGCCTTTTCGTTTTCCGCAGAAAGATGAGTCATTATGAGAGCTTCTGTGACCTTCCTTTCATGGTGGTTGGCTTTCGATGCATCATTCTCCCAGCTGCCTATGTGTCTCCAGATGCTGAAAAGAAGAGGTCATTCAGTTGAGCAAGTGGAAAATAGACTAACTACAGGTTATCATAAAGCACTGCTGGTTTGCTACTGTGTTACGTTTCAATAGACCACGGCTTGACAGATGAAAAACTATTTTCGGGCCATGACATGGTATGACAGTCTGACAAAGACAACAGCATTAGTTGTTTCTTAGCAAAAATAAAAATAAAAATAACGTCTGTTGTTTTTAGCAAAAAATAACGTTAGTCGTGATAGCAACTGACTACAACTTGCACATCCAAGCGTCAAAATATTAGGCAACTGACGACAAATCCATCATCATCGATATACATGTATAGTTGCTTGGAGGATACAGTATCAGGCATAACTTCCATGAGTCCACCATTCTGTACTTTGCGTCTCTTCAATCTTAATTTAGTTATTTACACGCGGCAAACAAATTTTCCCCCACCCGAGGCATCCATTGTTAGGATTTATGTCGAATATGTATTTGAATCCATTGTTAGGATTTTATGTCGAATATGTATTTGAGTACTGCTCTAAGTTGTAATAGGCAAAATGTATTAGAGTTGGAGTTAGACTCAGTATGGTCTTCACTATATAAAGGGCCCAACCCTAGTGTGATAGGCAATGACTAAGACAAAACAATTGTAACATAGACTAGCAAGAGGTCTCAACTAGTATATGGTTAGGATTTCCGATGACTAGTATATTATAGAATTGTTGGTAGGAGAAGCGCCCATAGGCATGCCCCGCAAACATAGACAATTGGACCGATCCGCGTTACCAAACATCGTGTCTCCTGTGTCATTCAGATCTTTCATTTGCGTTAGGTTTCCTAACATCCATGTTCCCATTTAATTCGAAAACGACAATAGCAAGGTCTTTTACTAGGTGGCAAACACTTCCTCTCTTTCTTTTTTTTTGGCAACCTGGCGATTCTGTTTTTTTTTTCATTTCACTTAGCAACCTCCATCTACTTCAAAGTTTTACCGAATCAACAGTTCCATAAATATAGTCTTTTTTACCTCTGTATTCCGGCTTAACAGAAAAGAAACACGACAGTAGCAAAACTGTCCATGCATGGGTAAACAACCAGCATGATGTTAATGCTGTTTTATATTAGTCTACCTTGCTATCTGTGTACATAATTACGTATAATATTTACTATTATAGCATAGATCATTGTTCCTAGTTCTACATCTACATCCATCCTGGTAACAGATAGGTATTTGGAGTAACCTGGGGAAGCCACCGATTACAAAGTTATTTGAATTGAAAGGATGTGTTGTCGGTGAGATATGCGCTTTTTTACCTTACATGCTTGTCTGATCTGCTACTTTGCAACACAGCTCCCTGACACTGTAGATATAATACTACTGGGGCTTCACAAGAGATTAGGATTGAGGTAATTAAGGAGGAGTATTCCAAAGTGGATCCATTGACTCAGGTGCATTGATGTGCTGTTTAATCTAGGCCTAGTTACCATTGCTTGATGCAACACAGAAGAAATGGAGTTTTTGTTTGTGGACGTTGTAGTGTTCCAAATTTTTAGTTGATACATTTTTTTATTTGGTCGTATGCACAAATTGATTTCTCAAGAGAAGAGAAGTATTTACACTTCCAGATGTTCTTGTTTTGTCGGCCAATTTTTGTGCAGTACCCAGTTACTACGAACAAATTGCTTTAATAGTGATACATTTCAAAAAAAAAGAGGAGAGATTGAGCAAAATCATGAGATTTGGGCACCTTTAACTGCAGAGAAAAAGAGTGCTGGAAAAGGGGAGAAATTTCATTACAGTTTCACCTTTCATGAACAAAGTTAAAAAAAAATGCTGCTTTTGATGCAAGAGAGAGTGAAATGGGTGAATGGATTGCCAGGTGGGGCCCATGTTTTAAACTTTAATATACTACATGCACATGGCATCCTCCTATTTCTAAGCTCATCGGAGCCCAAAAACCCTGCCTTACATGTTGTCATCTTATTAGGCAGTGCCATGGACCACCACTTAAATATTGCTGTCATGCAGCACTTAAGAACTCTGACCATGATGCAAAGACAGCAGTTACCTTAACCTAGTGCTGCAAAGGACAGTGTTGCTCTGGTAACAGTTCACCAAAAAGCTTCAGTTTTCTGAGCATTAACTATTGCAATTACCTTTGCACCAATCAGTTACAGGCTCAGATAAAAATATTTCCGCAGATGCATTCGGCATGGTGACTGGTGAGCCCTATTCTTCCTCCTCCTCTTCTTTTCCTCTTTGTGTCAATTCTCAAATCCATTTGATAGGGAAACACACACACACACACAACCTTTGCTTTCCCTGTGCAGGTTTGTTGTTGTAAAGGAAGAGAGGGAGGAGCAGCAATCCCCTCTTTCATGCTTGTCTCATCATGGTTTCTTTCTTCTTTAGCATCACTGCATCATTTGGGGCACTAGAGCCCTTGCCCCTGTGAGCAATTCTTGATGCTTCCCAGCTCCCAAATGGCCATACAACTCACACTCCTACTCATTTCATGTAGCCTTTACAGTATGTATTCTTCTTCTTCTTCCTCCTCCTCCTCATCTTCTTTCTCCACATCCTCCTCCCTAGCATTTCTGGTGCTGGTTATCTCCACTTGCCTCTCCTTGCTCTTCTCCAACCTTAGGCAACTGATCAAAGCCAGTGGTCACAAAGCTAAGCCTCTCCCTTCCATGGAGGAGGCTGTTCATCAAGAGAAGAAGAACACTCTGGCACAAGATGAGGTGGCTGAGGAAGCACCGCAGGACTTGTTGGAGTCTTCGGATTGCCCGGTAAGGGAAGAGTGTGTCGATGAGGGCCGGGGCCCGGTGTACGACGATGATAACGATGACGACGATGAGAGCCTCATCGAGATCTCCCTTGTCGATGGGCACTACATGGGGCAAGGGGAGCAATGTGAATGGAGGGAACAGGAGCTCCTCGCCGAGTTCTTGCCGGATATGGTGCTCGACAGGAGGGACTTCATGGACATCATGTCGGAGATCGGCGAAGAAGACAACCTCATCGAGATCGACATTGCAAGGGGCTCCATCATGTGTTCAAACTTCAGCATCAAGGCATGAATTTACCAAAGGTTTGGTGAAAACTTTTCCTCCGGATTGCTTCAAAGCTTTCATCAGGGGAAGGGAGGAATAGGTTGTACTGGCCTACATGTGGTTCAAGGGCCTTTTTCTCGCAAGAGCTCAGTTTTCTTTAGTGATTCTTCAGTGAAAGCCTTGTTGCATCTTTTCTTGTACGCTTCCTTTCTGAATATTATTATAGAAGAAATAACACGCGTGCACATATTTTGATCAAAGGAAACAAAATGTACGTGTGCATGGCCCTTCTTTTCACATATAAATATATTTCTAGAGTCTCAGACTTTCAGTAGATGCTTATAAGTAATAATAATGATGTCAGTAATGTGCATCTGTGTCTGTACTGATCTGTCCCACTGTTAGGATCGTCTCTCACCAAGTGGGGTGCAATTGATTAATTTTGCTCTTGCCATGTAAATATTAGCTTTACAGTTTAACGTGAAAGTACAGTACTTCAATGTAGTTAAGCATTTGCGTGTTAACTTAGCATTTGCGTGTTAACTTTTTTTACTACTGGTTTAGGGCTTAGGGTCAATTTTTGTCCCTTAAACAAAAACTCAATGTTTATTCAGTAAAAGGTACGTGGCATACAATACAAGAATCAGTGTGTAGGTTGTGCAGCTTGGCCTTTTAGCAGCCTTGCTAGGATATGCGCCGATGCAAGATCACGAACGACACCAGGAGACACGATATTTGTTAACACAGTTCAGCTTTCGTCTACTTCTGCGGAGCTCTGATTATGGGCGCTCCTCCCTAAACCATAATACCGCAGCATACCGGCTGTACAGGTTACGGCCACAAAACCTAACAAGCCTGATGTTTGATTCAGAAAAGGCTACGAGATTTTCATGATTGGGGCCTCTATTATTATCATCTTTGCACTAAGCATCACTGTACCAGTGCCCTAAGTTGGTGCTACTGGTAGGCCATATTGTGTTAATTAAGGATTGTTGGCTCATAATCATGTTTTAGAAAGAGATTTTTGACAGGGAATTCTTTCGTTAATTATGTCAGCCGCTAAAAAGAGCCCCTGAGATATAATTTCCTTTATTATTAGCCCATGTTTTGAGCAGAAAGGCATTGAGAGCATTGCGACTAATTTTAGACTTAAGACAAGTGGTGTATTCAGACTTAAGACAAGTGGTGTACATGTTCACCATTAAACTGAAGTAAAAAGTGTCCACACATATGACCTACATGTCCATTGGTGAACACTAAAGCACAAATCAATCAATCAAACGGATTTGTTAGATGTCATGTATGCTCCCACTAAGAAACTGAAAAGGTAGAGCAAAAGAAACAGGTATCTATGGACCAAAGGTAGCCTATAGTTGTTTTTCGGTCTGAAATGAGCTGCAAGCCTACACTGCAATCCACTTTAGATCCTCCTATTCTGAATTTAGCGTGGTGCCCAGTTACTGTATCACCCAGAAGCTGCCCCATGACGATATTTTGAACATTTTATTTAAACAAATCACAAAATAAACATACATCATACATAAGTAGATTCAAAACATGTATCAGAAATTCACAACTTTTTATGTACAAACGTCACAAATTCACAATTTTTTTAATATGTATTCGTCACAAAATTCAAATTTTTTATATGAAAAAACAAATGCACAATTATTTTTGGTTGAGGCTAGCACACAATGGGCTTATTGGGGTGTAAGCTGAAAATCCCTCCCTTGTACCCACGGCCGCCGGCGACATGGCGGTACCTCACCACTGGCCCGTCGCAGCCGCCGGCCTCCTCCCCGTCGGGCCCCCTCCGGCGGCGCCGCCCACAGGTCGCGTAGTACCCGCTGCAGCAGCAGCAGACGACGACGACCAGAACCACCACGCCTGCGGCGAACGCCGCGCCGGCCCACCGCCCCAGCGCGGCCGCGCACTCCCGGAGCGCCGGGAGCGCGGAGGCGAGGAGGCGGAGCAGCTCCGCGAGCCTCGCCCGGAGGACGTCCCACGGGAGGATGGTGCCCTCGTCTTCCTCGAATGCCGGGAGGGAGCCGAGAGCTGCGCGCGCCAAGAGCGGCGCGGCGACCTTCCCTGGCGCCGCCATGGTGGTCGCGGCTTCGCGCTCTGGTTGCTTGCTCGTGGCTGCTATTCTCGGCTTCGCGCGGCCGTTTGATTAGGCGGGTGATTAGCGCGGGGATTAACGGCGACGGCTCTGGCAATTAGTAGAGTGAGGGTGTCGCTGGACTCGGTCTGCCAAGCCACGGAATGGACCGTGCTGAGTTGGCATGAAGTTGCAGGCTGCAGGTCTTCGACAATCAGAGTTGGTATCAAATAAAAATCAATCAGTTGGAAATTTCTCTACGCAAAATTCTCTAAGATCTAGGTCATGTTCTTTTGAGCTGATGATCTGAACGATTGAACAGATGAACGGTTGAAAGGACTGAATTTCGAGAGCTTTTTGAGGTAGTCTCGAGATTCGGATCCATTTCGTTTGACTTGCTTTTTAAAGCATTAGGAATCATCTTTAAACAACGAAAAAATATACTACAAAACTCAAATCATATGTTTTTTTCAAAACGTAAATAAGTCAATAAGTTGTTAAGTCGTTAAGCTGTTAAACTGAAAAGAACGAGCCCTTAACATCGCTACATGTCATTGAAAAATTAGGACATATTTACAAACACGGCACATAAAGATGTCATGCGATGACGTGGAAGAATGGGTTCGTGGGCTAATGATAAATGTATTGCTCCATTTTATTTTCCATAGTTTTCAATGAATAGATTTGACTTGTCCATTTCATTTGACCACACGTATTACCCACTTGACTAATACCATGGACATACAAAACCATTGGCCACTGCTGTATGGAATGCAAGTAGTTATCATGTATGAGTTCCCTCAAATTATATTATTTGATGTCGAGCAATAGGTTCTAAACAACAATTTGCCTTCATTAAAATACATGAGGATATAAGGTAACCGATGAGTGGTGATTGAGAGGTGCTAGGCTTGTGGAATTTGGGTGGGTCTTATGATTTTTTGAGGAAGATCATCCATTTCATTCCTTAAAAGCTTTTTGCAATTTACAATCAAACCTCTGAGAAAACTCAATACAAATAAGGCCTAATCACTAAGCATCCGAAGAAACTCTTTCCTCTCACCATGCCGATGTTGAGAATGAAGGTCAGTAATGTCGACTGCACCTCTGGGCTCAACTCCTCTAGCCATCGAAGAGGATTAATGGGTCTACACCAAGAGTGGTCGAGGAAGGATTCAAATCCGCGGTGACCATGGAGGAGGAAAAAGAGGCCAAATAGGGACCACCGCCACTATCACCAATGAAACCAACGACGGAGTCTTCTGCAACCAAATCCCCTTCCTACTTTCTCCAAAATGATCTCCACTGCACCATAGGGAGCCTCCAAAGCCTAGTCGGCGAGGAGTTGATGACGACGCAACAGCCAAACTCGACGAAACCCTACCGGAGCTTAACTGTGAAGACATCACAAGCCAACTCATCTCATCGATGAAAGCCTCTTATTCGCAAACTTTGAACTACTGCTAAACTTACTACTACACATCCTCTGGCATGAATCCATGCCCACGACCCCAACAACGACACAGAGGGCACCAAAAGCCCTGACTAGATCTGGAAGGCAAGGGTGCTGACAGAGAGGTTGATATAGAACCCCGACACCGAGGAAGCAAACGAGTGAAGCTCCTCCCACCACCGATGAAGATGATGCCGAGGAGGCGCTATCGAAGCTCCCCATCGTCTCCAATCCCGTTGCATCCCCTTCATCGAAGCAAAATCCCTAACAAAACTCTTCGTATCTCTACATCTAGACAGTCCCCCCGACTTGGGCGATAGCTCGATAGCTCTCTATTTCAATTATAGCGGGAGGTATTGGATTTATCTATAGTGTTGTGTTGCAATAGAATGTAGCAGCCGTAAAACTTTAGTGATACACCGGCAAAATAAGACTAAAAATTGCTATTTTGTTGTCCCTAAGACGCAGCTGCCCAACCTATTCATATGACACATATTGACCTTGTACATTTCATCTTAGCGTAACGTAGCGTTTTACTGTAGTATAATTTGAGAGTTTTTTAAAAAGATGTTTAAACATTGTAAAAGAATAATTTAAAAATAATTTTATGATCTTTAAGAGTAACACTAAAAATCTGAGAAAAATTATTACAAATTATTGCACCAAATAGGCTATATGAAAAGGATAAATTTAAGCTGAAAATAACAAGGCCATTATCCTCGTGTGAGTGAGAAATAGTGTCAAGGTGTCGAATCGGACGTCGATGAATGTCAGTATCAGTATGCGAATTGCGAAGTCCATGTCAAATCAAATGGACCCGCTGCCTGGCCTAGCTGGCTGGATCGTGTCTGCCCGGAAGGTGGCCCCACCTGTCAGACCTCGCCCATCTCTCGTACGCTCGCCGGCTCGCCGCACGCACGAGAGACCAGGGACAGGGAGAAGAGGAAGAAGCATCTGCCTCACTCCGTCCGTGTCTGTGTGCGATCTCTCCGCCGCATCGGATCTCCGATCGCCCAGCCGCCCTCGCCGCCGCGCCGCCGCCGCCCCCCGCCACCATGGTTAGCGGCGCCTCCCTCCTGCCTCTCTCCCTACCTTACCATCCCTTCTTCCTCACGTACGCATTCGGGCCCGTACGGCCAGCGGCGGGCCGCACGTCCCCGCCCGCTGGCTTCTCTCTCTCTCCTCCGAGGCTGGCTCGCCGCCTAGGCCTGACGAAGGGCGGCCACGGCGCGTTCCGGCCGCCGTCTTAGTTCATGTGGTTTAGTTCTTACCGCCCGTGCGCGGCTTGTAGGTTAAGATGCTCGCCGCTCGTCGTGCTCCCCCCAAACTGCCAGAGGCCCAGAATTTGCGAGACTATTTGGCGAGTGGAAGAAGCTGCGGTCGCCTATTGGCCGTATAGATCGGTACTCTCTGTTTTGCCCTAAATTTGAGCGTAGTTCGTCCCTTAGGCGGTGTGATCTGGGGGCTGGAAGCTGGATTTTGCGGTGCTGCCGCAAGCCTAGCCTGTGTCGCTTGGGATGAGTATGGAAATATTTGTGGATTGTGAATCTGTCTGTAGTACAAAGTTAGTTCACTGAGGGCATGCGAATTTTAACTGGAATTCGGATATACGAGCTTGCTTAGCATGTCTGTTTCTTTCTTTCTTGAGAAAAGCATGCCTGTTTCTTAAACTCCAACCAAAATGCCAATTGTGGTGCTTTGTGTGCTGTGCTTGGTTGGCTTTATGAGCAGGCACTTTCCATATGATCTCGTACTCATCTTTTTTATATATTAATTAATCCATCTTCCAATGTGGACATGCTTCCTCTGATTTCTGTGACTGTAGACTATGTTAACTGAATTCTATCTACATGTGTTCAGAATTATATCATCGGAGCATTCAAGCCGCCATGTGACATCTCGATCACATTCTCTGATGAAAGAACCAGGAAGCAGGTAGACCTTGATATCTTTATTTTCACAAATCATGCATGAACCTAAGTCCTGCTTATCATTTTATGGCTTAAAAATGGTAGATTTCCACTTCTGATTTTGCAGGTTTCAGTCAAGAAAGATAATGGGAAGACAACAATGGTCCCTGTTTTCCAGAGCCTGGAAACAATATCCGGAGATGTATTATTTTGCCTATTTTTCTAATATGCTTATTTCGATATATCTTGCTCCTGTGGAGTCCAATATTGAGCCCTGCTGGCCTCAGGTGTCAATAGCACCGGTCCCAGGTAAAAGGATTGAACACATGGGTGTCAAGATCGAGTTGCTTGGTCAAATAGGTACTACATGTTATCCTCAAATGCTGCTTATTCTATCAAACCCTGCATGATAATTGTTATCACATACATTTTTACTTCTGTAGATTGCTGATGCTTACGATTTTACTAAATTTCGTGGGTGTTAGTTATCTGTGTTCTAGGTCTTCATAAGCACCTCATTTCTTGTTACATATGTATTCAGATTTGCTGCATTACTCTAAAATTCTAGTTGTTTCTCTCTTTACATTGGTAGTGCGCGTCCTTCTGCATTTGCAGGTTGACGTTACATTTCCCATGCTATATTTTGTAGTGCTGATCTAGATTATTTTGTTTACTTGGCCATGTAAAGTGTGCTCTCTGTTTAGATAACATTTCATACTGTTTTTAGTTGTGCTGGGCATCTGTTGCAATATGTGCCCAGCGCATGTTCTGTCTGAATATTACTTCCTTTTCTCCGGATGAAATGCATGCGTTTATTGACAAAAGTATTGCTTCGTTGTTATTAATACTCGTCCAAAGCATATACTAATTACTGTAGTCTACTATTCAGTATATTAGGCTCTCTTAAGCCCTGACATTTACCATACGTGGTCAATTTTGTTACAGAGCTGTATTTTGATCGAGGAAACTTCTATGACTTCACTTCATTAGGTAAGTGTCTGGTGCAAGATATGCCAATAGGCAATAGCCTTTCTGTTGGACTGCGCTCTGAAATTCACTTTTCTTTCTTGTTTTGGTGGACCTTTGACTCCAGATTTTTCTGGGAACATAGCCTAATTAGTAGTTATTAACCTGAAGAAGAGGTAGATTAGTCCCATGGTGGAAGCCTAACGTGATTAGGTGAATAGTGCCAGCATATCATACTTGTAGTGCCCAGATGTTGTTAATTATGGGTTAACCTTTTTACGTGAAACAATGCTGAAAGCATATGTGGGGGTGCTATGTAGATTCTTGCCACAATGTGAGGGCTAGGATTGAGCGAATTTTGGGTTCAAGGTGTTAGTGGTGTTCCTTATTTTTCTTTTTTTCTGAATGATTAATTATCTTTCTGTTTTTGGCAGGTAAGAAACTACTCTCCTGTTCCTACAATCAACAATAGCATCAAGGTGAGTTCTTATTAACGAACTATATTTATCATAAACTTGACCATGCCTTGATTAGGTTAGCAACTTTAGATGAGAAGGCCTCACCTGAAGGCTCTACCTCACACCCTCTGGATTCTGATATGAATCATGACAAATCAAATGTTGGGAGGGACATTACCCTGGGGCCCTCCTCCGTGGCAGTTTCTCTCTTTAGTAGTAGCAGACACTTTTTTTTCTAATATCCCCGCAGATGGAAGTTTAATACTTTATAACACTTGATTGACATTCTATTATAATCAGCATTATCTTTACTTGCAGAACTATTGCTGTTTGATGTGGTTAAACCACTGTATATTTGATTATGTGGTTCATGTTATTTAATTGTCCTTTTCAGATGGAAGTAGGGATTGAGGATTGCTTACACATTGAGTTTGAATATAGCAAAAGCAAGTAAGATTAATCATATATGGCTAGCTCTCTGGTTGTCTGTTCTGATACATTGCTCAATTTGAAAATCCATGGTATTGGTCTCATTTTCATTTTCATGTTCAGATATCACCTCAAGGATGTGATTATTGGGAAGATATATTTTCTGCTTGTCAGAATAAAGATAAAAAACATGGAGCTGGAGATTCGTCGTCGGGAATCAACGGGATCAGGCCCCAACACATATGTAGAAACTGAGACGCTTGCAAAGTATGAGCTGATGGATGGTGCTCCTGTCAGAGGTATGTTACATAATTTTATGGTTTTGGCACAGTTCTTTACATGTTTGTCTTGTGAAATGAGGTCCAAAAGGTCGATGTGTGCTTGCTTCGGGTTATAAACAGTAACACATTCATGGAGCTCATGGTTACATTTTTTTTAATCTACATATTACTTAGGGTCTTACCACCTAAGGGTTAAATGGCTTTCTGAATGCCAGAAAATCTTTGCATACAAATAGGGTAGCATTAATTTTGAGCGATGCCAAGCATATATAGAGGACTGACTGATCACTGAGGCAAGTTCATTTTTAATTACCAACTGGTCCTGGGGATTTCTTCTCTGTTATCATGTGACACGTGGATGTTGATGACGTACATGTCCTATGTTCCAAAGTCCAAACAACTCGTATCATAACAACTTCTTTATGTAAATATCAACCACATGTAGGCCTTGCCTTTTTGCTGGGACCATATAACTTTGTCCTGTGTACATTTGAACTAGGACTGTCTGTGGGGATCCTCCCTATTACAAAAAAGCACATTGCTTGATGCATTAAGTAATACCTTTTCTTCAGATGGTTATAGAGGTAAAGTTTATAACTGGACGTGAGCTGTCAATACCAGACACCTATAGTTCGCCTGGCCCCTGGTCAGATGTATTTGGTGTTTACTGCTTACCCTGTTTTCCCATCCCATGTGGTGTGCTTGCGATGTTATTGGCGCTCATTTGCTGCGTTGTGCTTAGCCCCCCCTTTGTTTTGCAGGAGAATCAATTCCAGTGAGGCTATTCTTGACGCCTTACGAGCTGACCCCAACCTACCGCAACATAAACAATAAATTCAGCGTCAAGTACTACCTCAATCTAGTCCTTGTGGATGAGGAAGATCGGAGGTACTTTAAGCAACAAGAGATCACCATGTATCGTCTTCTCGAAACTCCCCAGGCATCCGTAGAATCCAACTTGGAGCAGTAAGATGCTCACCTTTCGAGTTTTGTACAAGCGAGCAATGTAGCTAGAGCGATGTTGAGTTTACCTGTATATAACTACAGAAGAGCACCGCAGTTCACTACTGCTATTTGCGCTGCACTCAAATTGTGTGTTGTTGTATTCCTTGTTGTACTCCTTTGTGGTTAGGTGCGTTGCTTGTTCTTGCATGACCATGTTTGCTGATATGTTCTGCAACATCTCAGTTTATCTCAATGACAGTGCTGTAATGTCATAAGTAAACCAATGTAGATTTTACTTGGGGCATCTTGTTTTCATGATATATAATTTCACACCTCTATATCGTGTCCCGGCGTAGCACTTGGGAAGTCTCACTTTCTGTAATTTAACATGCAGTTTCCAAATTCTGCAAATTTCACTCTTTAATTTAACTATTGAACAAGTAGCAAGTAAACACTCAAAACAGATCTTACACCTCTCAACCCCGAAAGCTTCTTGATTCTTATGGCTGAATGCACGCCGTCACATGCCACCTCCTCCCATGTCAGTTCTAAACCAAAACAAAAACCATCACACGACAGCATCATCTCCAACCTTATTACTCCCTCGATTCTATAAACCTGCATCATCTCCAATCTTATTACTCTCCCCTTTTTTTCTATAAACCTCAGTGCTTCCCTTCTCCCTATTCAGCTCTACACACAAACCTCTGGCACCAAGAACACCATAGAATCATAGATTATCATCACCAACTGAACTCTTCACTTGTCCAGTGTCAATCACCAAGATCACCAAGAACTCTTAATTCACTCCTCCAGTGTCACTGTCACCACCAAGATGGCGCTGAAGAACGAACGGCGGGAGCCGTGGAGCTCAGGCGAGGAGCCAGAAGTCCCTCTGGCGCCTGGTGGTGATGAGGTAGCCGCCGCCCCGGCGGCTCTTCCGCCGGACGGCGAGCGCCATGCACGCCGCGTTCTGCACGCAGTACTCGGCGGCGCTGGCGGCGGCGCCGCCGCCCTTGCCGCCGGCGACCCACAGCAGCAGCAGCCGCCACGTGATGGAGCGCTTCCTCTGGCCCACGACGAGCAGCGACGCGCCCTGCCTCCTCGCCGCCTCCACGATCGTCGGCCCGCGCTCCTTCCCCTCCACCACCGACACCTCCACGCGCACCTGCTGGGAAGCCATGAGACCCGAGCGGAGCGGATATATACTACCCATCTCTCTGTTCTAGCTGAAAATTTAAGCTAATTTGTTGACAAAATGATAGTATGAGAATAATGGTGTTTGGTGGCTCAGTGCCCACGAGTGGTTCGGTTCCCATGACACAAGCCGAACAATCCTGTTTTGATACGACCAATCTACGTGTACCAAATGGATCAAAGATGAGAAAGATCGACCGGCCAAAGTGAAAAATGCTATCGATCCGAATGGTCCTGGACTGAAGCCACCTAGGAATATATCTCAGGAAATTGGATCATGAGTTGAGTTTAAAGCTTTAAAAATAAGGTTCTTGTTGATACACTGACTGCTTTATGGGCCATTTGGTTATGTTGAAATGATATGGTCCTAGACTCTGACTTTCTCCTCAGCTCCCCTAATCCATGGCTGCAACGACAGCTTCGACTTCCTCCCCGGCTTCCCCAATCCATGGTGATGGTGACAACCCAGAATCCGATAAACATATTAGCATCCAATAAACATTAACATATGATGGCTCAGATACGATATTAACATATTAGCATACAAGAAACATTAACATCAGATATGTTGGTACATATAAAATTAGAAGAAAGAGAAAAATAAATTTAGAAAACTAGACATAGTTTTGCTGGAGCGATAGAGGACGAGAGTATCTAATATGAATAATAAGATTCTCTTCCAGAGAGTTGCTACATATTAGAGGTTGGTGCCCGAAAGTTCTGAACAAGGGGCCATAGATCCCAGCTCACTTATTTTTGAGCCGGCTAGGGTGGGTACACAACGGATGGGAGTCAACCTAACAATGAAGAAGGGGTGCAGTTTGTGAAACGCAATCGAGGGCCATGATCCTGTCTAGGGAAGTGTACACATGCATGCACAGATGCACTGGCCCCTTGACGGATGATGGTCACCACATGCACAGCCTCATCTCTGATCTCCGTGGTGGTGTACTGGTGTGGTCTTACTCTCTAGCCTGCAGCTGTTTGTTGCTGGGCGCCTTCTCCCTTTTGTGATTCGACAGTAAACGGGGCCCCCTCTTTCTGCTACTGTTTGACATAGAATGCATTGTCTATTTGTCTTGCCAGCAATATATATCAGCTAAAGAAGGCGAAGAAACCGGTTTGCCCAGTATTAATTCACCTGTAATTTCTTGGGTCACAGAAAAGCTAGGCAAGATATTTTTTGGACCAAGAAGCTAGCAGGCAAAATCTTTACACTATCATGTTTACTGAGGGCTGTCGGCGCAGAGCATTTACCAGTGTGTAAACAGCAGATCAGAAGTACATTATTGTGTCACTTCACTTGCCAGAAGGCAGGAAAGGGGCAATCTTGGAGAGATGAGATATCCAGGGATTTCAAGAACAGTTTTTCCTTTCCTGCAATTTAATAGTTCTTTTCTAAGATCTTCCTTTTTTTAAGTAACTAGTAGGTCTCAAATTAACGTAGCTCTTGGGTTTTCAACCAAAAAAAGGAGGTGAGCTACACCAAACTGATCAACTTAACTTCTGGTCCAAAGTGGCGCGCAATATAAAGGTGAAACAAGAGAAAAGCTACCTCTTGGAAGGACTAGGAAGTAGAGGTGGGAAAGGACACTCAATTATGGTGTAGTCTCATTAGAGTCTGCTTTCGTTAGCTTATTTTATTTGGCTTATTTACTTATCTAATTTATTTTTTAATTTTGAGAGCTTTTAAGATAAAATTAAGAGCCGAGTGTACTTTCTTTAACTTATGTTTTAGAGGTTTTAGAAAAGTCTTTGATATATAAAAAAGACGGATTTAAAAATTAAATTATTTTTAAATAAGCAAGGATAAGTAAATATACAAATAAGCGGAAGAGAAGAGACCAGTGAAAACTAGAGCTCGACCACATATGTCGTATACACCATTCACCAACATACGCGTACCTTAAAGGTTAATACCGCTCATTATTGCTGCCCAACCTTGCCCCGGGTCTAGGATCCGTCGTGCTAGCAACCTTATGGTACCTCTGGCTCGAAAGAAACAATCGCGTTTTCAACTCAAAGGAGTTGTCACCGATGATCTTCTTTGATTTGCTCGTGGAGGTCCTGCGTCTTTGGAGGGTGGTAGACGCTTGTTTTGTAATAAGTTAGCTCACTTGTAACGCGCGTCCAGGCGAATACGCCTAAACCTCCCCCTATTTTTTTAATCTTGTAACCTTCTTGTTGAATTAATACAAGGCAGTTCTCCTACCTTTTCCTCAAAAAAAAATTATTGGGAAGTGGTGTCTTGATTTATTTATGTTAACGAAAGAGTCCGTGTTAAAGAAAGACCGCACTTTTCTCTCTTGTCTAAACCCCAGAGCACTAATGTTCCAAACTTCTTATGTTCTATGTATCCGTAAATTGGATTCTACTGCAGATCGATCCCGGAATCATCGCATTGTGGTGCTGGAAAGAAACTTTGATTTGTACCACAAAGCAGGGGATGATCTGTTCAACTGGTACCTATTGCACCGGTCCTCAATGATGCAAACTAACAAGCAGGGACCAGGTGTATTAGTTAGCTAGCTCTAGATGGCATCAGACCATCTCTTTATCAACCATCACGGGGCATTGAATTTGTAGCTATTCTAGTGTGCAACATCAACCTCAATCTTGATGTTGCAAGTGGTATTGATTCCATTGCTTGTACTTTTGTAGATTGTGTTAAACACCAGCGTTTTGGTAGTGGTGTACTTCAGCATAATGAGATTGTACATCCTAGGAGATACAAGTGCAAGTTTTCCTCAAGTACACCCGATAAGAATAACATAATTCTCTGAATGCAAGTTTCTTTTCTTAAATTCTTGAAAAACCTACACGAGCATAAGAATAGTGGGTACTGAAGAATTGGTCAACACAAGCATTGCATAGTGAACCATATATACCTTTTTCTTTTTTTTTAAAAAAAAAGAATCTAGTGTAGAAAAAAAGCATCACATAGTACAACTCATAGTAGTTTCACCTGACCAAAATGAGAAATAAGCCAATAACAAACCAAAAAAAAAAAATTTGTTTTCGTACCTCTGGTCTTTTAGCCTGGCAAATGCTCCTCATGGCCTCCAGGTGCTGATAACCTCTTGGATCATCTCCTAATTAAAGACCAATCAAACACGATAACTATTTCATCAGTCGCAAAATAGTCGATTAACTAGCAAGATAATCTGCATGCATATAGGCAGAAGGACATCAGCACGTATGACGTATGTACATACAGGCTTGCTAATTAAAGACCAATCAAACACGATAATCATCTTATCAGTCGCATGCAAAATCGTCAATTAACTAGCAAGATAATCTGCATATATGCAGAGTGAGAGTGGCATCAGCACGTATATATGACGTATGTACATACGGGCTAGCTAGCTAGCTAGGCAGCTTAGCTTACGGTTCTTGGCGGCGGCGCCCCGGACGACGTCGAGGAGGACGACGGTGTCGCACGGCCGGATGGAGTGCGAGAGCGCCCACTGCAGCGCCGTGCGGGCCTCGTCGCCGCCGCCGTCGGCCACCACCATCACCTTCCTCCCCACCGCCGCCGCCGCCTCGCCACCTTTCTCCTCCTCCTCCTTCTTGGCACCGCCGCGCTCGTGCTGGCCGTCGCCGGAGCAGGCCTCCCTGGAGGCGCATATCGGCGGCGGCGCGGCGTCGGACCGGACCCGGTGGAGGCAGAAAGACGGGAGCGATCTGGCCATGGTGGCCGTGCTAGATGGCTGTAGCTCACTGCTCACTGTAGAGGGAAGTGAAAGGGGAGGGAGATGGCATGATACGAATTAATAGCTGTGAGCTGGCTTGTGGCTCCACGGTGCTGAAGAACTGCCCACGCTGAGGTGTAGGTTGATGTGTAGGCCTTTTGGGGTTTATGTAAATTTTTATGCTAGAATCTTTTAAAATTCTTAGAATTTTATAAGTTATGTTCTCTCCAGCTTTATCTATCGATCTTATGATTCTTATCAACTTATCTAGCTTATCTTACAAATCCGAAAGCTTTTTACTTTAGCCTCTAGAGCTTAGCCCCCTTTGTTTGACCTTTTAAAGTCTTTTAGACACAATTTGAGATAAAAATAATTAAAAAAACTAAATTGTTTCTATTTTAAACAAAGATAATCAAATAAACCGACAAGTCAAATAAATGGTAAGAGCATGGCCAACAGCCACTGTATCAGCTGCCCGCTATCTACTGTGGTGGAGGAGCCTGGGAGAGGCATCGCTAGGCCTGGAGTTTAAATTCCCCGCCCATCGCTACAGTACTGCGCAGTGATGCAGGGGTTGATACACATGCTCTAAAAAAAGATCATTTCTTTGGATATATTATGAGTTTAGTTTAGAAGACAAATCTATAAACAATTCAAATTTGAAATTCAAACACATCTGTTGTCTAGCTGTCCTTAATCATTATTATTATTTTTTTAAAAAAGAGAAA
Organism: Raddia distichophylla; assembly: GCA_005191435.1. Lineage (NCBI taxonomy): Eukaryota > Viridiplantae > Streptophyta > Magnoliopsida > Poales > Poaceae > Raddia > Raddia distichophylla. The sequence goes on from SPJY01016462.1 coordinate 824,315, forward strand.
CACCTAGATGAGAAGAAGAGGGCAGTTTGCCAATCCCTAGATCACACAGATCATTACGCTTTTGTCCACGGACAATAGAGTGATCCAAGAAAGTGGGGGCATGCAAGGCAAGGGACATGTCGTCAATCATTTTGGACATGCTGCTCAGCTTAGCCCAGGCTGCTGCTGTGGCCATAAAGCCGGGCATTGTGGCATGATTTGGCTAACCACAGATGCAGGCAATGCTTTGCTTTGACAAATGCGTGCCTGCCCTGATGAGCCGGCTGATCATCCAGGCATGCATGTACATGTTTGCATCACCGACAAGCTAGCCAGGCAGCCAGCACATCTCCCAGGCCATGATGAGAGCAGCATTCTTGATTAGTTGGTTTGTGATCAGCAGCTAGCTTAATTAATGCTGCTGATTTGTCGATCTGGTGAAAGTTTAATTAAGAACGGATTGTTCCAACAAAAGCTGCTTTTGCAGGTTTTACGCAAGGCTTCCATGCTTCACAGTTTCAGGGAGAAGGATAGGCAGCATGATGGCGCTTTTGCACAGAACCATCAGCTGTGTGTGCCGCAACAATGTGGTACTGCTTGCAGTTGCAGATGGATAATCGAATTCGAAGCATTATAGAAGCCCTTTTTAGTTATGTTGTCCAAGGTACTGTCTCTGATCTTCTGTAATGCATTTTTGCGAAAAAGCTCGTCAATTGTAATAAATTTTTGCACGAGGTTCTTTCCACCTCATCCTCTCACTCTCACTCTTAACTCTAACTCTCTCCTGTTAACATGTTGATCCCATTTTATTTAACTAGGAAACAATTAATGCAGCTTATAAATTAATGATGCATGTTTCATGCCTAGAGGTTTAACTTAACCGAGTACCAATATGATCTCACCATACCCTGGAGGTTCACAGGGTCTTCAACCTCTCAACTTAACTCGACAATTTGATAGACTAGACGTCGCATACACTCCTCTATAGAAAAAATGTTCTAGCTCGTTGGTCTGTCGTGTCGGATAGTCCGATGGTCTGAACACCGCAGACACTCCTCCATAGTCAAAACGTTCTGATGTGTCGAATTATCTGACTATCTAGTGGCCCAAACACCATATAAACACCCTTCTAGACCAAAACATCATGGGTGTTGGACAGTCTAACGATTCAGACACTGCAGAACCACCCTTCTGCACAAAACATTCCAACACACCAAACTATTGCACAAGATCGTTCGACGACAACGAAACAACACTAGAAACTCCCAAAAAGGGCACTCCCTAAACCTAGGACTCACCTAGGTGCTTCATGGACACAAACTTAATATAACTACATCAAGATCATCGAACACCCCTAAAGTTCAAGCCAAAACAAATAAACAAATCATAGACTATAATTTGAACCCTATTGAACACTGCCTTCAAAAAAACAAAGTCCATCACATTGATGCCAACTAAAACCTCAAGGTTTGAAGTAGAAAGATCCATCGTCATCACCAAAAGAACAAATATTCATCGATATATCTATGGGGTCTTTGCACCTTACAAATCCCACCCTCGTGAGTGGCATATAAGCAATTTTTTTCTACTAGAGCCCTTTCTTTGTCCTAGACCTCTCTCGCTATCAGCTCTTTGTGCTCCAACGTGAAACATGGAGACCACCATGTCATGCGCCATAGCCAGCTCAACACATAAGACTTCATCGTGACTTCGGGCATCCAATGGTGATGTCCCTTCCATCTTGCTTGTCATTGTGAGAGAGAAGATGAGGTTGGGAAGGGGTAGGGACTCAGGATGAGGTCACTCGATTTGTGGGAAGAGGGAGGTGATAGAAATAAGTGGACATAATTGCTGAAAATTAAAAAAGAGGGACAAAATGGTGGACAATGGAATATACGGGAAGAATTCAGCTTTATAATGGCATTGATGAGATTTCTAATTTTTTGACATTATTTATGTAAAACACGGACCTTGTAATGCAGCATGGATGTATATGGTAATATCGCGCTTTTAAGGTAAAATGTGTGCTTTTGTATGAATTCGGAGCACACACACTCATATCCATCCATTCGGTAGACAACATGCGAAGAGAATTAGAACTTCAATGGCACATGCGTATGATCCTTTATCGTGTCCAGAATATTTCAAAAGGTGAAACAATAAAGTATAGACCTCCGGAATGGAATATGTATGAACAGAACAAACGAAGCATATGTTGGTTAGGGATGACAATAATATCCATGGATCCGGGTATGGGTATCATTTCTTACCTATGTGTTGGTGTCTGGGAATCGCGCTCCTGAAGAGCAGCGGGTCCGCGGACCGGCAGACGAATTTGTAGTTGGAGTAAGGCCCAACGACAACCCTTCTCAGCAGCCCAGGTGGCGGCCGAGCCTGTGGGGGCTCAGGCCGCTCTGTCTTCCCAGACTAGGCCTGGTGCAACTTGGCGATCCGGGTACGGGTCCTTCGTACGGTAAAGGGTAAGGAGAAAAACGGGGGGAGAAGAAGGAAGAAAGGAACAAACCACAAAGACACGAGTGATTTACCCTGGTTCGAGCCCCCACTGCCGAGTAATAGCTCTACTCCAGTCTCGTTGATTATACGGTGGGAAACAGTACAAGGGCGCCCAGACCGGGCATGAAGGCACCGATCCCGAGCTTACAGAGGTGTCTAAGGACTATGCCTACTGCTAAAGAAGTTTCGGGTGCTTGGGCGCAGTGGAATCTGGATCAGGCTACCTAAATCACTTCAGATTGCTTGGCCTCAACTGCCTCGAGGCCTTTCCTTTTACAGGCGCGGCGGGCCACCCGGAGTCGATCCAGTGGGCCCCGCGCCGGTCTTTGCTTTAGTGGCGACGTTCTTGTCTCATCCCGGGGCTCTGTCTGGTCTTGAGCCTGCAGGGAGAAGCTGGTCAGGTAAGTACCGGGCACATGTTTGTCTTGGAACGCCGATGCGGGGAGAAACCTTCTTTAGGGAAAAAGCATTTTTCCTTTATCCCCGATATAGCATTTGACTGGACCGGGCCAGCCTCGCGCCGCCCGTTGGGGGAGTCACGTAGCGTAACAACCGTTTGTTACCTGCCAAAGGGGGTAGACAACAAACCGAGCTGCCCGCGTGCTTTTCCCTCCGGGCTGCGGGTTCCCGGGGGTGCTCAGTTCTTTCCGGTCAAGGCCGGAGGAAGTGTGGTGGGACGCGACGGTCGTCGCCACGTGCCCACAGACCGACGGACTATCCGCGGGACCGTCCCCTAGGCTAAGGCTAGCCCGGGAGGTGCACGACGCCTGCTAAGGCGTGGTTTTGACCTGGTCAAGCCCGGGGAAGACCCTGGCGGGCTAGGTGCTTCTTTTAGTATGGCCGGGGACGGCCTTTTGGATCTTCTGTTTGTACGGTGGACCGATACAGAATCGACCCAAGGCCTACCTCAAGATGGGTCGGTTATCAATCACCAACACTATGGGTTTTCGGGTACGAGTACCTGAAATCAGCGGGTACGGACATGGGTATTGTTTTGTACCCATGGATACTCAATGGATACCCGAAATAATTGAAAATAGTTGTTTATATTATGTGATTTAGTAATTAGTATCTGTGATTTTAATTTTTCAATTTATAGTCCATGTGCTTTATATATATCTGTCTAAATGTTAGCAACACGTGTGTCAAATGAAAATATACTTAATTAACTAGCTGTTGTGTGATTCAATGTTTTATATTCGGTAACTCTAGAGTGTACGGATATGAGTACCTATTGGGTATCGGGTACCTGCTGGGTATGGTTATGGGTGTGCATATGTACCCATAGATAGAACCGGGTCCGGATTGGGTAATATCTTCGGGTATCGGGTATGGGTATGACTCAGGCGTACCCGGTAATACTTACCCGATTGCCATCCCTACACCTAGTAAGGTTCAATCCTCGTTTTAACATGCTTTTATTGTTTGACAAGATCGTCGACTTTAACAAGATCCTTATCAGGTCATTTTCCCTAAATTTGATGAAGGAATTCTCCAAAATCGCTCCTTTAAATCTCCTATTTGGTTTCTTATTTCCAGGATCCATCCATACGAATAGATAAGATTATATTTTCCTTTGTTATCATATTTGGTTGAGATTTCAACATGTGTTCGTAGAGGATAGCATTATAGGAATATTTTTAGTAGCATGCATAGGGCCAAATTGAGGAATGATGTTGAAGATGCTTGGTTTTAACAAACGGCTTTTACTTAAATTCAAATTATAAAAAAGGAAAAAAATTATATATTACACCATAAACTATAACCCTTCATCTACAAAACCCCCTAAACTACAAACTATGCATAGACGAAGGGTCATAATTCATAGACGAAGAGTTTATAGACGAAGGGTCATAGTTTATGGTGTAATATAATTTTTTCTATGAAATTATAAATCATTGCATCTATATTAACATTTAAAAATTTATATAAAGATTTTAGCAGTTGCTGCGCGAGTTCGAGTCTCGTCAAAATTCAAAGAGTTGACAATTGTCAGCTTTATTCTTCGCTTTTTTTAAAACGTGCATGCCATTGATGTTCCCTCTGCTTTAAATTTTTTGTTGTGCTCCTTGCTTTAATTTTTCAAAATATGCATTTCCTTTTCCATAATTGCTGCTGTAAATTTTTTTTTTTAACGAACGGGGCATGCGCTCTGCCATTTCATTAAGAAGAAAGAAATGATACAACACCAGGAAAGAACGGCAGCCACTAGCAAAACCGAAAGGGATGCATGACCGAAAAAACAGACCGCCACCACCTAGGCAATGCAAGGAGCCGACTACCACCGCGACGACGTCGGACACGGCCCATGCACAGGATATGTAGACACAAACTTTTTAAAAATGACCTTAACCAGAGCTACCTGCTGTCACCTAGAATTGTGATTCTCGTGAAACACGTTAAGGTGCTCGGCAATTAAACCTCATTTATTTGTTTCACTCCAACATCTCATATACATGCTAATTTTAAACTCAGCAACAACTAGCAGCATATTCAAAGAAAGGAGTATCAGTGGATAAATTTCCTATAAAACAAAAATTGTCCCTTCACTGATCACCGTCGTTCTATATATATAATGAGAGATGGCTTGCAACCGACTACCATCCAGACTCGTCCAATTTTAATTTGCCATGCAGTCATGCATATTGCGGTGCGCCTCTATTTCTAGTTCATGACTTTCTCCTTTTTTGTTCTTCATTGTCATTAAAATTTTGCCTTGCATTCATGCATTTATGTGCCGCTGAACTCTTTGTTCTTTGTTTATTTGTTTTAAAAAATGTTTGTCATCAGTTCATGGTATACAACTCTACGACACCGACAAATAAAAAATATTGCCACCGAACATATGAAGGAGAGAGCCGAGATAAAAAGGTCGGCTTGCCCTTCCACAATTCCAGAATTGAAAGCATTCTTTAGAAAAGAAACATAAAGATCAGCAAATGCACTTGAATTCAGCAACTCAAACTTTGAATTTCACAGTTGTTATATGAAATGTTGGCTCATCCAATTTAGCATTTGAAGTTTCAAAACGTTAAGCGTTCTAGCACTTCAATTTTTTAATGGCGAAAGCCAGGCGTCGGACGTCTGACGCCTGGCGCGCGGGCCGGACCAGCCTGGGCCGTTGGATCGCCGGCACCGCGTGCATCCGAGCGTGCCAGGTGAGTAGTTAGCCAATGTAGTTGATCGATTTTTCAATTAAACTTCTGATTTTTTATAAAATTCAAACAGTGTTCAAAATGTGTGGAATAAATTTCATAATTCTTCTAAGATCGAGAGCAACCCATTTTAAATACTTTTAATTTTTGATTTTTTCACTTTTCAGTTTTTTATGTTAAACTATGAGAAGGCACTTATGAAACTTACACCTATACTAGCGAAACTTGGTCGTGTGCTGATGAAATCTGATGAAACTTGGATGAAACTTCGATGTAACTTGATGAAACTTGGATGAAACCTGTTGAAACTTGAATTGACCTGATAAAACTTGAAGAAACTTGTTGAAACTTGATGAAACTTGCATTAAACCTTATGAAACTTGATAGTTCGGCAAGTTTAACGAATATAAAATCCAAGTTTCGGTAGGCGAAACCCAAGTTTCAAGAGGCGAAACCCAAGTTTCACCAGGTAAGTTTGTGGATTTATATGGCAACATAAATCTTGTTTTGTTCGTAAAAATACGAGGAACACGTTGGTGCAAACTGTTTTTGGATTAGAGCAACCAGTCAAAATTTATGGCCATTCAAAAGAAAAAATACATGTGGGACCCACCTTGCATGTGCTGCAATTGGCTCCTCCTGTATGTGCGCGCGTTGTAGCCTTTCCGTTTTTAATTATTAATGTTTCTTAGTGTAAAAAAAAGAAGCCGACCTATTTCCAAAAGCTAGACATTTCCACCTTTTGAACTCGTTTCTAGAAAATTTGAAAGCCGCTAAACGGAGCTCTCGAAAACACATCAGGCCAAGTCTTTAAGCTCTTAAAGTTCAACTTAACAAAAATTAATAAATAATTTCAGCTAATAAGAATAGTGGCGAGACAAATTGTTTAGGTTTTTTCTTGGAATAAATCTTGATATGACGGCTCATGTTGTTCATTTTGCCCATCGATCCTAGCCACTCTCGACGGCCAGGAATATGCCATCGAGTCAGACTAGCCTCTCTCGACGGCTCTAGGGCAACCGTCAATACAGACGGCGACGTGGGACCTCGCTCGACGGCTGAACTGTAACCGTCGACACTAAGGGTAACCGTTGGGGCTTGTGAGGTGCACTCCACTCGACGGCTTTATTGTAGCCGTCGAGACAGATAACATTTTTTTCTCAACGGTTGTTTACACCATAGCCGTCGAAATAACGTACACTTGACGGTTTCCATTGACTGCACTCGAGAGAGTAGATCAGTCTCGACGGTTCTGGTTGAAACCGTCGAGAGAAATCCCTGTCTCGAGGGTTTTGCCTTTTGTTGGACTCCGCGGTCAACCCAACGTAATTTGATTTCTAAAAATACAAAACAAAATTTGTTAATGTTCATAAATAATGCGTTCACGTTTCTGTATCAAGTAATGTCATCAGCGAAAATATTAAAATTTTCAGAGCATCTAACGCAACGAACACTACTAAATGGGGTGTTTTACTGCTAAGTTCTAGGTTATCGTGCAGTATCGGATGTTTCATTAGTTACTATACAAAATACGACAAATTCAAAAATTTCAATTTTAATTGACAATCAAAACTTATAAAATGATGTAAAATAACAAATTTATTACATTGATTTTTCTACTTTTTAAAAAATAAATATCAATTAAACTATACATATACAGGTATAAAATTGTATATTCAAATTAGGATTTTCTCGACGGCCTTATTCTGGGCCGTCGATAGTCATAACGCCGTTTGTTAGTTCTAACAGACGGCGTATAAACTCGACGGTTATTATTTCGGCCATCGAGACTAATAAGCAATGGTATGCTGTCTCGACGGCTTTCTTCTGGCCATCGAGTGGTAGCATTGTATATTGACAGGCCTCAGGTACCCGTCGATACCTTTTTTTGGCACTCGAGATTGTTTCCGTTTCCTGTAGTGGTGGGCCCTAGGTCTACATGCCATTGACACAATAATGATATACAGGGGATTAAGATTTTCTGAAGTGGCATGTAAAGATTTGACCTTTTTTGTTTTGTAGTTCTCGACATATCCAACAATGTTAGGCCTCTCAAATTCAGGATTATAAGACCATGCTTATTGCCAGCCCTAAATTTTTGGCCCAGACCTAAATTCATTATTTATATAGGTCTATAAACAATGAATTTGGGGCTAGCAATAAACATGCCCTAACAGTAAAATTAGTGCACATGGCACATTTAAGCCCACCCACGCATATGCCTCCCCCTATTTGGTATCTAGCAGGGCCATGCCGGCAAAATCCGGGGCTCTGTGCCAAACTAAAAAATATGGCCTATCTCTCTAAAAAAAATAGAACTATAATAATGCAAAGGTTGTAATGTCTTACATAGCAATGGGATATATAAAAAAAACATACCTATTCAATTGTTGGTTGCATAATTTTTACTTGAACAACATCAGTCAGAGAAGCCCCCCGCGTGCGCCATGCAAGATTGCGGCCTGCGTTGGAGGCTTGGAGCCTGGAGGGCTGGAGTTAAGCAGTACTGGGCCTAGTGCTAGGTGGGCTTTTGCTGAAATTTCGGGCCCCCTCTAAATTGGGGGCCCTGTTCAATCGAACAGGCCGCACACCCCTGGGCCAGGCCTGGTATCCAGGATTTTTGTTGAAATTTCACATAAATCTCTAACGAGAGGGAGGGGGTTGTAATTTAAAGTGATAATGACATGATCTTGATAGTTTTTTCTTTTTAAAAAGCTTTGTCTTTTCGAAACCTTCATAAAAAATCTTAAAATCATGGCATAAATTCTAGAGAAATACGACACAACGGATGAGACGACCCTATAACCCACACGGACAAGAGCGTAGCACACACAGTAGCCAACTGAGCCGTGCTCCGTTTTCAAAAAATATGCAGTTGTGCACCAACACACCTTATCCAATCAAGCCGCACCCCGTTCACATAGCACACGCAGTCCAGTTCATCTAAAAGGTTCAGACAACGAGAAAAGATAAGAGCAAATCCGTCCATGCTATAACAAATTTCTTCACGTTTTGTGCCAACTTTATTAATGTACTGTACAACGTTTCAGGTCCTATGTAAAGATGGAGTAATAAAGAGAAAGGTTCAGGATCTGCTCTTCTCACCTGCAATACTGTACTGGTTCAACACTGTTGCAGTAAAGCTATGCTCCTACTATTACCGCTCTACACTGGTTCATGTCACGCTCGCAGCATTTATAGTACCGAAGATGCGAAGATTCACCTACGGCGTTCGGAACGCTGGAGTTCTGTTTTCAGGGACTCAAGGAAAGAACAGACATGGCATGAAAGGATGAAATGAAACCATTAAGCAACATCCTAATCAACTACAAATCCAGGAGCATATTTGACAGAAACCACATCAAACTAGCACCATAGAGTGGAGCTTGCTTGTCCTCACTATCCACTGGCCTACTAGAGGTTCAAGGCTACAAAAGAGGAAGCCTAGCTAGTAGCAAATCAAGGCCGGGAGATCACTCCCTCTAACAAGTTGTAAGACCTTAAGCTGGGGACATTTATTCAGCAACCATGAGCAAAGACACACGTGGTTACACTCTGATGAAGCATGCATCCATCAGTCCTCCTCTAGCCTATCGATGGCGGCATCATCTGAATATCTGATGGTGCATGCATCTATCAGTCCTCGTCTAGCCTTTCGATGGCGGCTGGAGCATCCACCACGGCAAGCCATTGCCGCTTCTTGCCCAATCGAACGGCGTTGTCGCTGGATCATCGAAGTCGCTGCTGCTGCGGTTTGATGGCCAGTTTCAGACTCTCAGTTGCAGCGAAGAGAACTGAGAAACGAAACGTGAAGCATCGGAGGCAGTGGCTGGATGCTCACCAGATGTTCAGGTTGGGAAGGGAGGCATCTGCAGCGCTGCAGGTAGGAGCAGCTGCTTCAATGGGGGAAGCTGCAGCGTTCTTATGGAGGGATGCCTCCAGTTTAGCCTTCTCCTTTCCACATGAACAATTGAGACACATCGATTCAGTTCAGTACGTTGGCTCCAACCATATAGATCATGCATTGGAAAGTGACGAAGGATCGGAGTAAAGTCGTGTCTACCTTCTCCAGAATGCTGTTGTGCTCCATCAGCAAAGTTTCCTGCAAAAAAGATGTGAAACGATCCTGAACCTGTGCTTAAGATAGATGAAAACTCGACCTACGAGTTCAAGAATCAAAATGTCTGAACATTTGCCTTCTTTCGGAGCTCCTTGATCGAGTCAAACAAGAGATTACTCTGAAAGAAGATATTGCAAAACCATTAGCAAAATGATCGTCGAGGAAAAAAAACACAATTTCTATCCGTCATATATGAAGCATGAACTTCACAGGACTCAGGAACATTTTCTTGATTCCCATGAGACTCCACTGTGGCATTACATCTGTTAAGTCTATTTTGTGTGTGTCACCTTTCTAGATCTGATGTTCTTGAGAGCTTTGTCTATCTGTTCCTCAAGCTGCTGGACTTCTCTGATTGTCAGGGAGTCAAGTTGCTCCCCCAAAAGATTCCTGAGCCATGACAAGCATGAGCATGAGTTCCCTACACCACCAAGTACCAACTAGGCCATCACAAGTGAACAGGAGGGTCATGTGACAAATTTGGGTGTCTGTATTAATAATTATCTTCTGATTTCTCAAGAATGTAATTTTGATTTTTGAGCAACATACAGAACAAAATCTGGCAAAGTATATGTATGAGAGGGTATTAACTTGCAGTTTATGTGAGCTTATGCCTTGCCTAGTAATGTTTCACTAGTTGGCTATTTAGGTAAGCTTCAGCCCCCATTAGTATAACTATCAAGCATCAAGAAAATACAAAAAAATTCACCAACTTATTTAGAAGGAAAAAGTGTCAACTTGGCCCTTTAACTTTTGTGTTTGCGCCACATTAGTCCCTGTGGTACCAAACTGTTCCAAGATAGTTCCTGAACAACCGAAACCATGCTGTTTTGGTTCTTTGACCGTTAAAAAGGGGTTTACAGACGGTTTTGGTGACGCGGATGCACACGTGGCTGTTTTTTTCACTCGTGGATGCCTATTTGGACAATAATACGGTGACATGGCGGACATGTGGACTATACATATGGGCTGCCACGCAAGGAAAATGGCCACATGGATCGCCACATCACCAAAACCATCTTCAAACCCGCTTTTGGACAAGTTTCGGTTGTGAGGAACCAAAATAGCCAAGTTTCGGTTGCTCCGAGACTGTCTTGGAGCAGTTTTATACCCTAGAAACCAACTTGATGCAAACACAAAAGTTTATGACCAAGTTGGTACTTTTTCCTATTTACAAACTTATATCACTAATACATTGCTTCAAGCCCACATTTAGTGCATGACCAGCATCCTGATTCCTGCACAGTATGTAAGTATACCACTGATATCTGTCAGTACATAATCCAGTTGAAACCAAAATGATTATTTTTCAGAAGTGGCTCAGTTCACAACTTCTCCAGTCTAAATTTCAGGAATCCTGCAGCTTAGTTTTTGTATAAAAAACACTTATGTTCTTCTATGTTAAAAAAATTAATTTCTTTTTGTTACCTTTGGCTCTTCTGCAAAGCTTCAACTCTAGACCTCATCATAATGTGGTCATAGTCCATGTTACCCTGTACAGTACAAATCAGAGTGATTAGCACAGTAATACATAGCTACGAATGTTTAGGTACATAGCTACGAATGTTTAGCTTCAGAGGATCATCTGCTGCATTAAACCTTATCCCCCGGGCCTTCCTACCTCAAGCTCAGGACATTCTTCAGCTACATCTCCTTCAGATAGCAAATACCTCTCATATCGTACAAGGACTCTCTCCATGCTGTTAAGAGGAATAAGAAGATTTAGTTCACAATAAACCCAAGCAAATTCAGCTACAAACAAGTCAGCATTAAAAAAGATGTATATTCTATATTTTTATCCTACATGACCAACATGAAAACTAATTAATCTCTGCCATTTGCAAGAAGCCGCCGAGTGACCCAGAGACACCAACATAAGAATCTAAGATGCATGAGAGCAAAAGGGAGTCAAGGAAGCATGAGGTCCATGTATTTCCTTCAAACAGTTATTTTCTGGCACTAGATCCGTAAGTCTCATGCAAAATGCATCATAGTAGTAGCACGCACACAATAACTCTTAACTCAGTCATAAGATAGTATCAGTGACAAAGATATTGTGCCGCTACTCGCCACCAGCCAGTGTCCTTTTGCAGCACCAATAATTTAATTGTCTAGATCATACACTTCTCAAAGTAGTATCTGTCCCTGTTCCTAGATTTTCCCAAAGTTCATAAACTAAAATATATATTGGTGTTAGCCTAAATGGAAATTGAGCCGTCCTGCCGTGAAACCTCGGAAAAACTGGACTGTTTTACATGAAATTTATATTTAATGCAACTCTTATCACATCTCATCATCTACCCTTTTCCACAAGCTTAATGTGAACAATAAATCCACATAAATTACTACATATATAGGTATGAAGCTACTAACACACGATTTAGTTAACAACAAATATTCTTCTAAAAAAAAGAGTTAACAACAAATATGCATCCATCTCAATAATTGTTTCAAGCTAACACTCGAGCACACAAAGCAAGCACAAAAGTGGAAGGACAGGAGGATCCAATCATGCACAGTCAACAAAAGTCCAGAGGTCGGCTCCAGGTACAAGAAAACATGAATAATTGTTAATAAAAGGCCAAAATGCCACAGTTCTTTTTCTAGGAATCTTTTCTCTCTGGTGTCTCTAGCCTCCACACAGTCCCCCACACACACTGCAGTCTGCACAGCAAAACACATATGCATATAGTCCAATATATTGCTATTTTATTGAGAGCTAGTACGAAGTGTTTTTTTTTATATAGAGAAGTACGAAGTGTATTGGAGCTAGAGAGCTGATCGAGACAGTACTACAGCAGCAGGCACACACAGACACACAGTGCCAGTACAAGGCCGGGACAGTGTAGGTGCTGTACTGCTGTAGTTCCATAAATAGAACATACTAGGCCACCATGGCCATGCGCCAGGGGGTGCACGCATCAGAAAAAGCAATAACCTGGGTATAGTCGAATACTTCCATATCTGGAAATTAAAGTGAAAGGTGTGCATTATTGTGACTCCCAGAATTATTAGCAGGTAGCAAAAAAAAAAAAAGAGGAGAGACAATGTGGATGCTGGTGGAGCTCATGGGAGGGAGGGATCAAGAGGACGTGGTGGATGAGATTGGTAGATAAGTTCTTAGGAGCATGGTTGTTACGGCGGTATGCGTTTCATGGCGTGCTCGGACCTTTTAAAGGTTTAAAGTGTAGAACAAGACGATGCCATAGATACAAAAGTATAGCGAATAAAAGCTAATAAATTACAACATATGATAAAATGGTGAAACCACTAAGTTCTAATGCCGCCACTAGCCATATCCACCTAACCCACCTAAATTAACCAGCCAAGGGCGCAAGCACCAGAATAAGCAAAGCACAAGAATAGAATAGGGGAAGGGGAAGGAAGGGGAAGGGGAGACCAAAGAGGAGCTTGTTTGTGTGAGAGGAGAGGGGGAGATGATGAGAGAGAGAGAGAGAGAGGAAGGGGAATGAGACGCCGACACACCACTGCAGCAACAGAGACTGAAGGGACAACGACGACTGCCAAGGACAACAAGGAAGGAGTTGAATACCTCGCCGCCAAATCCAAATCCTTGCTGCTGCATCCTGAATCCTCACCGCTGGAGTTAGGGTTCGCAGCCGTTGCTGCCTCTTGGTGAGAAGACTTGTGGTTCATAAACTGACACTGCCTATAACCAATGTCAATGGCGCCCACCTCTGACTTTGCGAACTCCATACGCGCCATGCCGATACCATGGACGTCTACGCCATAGACACCGGTGGCGAGGTGTCCACGTTCGATCGCCACGATGCTAACGCGTCCTCGTCGCTTGAAGTACACCATGGCAACCATGCTTATAAGGAGGTTAGATCTTTGTAGATCTAGCCATATGGAGAAGTCAACACGGAGAGTCAGAGGATTGAAGAGGGGTTATCTAGACGTTTGGCTGGCTGTTAGCTTGCTTGTGCGGTCCGGCGCTTCCCTTAGGGGAAATAAAAAGAAATGCATATATGCATAATAAAAAGAAATGCATATATGCATGTACATATTTATACATATGCATCGTTGTGGTTCAACGAGTCGATCGTTAAGTTGGATGTTTAAGCTCCACTGCAGAAAGTAGACAACATTTGTGTATGTGACGGCGCATGGTGCATCGCGCGCGCGCACCTGTGATGCGTGGCGTACTCGTGGAGCTTGCCCTTGGTGGAGAAGACGATGAGGGCGACGTCGACGTCGCAGAGCACGGCGATCTCGTGCGCCTTCTTGAGCAGCCCCGACCGCCGCTTCGAGAAGGTCACCTGCCTGCTCACGTTGTTCTCGATGCGCCGCAGCTGCACCTTCCCCCTCCCCATCCTACCTGGAGGCTGGAGCTCAGCTCAGCTCTCTCAGTCTCTCAGCTAGCCAGCCTAGCTCGGCCTATGCTATTTTCGGCAACGGTGACGATGGAGGCTTGTTTCGCGGAGGGGGGCGCCACCGCCACCGAGGAGCCTATTTATAGCAACCCTAGCCGAGGTGAGGGAGGCGGGTGGGGGTGGGGGCCGGAGCGGCAGGGGCGCACGGGGCGCGGGAGCTGTCGCGCGGCGAGTGGCGGGCGGCCGCGCCGAGGCGGAGGCCGTACGGCGGCGTACGGGCGGCGGGGCCCCCGGCCACAGGGGAGATTCCCGCGGTCGTGTGGCTGGAGCGCCGCCTGCCGCCGCTGCCACCGCGTGCAGGCGCAGAAGCAGAAGCAGAAGCAGATGCAGATGGGTCATGGGTGCACCGCCATTCCTAGGATATAGTACTAGATCACAAGATGGGATGGGATCATGGCCATGGGAGAGCCCGTCCGTCCAAGGGTAGATGTGTGGGTGGAGATGGATGCGTTCTCTCTCTGCTTCTCTACTCGTCAAAGTGGGTGCCTACTGGGAATCTCTTATTATTTCAGTAGAGTTAGTAACATACTACAAATTAAACTCTACCACGCATATTTTTGATCCTTTGCTCTACGCATGCATGTGTACGTTCCAATCGTTTTGTTGGAAGTTTTTGCAACATGGCTATATGCTAGTTGTTACATGGGGAAAACATTGTATGACGACATTGCAGAGTTCGATTCCTCCATATGTGTCGTCACTCAGCGACCTCTTTTCTATTTGCTATCGTAATTGCTTGATTGTTGCCCTATGTGCCATGTGTGGAAACTTATGTTTTTAAAGTGATATAAACATACAAAATTCTAAAAATGCATCAGTCTTATTGAATATGCAAAACCTTTAATATATATTTTTAGGTATTTTTGTGGAAGTTTTTATATTCGACCTATACTTAAAAACATTTCTAAAATAAAAGATTAGTCTTAAAAATAACAAAATAATGTACATTGAAATTGTTGCATACTTGATACAAAACGGTGTTCTAGGATTTTTTAAATGTTCAAACAGCCCAAACGAAAAAAAGTAAGTTTACACAAATAGCACACATGGCAATAAATAGTCAACAATCGAGCAATTGCGATGACATGCAAGGCAGAAGTGATGGCATGAAAAATATTAGGCTCAAGCGTAATGACAAGATATTATCCCTGGCCATATATACACAGATATGTAGTTCCCCGTTGAACAAGCACAACAAAGAAACAAACAACATGCCGCCAAGACTATACGAGAAAAACGTAGTGATCCATATGTAGGCAAACAGGTAAGGTTTCCTGCAGCAAATGCAGTGACCAGTGAGCATTTATAGGTGATGGGTTATCTTCATGTGAAGCATCTGCCAATATGACGAAGCAAAGGTTTCTCATATGGTGAGACATAAGCGAGAGCAGTGCTGCATGTGCCACTGCTACCGCTAGCATTGAGGGCGTCTTTTCTTTCTGCAATCCCTGCCACTGTAGTGCAAGTTGGCACGGACGAAACAACAGTTTTTTTTTTTTTTTTAAAAAAAAGACCTAAACTTAACCTATTATTTCTTTGCGGGCTACTGTTCATGTGCGTGAACAGTAATGTCAGAATCTATTATTTTCAGGTCCTCTTTGATTTCTTTTTTTGGGTTTATAATTTTTTTATGGACCATTTACTGTAGTTTTAGAAAATAATTTTTTGGGAACGACTAGAACGCAGACGCCTGCGTTTTGCGTTTCGTGCAGGCACTCCTTTTTTCAGTACAATTGTATAGAAATTTCACCGTACAGAAGTACTGAAAAAACAGTATAAAAAAGTGAAAAAACTCCGTAAGCTACAAACCGAGCAAATTAGAGAGGTAGAGAAGAGTAGATCGACGAGCCGTCGACGGGCGGCGGTGCAGCAGCGGCGTCGGCGGCGGAGAGCAGCGGCGAGCAGCAGCATCCTCGCACGGGCGGCGGCGGCGGCAAGCGCGCGGCGGAGTCGGCGGCGAGCGCGCGCATCAGCGCCTGCGCCGGCGCCCGGGCAGGAGCAAAACCGTAATTTTTTAGAACTTTATAGGTTTTTTTCTTAAAGATCTCAATTTTTAATAATTTATTTTTTTAATACCATTTTAGAGGTGGTCAATTTTTCCAACTTAAACTAAACAAAGAATCAAAGAGGGCCTCAATTACTTAATCTTAACCCATCCTATTCCATTGAGACCCACGTGCACACGACAGTATACGCCACAGCTTGGAACAAATTTGTACAATAAAGCATCATCCGCCGCAACAATGTTAACATGGATACCACAATTCCATCGTACTCGTTGGCAATCAGAAAGAGTAGGGGTAAAAGTTAGCTCTTAGCACAATTAGCTATCGATCAACAGTTCAGCACACCACCCTCGCTTACATGAACATACAACGAATGCATGCAAACATAGAAGCAAATCCCTGAAACGCACCATGACTAGGTCCTTGATAATGACTCATAGGAACACTTTGGTTTTGGTAGAGCAGGAACCTTTTATCCAAGCTCATATACTGATGAGCATCACTTGCCAGCCTCGCTACCACTGAAAAGATAGTTTAACTTTAAGTTGAGAATCACCACTCGGAGGACCTTGCACCTTTGTCGAAGGACGGTCCTGTGACACCATGCAATAGCAAACGTCAACATAAAGCCATAAAAAGTGCACCAATTTTTTTATTGACTGGAAATTTTATAACATGGTAAAATCTTTGGTGCATTCTTGACCTCAAACGGAATAGAACGCACGCAAGACTTGTTCAGAAAACCAATAGCCTGTTTGACTAAAATGCATATAAAGGCCTTTTGAGGTTGGTTGTCATGGATAAGGTATCCATAAGCATCTAGTTGATATTAGAGTAATATAACTGGGCAGTTCAAGAGTAAATTGTAATGCAGGTAATAGCTACCCAAAATTCTTAAAAGACAGAGAACGTAGTAAATGTATTGCAAGATAGCATGAGATAGTAACACTTTAACATTGACAGAAAAATACAAGAAACAGCATGTTTAACCCAAGATGTTGAACTATTGGTCAAATACCACTCCTCAGTGCTGAGATGATTTTCAATGGTGTAACTGTAGATTGTTCAAATTATACATAAGCTGCAATTATTAAATGGACAAAACATCAAATACAGTTTTGTATAACAACCTGTAATTTACTGCAATTTCATCTACCACAGAAAAATGACCAAAATATCAAATAACAAGAAAAGATCAGGTCAATAGAGAACTTGCCAACATTGCCATGTTTCATATACATGTAAGCACAAAATGCACTTCCAGTTTGCAAATAACACCTCAATCATAGGCTAAAGGGTGCAGTTAACAGAAAAAGAAACCTTACTGGATATTTCTGGGTGAGGAGCTGAGGATAAATTATAAAACTGAGAAATATAGATCTTTGCGCTCGTTCCTTCTGTACTCAATTTATGATCCAAGGAAAAGCATACCAGAAATACACGAGAGTAATTAGAACTATTGGTCAAATAACCGTAAGGAAATTTCCACAATTCTGGCCTTCAGTTCTGTAGTAATTGTTTGCTTTACTACTTTGAATACCAGCTGGAATCTCTTTTAGTTTTTCTGCAGAGGATGGGGTTGGCTTTTGAACTGGCTTTGGCTTCTCGGCTGGCTTTGGAGCCTCATCACCACCAAAAAGGTAACCCAAGAACTGTGACCACCACGGCCCATCTTATGGAAGTTCAAGGCAAAGCACTCTGCCAAATCAATTTCAGATATAATAGCAACGTTATCGCTGAAGTACATGCACCATTAAAATTACAAAGGAATCTCATTGTTGTCAAGTTCAATTGGTGTTACAAAACCCTTTTAAAAAGTAGAACTTTCAGATGTTGGCATCTAAAAGTCATTTCTTAAGCTCCAGACTCATGAGTTGGGTTGCACTAACACATTATTGCACAGCACACCAACAATCATACATATTAGTAGAACTAGCAAATATTAAAGCATTTGACTACTGGTCCACCACGGTACCACAAATTTTTTTAACCTTGCTTTTTTCCAACATAAATGACACAAGGCACATCATTCATAGAAACTGTGGTTTGCTTATTTTGTTGATGTATCTAAACAAACAGATCGATAAAGACGTTGGATTGCACGAAAAATGAAGAGATTTGAGGTCCTCCGGATTTTGTTTCTGCAGCAGCACTTGGATCATATGGAAGATGAACAGAAGTCCATAGGGAATCTTCCCCATCGATAATGATTCCACAGGAAATCAAACATAGACACCAATTAATTTTTTTTCTTTTCACGAAATCAAGGTGAGGTGTGCACAAGGGAGGGAGGGAGTGAGCTGCTAGCTACAACCACCACACATCGCTGTCGTTGCGAGTTGCCATCATATCACTCCAGCCAAGTACACTTTTCCTGAATTCATTCGGATAAGAATGCAAAATAGAAACCAAGCTGAGAAGTGGATAAGTAAAAAAGCTGAAGTAAGGCCTTTGAGCACCACGATACCAGAAAATCTTCTGGGAGTTATATTTCAGTGTGTTCTGTTAAGGAACCACACCAAGCCGACCGGCCTTGGACCTGGCACGGCTAAGGGGTGGGACCCACTTGGATGGACCAGCCAAAACCCTAGCACCCAAGCATAAATAGGAGAGGTTTCAATCTATTATGTATCCCTGAGAAAAGCAATAAAGAATCCTTCCTCTCCTACATCTCTGTGTTCATCTGTGATTGTTCTTCGTCGTCTACGATCTACACACTGCTAGGCAACTTCGGACTACACTCGGTAGCGTGGTTATCTAACACGTTATCAGCACGAAGCTCTGACGAACGACGTCGGAGATCGGTCGCCGACGAACTGCATCGCATCTTCATCCCCTCCGTCGGCCTAGTTGGGACCCCACTGGTTTTTTGTGGAGTTTTTGGGGCATATGCATCACGCGGCATGGTCCAAGGGGGAGTGTTAAGGAACCACACCAAGCCGACCGGTATTGGGCCTGGCACAGCTAAGAGGTGGGGCCCACTTGGATGGACCAGCCAAAACCCTAGCACCCAAGCATAAATAGGAGAGGTTTCAATCTATTATGTATCCCTGAGAAAAGCAATAAAGAATACTTCCTCTCCTACATCTCTGTGTTCATCTGTGATTATTCTTCGTCGTCTACGATCTACACACTGCTAGGCAACCTCGGACTACACTCGGTAGCGTGGTTGTCTAACATGTTCCTCAGCACACTTCATAATTTTATGCCTCTTGAAAGATATAATTTATGTTTTCATAACACATATTCACTCCATTAATCAATCAATGATCTCCCATCCAAAATCTATTTCCTATCATAGCTCATCCAAATGCCTATTCCCACAACATTACTATGTTTTTCAACCCTAGATTGTGCATGTACAACATATTCTTTTCATATATTCATATACTTTATTCCTTCGTTGATTCGTTCCAAATAGAACCATAATGTTTTCCATTTTCTGTAAATATCCAAAATATGAAGCATGGTATGATACTCCCTCCGTTATGAAATAGCAGTCGTTTTGGACATTGACACGAACCACGGTCTCCAAAAAAGAACGTAGACCATACAAAACTATTAAAAATTTATTTATAATGCATTAAAAATTATAATATTTTGAAAGTTCTTTTTAAGACAAATCTATCTATATGATTTTTATATTCTCAATTTAAATAGTTTAAAAGTTCTCAATGGATAAAGTTTTAGAACTTTGGCTTAGGACAAGTCTAAAACGGCTACTATTTCATAAATAACGGAGGGAGTATTAGTCTCCATGCAACCTAGCTCACAGATTTCTACCAAATATGTCTTTTTTTCTTATGTGGAACCATATACCACCTAAAAATATTCTAGCAAAGTGGATTGGTTTGGTTAGGTACAGCCTCCGATGCATCCACCTCAAACCTTTTGTTGAGTCGTTGTCAACTTGTCATGGACGGTAGCAGCTAGGAAACATCAAATGATCACATCACAAATTTTTCTATCGATGATGATAAATCCAAAGCCTTATTGAGAAAAGGCATTACTCCTCAAAACATAAATTCCACGGCGCTGTTCCAAAATCATACGTCCGCAGAAGCAGCGACACACCTCCACTAAGGACAAAATTAAGCAAATTCCTGCACCTAGCCTTCATTCCACTACAGAAAGAGACGAAATGAAACCTGGCTAAAGCCGCGCTAGATCACAGCCATGGCAAGTCCAACAAAAAAATTGAACACACATCAAGGTATCACCCCCAAGCATATGCTCCGCATCACAGGGAACAACAGTGGCGGATCCACCGCCCGGGCACTGGCAGCAAGGGCAACTGCCCCGGACCCCCGAAAAGAGAGGGAGGGAGATGAGGGCGGGGAAGGAGAGAACCAGAGCCCAGAGGGGAGGCGGCGCCTAGGTCTGGGATGCGCAGGAGGCGGCGGCGCGGCGGCGGCTGGATGCCGACCTGCCGCCGTCGCAGGCGAGGCAGCGATGGGAGCGGAACGGAACAGGCAGGCAGCACCGCAGCCGGCTGCAGCAGAGCTGTACCGCCTTGCTGGCTTGCTGCAGAGCTGCGAGTGAATGTCTATTTTGCAAAGTAATAAAATTGCCACGAAACTAAATACATTAAACGTTACTCGGTGAAGGAACCAGAAAGAATTAAAGATCTGAGACCAATTAGTCTCTGTAATGTCATTTACAAGATTGTGGCAAAAGTCCTAGCAAACAGACTTAAACTCATCCTTCCAGAAATTATTTCCCCGACTCAGAGTGCGTTTGTGCCTGGAAGGTCTATTACTGATAACATTCTGATAGCCTCTGAGGCAATTCACTATCTTGGTAGGAAAAAAAAGTGGAAAAGTGGCGGGTGCTGCGGTGAAGGTGAATATGTCGAAAGCTTATGACCGGGTTGAATGGTCCTTTCTGGAGAGTATGATGAGGAGGTTGGGTTTCCAATTGACGTGGATCAGTGGTATCATGAAGTGTGTTACATCGGTCAAGTATAAGGTGAAAGTCAACTCGAGAGTCACTGATACTATTGTGCCTAAGAGAGGGTTTAGACAAGGAGATCCTCTATCCCCGTACCTGTTTGTTAGTGCGGAGGCCTTGTCTTCAGCTATCCAAATGGCTCATGAGAAGGGTAGAATCAAAGGGCTCAATCTGGGAAGGGGGTCGCCGACTCTTACTCATCTTTTCTTCGCTGATGACTCCCTTTTCCTGATGCAAGCGACTGAGTCTGAGGCTGGAGCCTTTAAGAAGATCTTAAAAGATTATGAGGACAGCTCAAGGCAGACCATTAATAGGGACAAATCTACCATTCTCTTTAGCATGAACACGGTAGAGGCTCAGAAGAACAGTTTCATGAGGAAGTTAGGGATAAATAAATAATGCTTTGACGAGAAATATTTGGGATTGCCCACTGCTTTGGGAAGATCTAAACAGCAGGCTTTTGAGTACTTGAGAGAGAGAATTTGGGGGAAGGTTCAAGGTTGGAAGGAGTTGTTGTCCAAGGCAGGGAAAGAAACCTTGATCAAAGCAGTCGCTCAATCGATGCCTGGATATGCTATGTCTTGCTTCTATCTTACCAAGTCTTTATGTGATAACCTTACAGCTCAAAATCTTAAGTTTTGGTGGGTCAACAGGATAAAGAGAACAAAATTCATTAGCTTAGCAAGAAGAAGATGCTGAAACCTAAAGGCCAAGGGGGAATGGGGTTCAGGGACTTGCATGCATTTAATTTGGCTATGTTGGCAAAACAAGGGTGGTGGTTATTGCAAAACCCCGAGACTTTATGTGCTAGGGTCCTTAAGGGTCTGTACTATCAAGAAACAAATGTGTTGCAGGCTAAAGGGATGAAAGGAATGTCATATAGTTGGGGCAGTATCATCAAGGGGTTAGAAACTCTCAAAGAGGGGATTATTTGGAGGGTGGGGGATGGAAGTACCATATATATATGGAGTGACCCTTGGATTCCTAGTGATGAGGGAAGGCGAGTTAATTCTGAGAAAGGGAGCAGCATCCTTAGAATGGTTAGTGACCTGATCAACAAAGAGGAAGGGAGATGGGATGAAGAGCTTATTGATGAAATTTTTTCACATGAGAAGGCGAACATTATTAAATGTATTCCGCCGCAGGACCAAACTGTAGATTTTGCGGCTTGGCATATTGAGCCAAAAGGGATATTTACTGTGAAATCAGCCTACCATCTGTGCAGGACACAAAAGGTGTATGCTGCAGACGAGGCAAGCCCCTCAAATGATGTAGGTGCAAGGGTGGGTTGGCAAAAGCTTTGGCAAATGCCTTTAATTCCAAAGATCAAATATTTCATCTGGAGATTAGCACATAATTCTTTGCCTCTATTGATGAATCTGAAGAGAAGGGGACTTGACGTTGACACTAGATGTCCGATGTCTGGGAGACTAGTTGAGGATGGCGGACATCTTTTCCTCAAGTGCAAAGAAGTCAAGAAGGTATGGAGGAGGATGGATCTTGAGTGTCTGAGACAAAAATTTGTCAACTGCCAATCTCCAAATGAGGTCTTGAGGGATATTTGTGAGCAGGACGGCGAGGCTCAAATTTCCATCTATGTGTTGCTATGGGTTTGGTGGTTTAAGAGAAATAAAAAGGTTCATGGAAGCACTTCAGGACTTTTGGATGATACAGTCCATCTCATCACCCATAGCCTAGATTGTAAAGAGCTTATCAGACGTGGTAGTGAGATGGCATTTGCAGGATTGGTAAAAAATGGGAACCACCGAAGGAGGGCTTTATTAAAGTTAACACGGATGCTTCTTTCGCCGATGGGTCAAAGGACGGTGGCTGGGGTGCGGTGGCTAGAGATGAGAAGGGGCAAGCTGTGTTTGTGGCTGCAGGCAAGCTGGAAAATGTGCTGGGTGCTTTCCAAGCAGAGGCAGAAGCTTGTCTCCACGGTATTCTCATAGCTCAAGATTTGGGTATCTCAAAGATTTTGCTGGAATCTGATGCTAAGAACCTGGTTTCGACTCTATCCAGTAAAAATAAGTATAGAGGAATGGATGCAGTGATTGTTGAAGAGATTAGAAGTGCAATGCTGATTGGTTTTAATCATGCCGAAGCTTTGTTTTGCCCGAGGGAATGTAATAGCGCAGCTCACAATCTAGCTAAGCTGGGTGCTTCTCACGCTGTGGGGAGTGCTACCATGTGGCTGGAGGATTTTCCTCTTGATCTGGTTGCTAAAGTGAGGGGACCCTCACTTCTTCTTCAAAAAAAAAAAAGTTACACGGTAGTATTAGGCCTGTTTGTTTGAGCTTCTGGCTTCTGAGGCTAAAAGTTGGTCTGAAGTTCGAACAAACAGCCAGCTTGTTCAAACAAACAGCTAGCTTTTAAAATTCTTTTCCAACAAGTCAAAAGCTACCAAAACCAAAAGCCCAAATAAACAGCTTTTTTTTCGATCTGAGAAGCAAGTTTTTTTTAGCTTTTCTCAGAAACAGTTTTTAGAAAAGTTGCAGCTCAAACAAACAAATAGGGCCTTAGTCATTTGATACCATGCACTTTTAACATAAGCTAACACCATCTTTACCGTTACCTTATATGATTATATATCTTTACGTATTTTAGAGTCGATATGATAGGTTGCAAAGAACACCGTGCCCATTATGAATATGATATCAAATGCTTCAACGGATATTAGTATTAGGAGCAGCAGTAATTTTTGAATGGCCAATTTTGGATGCTTCTGATGTATCAATCCAATCCCCTTGCCCTGCCATTCTGAATATGATGTTTAGGGTGTTACACACAAGCTCACTCAGAAAGCAATGATGCAGTAGAAGCAACATCAGTTTGGCAAGTCCTGAAACTCTGATAAGAAGAAACTAGACAGCACCATGAGCTAAAGCAACTGATCAAACTCACTTGGGAAAGTCTTGCACCACCTTCTTGATACAAGTGTGGTTGTTGCTAGCTAAAAAGAATAGATGCTCAAAGGCCCCCAGGTGCGCAAGGTTCTACAATTACTGTCTCAGGTTAGGAGGGATTAGGGGCTTGTTAACAATAATAGAATGGAACAATCATGCACATATAGGCATATAACAAGAGAAGAACATATCAAATGTTAATACTAAAAATCTCTGGATATTCAGTCTTTGTGGAGGCAATTTACAATCACCGGAGCACTGAAGGGCTGACAAGAATAACGAATACATCACAGATGCTCTTGGACATGAAAGCCTCATGGAAAACCTAAGTCCATCTACAAAGCTAGCCCTAAATTGGGAATCCTAACAACTATTCATCCACTATTCACACTCATTTTCACTATTCATCCGTATTTTCCTCGCTTGTATTTTATTCGTTACATTGTTGGGATAGGACTAGCATTAGATATGCTTGGCATGTCCAATGGTAGCCCCAAACCCAGTATTGTAGTTGGCCCTGGAAATATAGCAGTAGGGTTGGGAGTAAAATATAAGAGAGAAATGTAGGGATTGTGTAGGAGGAAGTAGAGCCCGGGTTGAATAGTAGCTGGATGGTGTTGAGAACGGGCCATGATAGGGCTAGCATTGGACATGTTCTAATGCCCATGGTAAAAGGTAATTATTCAATGGATACACCATCATCTTTGCTACTCAGGGTTCGTATTATTGCTTCCAACACCTTTATGTCACCATCTTTCTTGGCAATCTCCTCTTGTTTCAACCGCAGCTCTTCCATATGCAATTCGAACACTTCTGCAGAAACAGAACATCACCAAAGATGGCATTCAGTTCTGAAACAAGCACAGCATGCCAATTTTTACTGTAGCAACAAGACAGTTCATAGTTGTCAATACATACTTGCAGTGTTCTCCAACTCCTTTGTGACTTCTTGTGCACGCAGCTCTGCAGCCCGTTGAGCGGCTTCAGCCTGGCGTTTCTCCGTACGAGCTCGAGTTGCCGTAGAGATAGCAGCATCGAGTTCACGTTCCAGAAACTGCACCCTCTGGTCAAGAATCTATCCAAAACAATGAATGATGATGTAAAAGCAAACTCACAGGAAAACTTATCATGGGACAATAGTTATCTGTAAAACAACATACATTAGAGCCAAAAATAATAATAACAAAAGAAACACCAACATACATGATGGCCCATTGACCAATTTTCAACAAGAATACTACTTTAGCATCAACAATATCAGAACTCTCATACAAGATAAAAAAATAGTTTGTTTAATTTATCATCTATTTTGTTTTATATGAATAATGAAATCAGAATAATAGATTACTGGCATACATACTGATTTATTGTTAAAGATAATAAATTAAAAAGCATGAACTTGAGCGATTATTGATCAAAACTTATCAAGCAATTTCGTAGATATTTTAAACCTATTTGTTTATGTTCAATCCAAAGCAGCTAACCGCTATCATAAATACATACAAGAAAATGTATCTACACCAAAGCAAACTGGCATCCATGTGTCGAGTCTCTTCAGAGATGCATGTAAGTCAATAAATTCATTGGAAGGTTGGGCAAGTCTTTGAAGCACACCATTCAACACGACCAATAACATGTAAGCAACAATGTTTGGCAAAAATCAGAACTTCATAGTATAGAACAAACTTCCTTTGGACACCTTTCATTTTTTTACATGTGATTCAACTCAACTCTAACCTGTTGTTGTAGCCCAAAAGGCCAATCCATATAAACATACTAGACTGCATTAAACATTCTACCACATGCCTGACACTCCTCCAAAACATTTGATGCCCCTCACCGGCGCCAGTGTAATACTGAATTCCATACTTTGAATCCACTATACTTTATCAATCGATGTTGCCATAGCAGTTACAGCACAAAAATGATTGATTGATTCAATATCACCGGAGTTGGCAACAATTCTGCTTAGCTCTGTCAAAATCACCTCAAAGAATCAGAAGCTACACCTTATTGGACCATCAACTACACGCCCGAAGTCAAGACTCCTCTTGGGAACGGGCAGGCGAGTAGCACCTATGCATCCTATGCTTGCTAGATTGAATCCACACTAGACGAGGCGGCCGTCGCCACTGCCAGGCGAACGAAGAGCCAGTATCCGAGGCACGGAGGGGAAGGGTCTGGGAGTTGGACGCAGCAGCGGCCGCAAAGTAGGTATAGGGTACCTTGATGGTGCGGGCCTGATCGGCGGCGAGGGATGCCTTGGAGAAGATGTCGTCGTCGACGAAGACGGCCTTGCGCGCGAGAAGCTTCTGCAGCGACTCGACGTTCGAGCCCAGCTCCCCCAGGTTCCCGATCGCAGCCCGCCACCGCTCGCCCGAGGCCACCGCCGGAGCGGCTCCGGCTCCGGCGGCGGTGGCGGAGGAGGACGAGGACGAAGGCAAGGGGGCGGCTCCCGCCGCCGACGCCGCCGCAACAGCCACGCCGGCGGCCGGCGCGACCGCGACGGCGGATTTCTCCTTCTGCGCCATGGCCGCCGGCGATCTCGGATGCGTCACCTCCTCCCCTTTCTTACGCTCGACCTCTTCACAAAGCACACCAGTGCGCCTTCACACATGTCGCTGACGCGCGGGGCCTCATCGCTAGGGCCATACTTTCAACTGACAAATGGGACCACCGCACCTGCCCCCGCATGTCATGTACGTTGACAAGTCAACGTGTGCATCCAACGGCGGAGGCCTGGCCGCCCATTCAACGGCGGAGATCGCTCCACAGAACCCTATATCTCCGTCCTCCTCGCCGCACAGCGCCGCCTCCGCCTCCATTCCTCCTAAACCCCTCCTCCTCAGGTTCAGGTGCGCCCTTAAACCCTAGCTCTTAGCTGCTCTGCTGCTGCTCCAAGAATTCTCTTCCCCCCCGTAGATTCGTATCAGGTTGGCCTCGCCTCTGCGCGAGCTTCTCCGTGATCCCTCCCGCAGCGGCTTCTTCTCGCGGATTTTTCATTGGTGTTGGTGGTGGTGGTGGAGACGCGTCGCCGGTTGCGGGTAGGGCGGGGTAGGGTAGGGTTTGCGCTCCGCGCTGCGTTTCTTTCTTGCGGAGGCGCTTGGCCCGTTCATGTTTCAGCGGGGGAGTATCGGAGTAGGGAGTTCGTGCTAGGGTGGGTCTCTTTTGGTTGCTGGGGGTTGGGTTCTTCACCTCCGGTGGCAAAGGTTTTACCTTTCATCATAGCGTTCCTGTGCATCTAGCCCGCAGTCACTCGTGATTATCCAGCCAGGATCCATGTAAATCGTCAGCATGTTCTGTAAATCGCTCTGAGGGTTAGCTCTCAGGTTCATTGCTGTGTTAAATATTTCGTAGTTATTTGTGGGTATTAAGCCGTGCTATATGTGAGTTTCTTCTGTTGTTACTTCTACACTCCAGTATATCCTTTGAAGTTATCTTTTCTTATTTTTCACTGTGTTCATAGGGCAATTTGTTGATATGAATTATTCCCGGTTCAGTAAAATAATGGATAAAGGTTCATCCTATGTGGTCTTCTGTTGCCGTGATACAATTTACACTTTTTTGCATGAAATATGACTGTAGTGCTCATCCGACTGTTGTGATTATTTTTCATTGCTAATTTCTGACAAAATCTGGGATGCTTGCATGAGCTGTGATGGTCGGAAGGTTCACCTTTGTGTTCTTGTTAACAACTTTGTGAACAGCAGCAAGAATTATTAATGTTTGCACTTCTTTGTGTTGTTTCTTCTTGCATTCCTGACAAGGTGTTATTTGGTCTTCAACATATCAGCTCTCTTGTTTGATTTTTTATATAGCAGTATGTATGGTTGTGTTTCAGCATGTCTTCTCACTGCAGTTTGTTTGGGTCGATGGCGATGGCTAATAAACTTGGTAGTCTGCTCAAGAAAGCCACAAGCGCAAATCCCACTCTCCATCAAGCAATCCGATGCATGTCATCCTCAAAGCTCTTTGTTGGAGGTTCAGTTCTATAATTTCTCTCTCTGATTGTCTATTTAGAAATCAGTTGCTCTTTCTTGCTATAGATTTCTGACTTCTGTGAATCACTATTGTAGGGCTTTCTTATGCCACAGATGATCACGGTCTGAGAGATGCTTTTGCCAATTATGGTGAAGTCATTGAAGGTGTGTTCGTTAATTTTGTTTGCTGCACCATTCTTGCAAAAAATCTTGTTCACATCAAATGTTTTTCTATCATCCAGCTAGGATTATCATGGACCGTGAGACTGGAAGGTCTAGAGGTTTTGGCTTTGTAACTTATACATCAAGTGAGGAGGCTTCAGCTGCAATCACAGCCATGGATGGAAAAGTAAATTTTTATTTTCATGAATTTGATCTGTTTTCAAGTTTTTTTATGAATTATGATATTTGTAATTGTTCCCTGTTTTGGTGAGAAGTATTGGATAAGGATTAATTTTGTTTTAATCTAAATCACACCCAAATCACCTCATCCAAAACAATATTTTTCAAACTTGGCTTTTCCACTGGTGCACATTCTATTATAAATTTATAATATAATCAAAGTATACCAGATTTAGTGCGGCCAAATTCTTGTTGTTTGTTTGTAAAGCTTCAGTGTCCCATTCAAAAATTATTATTTAGTACCATGTGTTGCTAGCAATTCGAGCATATCTGGCATGCCATCTAACTATCACAAATAATACTATTGTTATTATGGTATTTTATTCTTTTGTTTGATTCTGCCAGACTTTATGTTCCTTGAATGTGGCACTTAAGTTTAAACTGCTAGTGGATAAAAAATATTGGATTGATCTTAAGAGTCATGATTAAATATTTTCTTTGCATTATCTATTATGGCATTAATGTTTGGTTGGCTGCACTTGAATCAAGTTTACATTATGATTTCTAGCTGCAATTGTTCTCTTAAATTTTGAATCATTGGCATATTAATGGTGTCAGGATCTTCACGGGCGAACTGTAAGAGTTAACCATGCCACTGAGAGGACGTCTGGTTTTGGAAGTGGTGGCTATGGCAGCGGTGGTGGTGGCGGTGGCTATGGCTATGGAAGCGGTGGTGGTGGCGGTGGCTATGGCAGCGGTGGCGGTGGTTATGGCAGCGGTGGTTATGGCGGTGGCGGCAGTTATGGAGGTGGTAGTTATGGCAGCGGTGCTGGTGGTGGCGAGTATGGGCGCCCCCCCTATGGCAACAGCAGTGGTGGCGGTGGTAGTGGCTATGGTGGTGGTTATGGAGTTGCTGGAGGCAGTGATGCCTCCGTAAACAATTTTGCCTCTGGAGGTGAAACCAACTTTTCTGGCAGCAACTTTGGTGTTGACAGTGGTTTTGGTGGAAACACTGCTGGAACCTTTGGTGCTGTTGGTGGCTCCACTGGGGGTGATGAGTTCTCTGGTGATGCCCCTAGCAATAACCTGGGCAGCGGCAAGAATGATGATCTCGTGGATGATTTCTTCAAAGACGAACTTGACAACTACTCCGACAAGAGGGCCTAGTCACAGAACGCCTTCATGCCTCTTCGTCACAGAACGCCTTCATGCCTCTTCGTCTTGTGTCTCTAGCAATGGTCTGCATGCATCTTGTGTCTCTAGTACTGATCTGCATAAAAAGTGAGGTGAATGATCTGGAGATTCAGATTCCTAAACAATTTTCGGTGGTTGTTTCTGGCTGTTACTTCTGTACTTTCTTGGCAAGTTTCCACTGTCTAGAGATATAAAATAACAACGTTATATGATGTACTTTATGTGCGAGTGGACAATGAAAATATGCTTTGAAGTTGCCAGATGTTTAATGTTCCTGTTGGCTCTGCTGATTCCAATCCAATTGTGATGATACTTCTGGGAAGTGTTTTATCTCTCAGTTGAGCATAAGCAACAGGTGATTCCCCAAAAACTGACAATGTGTTTACTACGTTTTGGTATGTTGGTGAGATACGGCGTTGTAAAACTAAATTTTTTAACTTATTGAACCTGGTTTCAAAAGAAACTTGAAGCAACTGACAAAATTTTTCAAAAAAATAGAAAATAAGCGAAACAACTTCTTAGATTTGCTTCCACAAGCTTTTGAAATTCAATCAGGTATTTCATTAGATAATTAGATATGTTACATCTCGACTCGTGAAAACGGTCTCTAGAAAGTTGTTTATCTTAGTTTTTAATATTTTTTTAGAACTTTCATTAGCTGGTTAAATATCTTCAAAACCGGATCAATAAATTGAAAATTTTTGTTTTATAATATGAACAACCACTATATTCTGTTAATAGTTCCACTCACCTTGCTGCTTGGCAAATTCGATTCTTTTCATCATATTTAGTTTTGAGCAACGATTCATGGGCTTCAACATATTTTAAGGTTTTTTAAGCCTTACTTCTAGCACGAACAAGATATAATATTTTTATTGATTATGCATTATTAAGGAAAGCCCTCGGCCTCTCTAAGAATGAACAAGATATAATATTTTTATTGATTATGCATTTGATTATGCATTATTAAGGAAAGCCCTCGGGCTCTCTAAGAATCCAAGAGATGATCCATTTCCTCTACTCCCCTACTCATTAGGCATTGCTCGGTTGCTCCACCACTATACATTGCCTCCTCTATTCACAATTTTTTCTTTACATTCATTGTGCACTAGCCTATCGCTCACTATTCACCTCCCTATAAATATGCTTCAAATTTCATTGCTACAGAAATTGAATAACCCCAAAATAACCCTCGAGATGTCCTAAGGTTCATTGTGATAACTCCGACAGGCACAACTTGCTAGCAAACTGAGTTCCAAGTAATTCCTAGTAAATCTATCCCCCTTTTTCTACCATTTGAACATAAGAAATAACGTGTTGAACTACTCCGAGCTCCTCAACGAAAACTAGATTTGCTTGGTGCAAGCGATATCCTTAACTCAACAGCTCAGAGTACTTATACTTCTTTCCCTTGGAGGCTGATTCAGGGAGGGCTAGGAGCAGCCCCCAACATGGTGTAATCTGTGGTCAAGAACATCAGACGGGATACTCCTCTAAGGCCTTGTCTTTTTCGGCGTTACGTACCATTGCATATTACTGCAGCAAAAATTTATTATTTTTATATAACCTATATGTTGTGATAATTTGTAACGATTTTTTCGTGACTTTTAATAGTCCTTCCAAAGATACTGAAACTGTTTTTTATTATATTTTTAAAAATATTTAGTCCTCTTTTCGAAGGCTCTTAAATTTGTTATAGTAATACGCCAACACAACGATAAGCTGAAAAGAACATTGCCTAAATCTGCTTACAATGGTCAATTCATTTCCTTATAAGCATACCAAATGAGTTCAAACTACTCCAAAAAGCTATACTCAAAAGCAAATTCTTTGCCTAGAGGGTGGTGCATGACAATATCGTCAGTATAGACAAGCTCAACAAGTATGGTTGGCTATGAAAGAGTCACCACCCTCAGATGAAATAAGCAAGTGAGGGCGTGATTCGGAGATTGAAGGTCTCTCCATTAATGAATTGAGCATGTTTTGTTAAAGAATTAAAGTAACAAGCTAAATTTAATCAATACTACCAACAACAATTGGCAAAACCAGCATGAGTAGCCAATGACCGAAGGCAGAACAAATACGTTTGTCTTTTCAATAAGAGTGTAATACTATGCATTGTATATTTGTATTTCCCAACTAGTATAGCAATTGAGTCACATTGTTCTAGGAGCATGCTTTATCCATTTTATACTCATTTCTCACCCATTAACGTAGAATTAGAGTTGCAAATAGCGCGTGTGTGTGGGTGGTGGTAAAATATAAAGAAGATATGTAGAGATTGAGAATATAGGGTCCACACTATTTGAATAAGAGTTTGGCGTGGACTTGGGGACGGACGTCCGACGCGCGCGCGCGTCGGACGCTGCCCCGGCCCAGCCTATCGCTAATAGCGCATTCACGTTGCACGCTGCTCTCTCCGTAATCGCATGCATGCACAGCTAATCACGCATGCACGTGCTGCTCCTTTCCTAATGGCATGCATGCATCGCTAATCGCACATGCACAGCTGCCTCTCCTAATCACATGCAAACAGCACGTGAACACACAATGTTTTTGTTTTCCTTTCAAAGGCAATAGATTTTGACTGGGTGCTCCAATCCACAAACCGTTTGCACCAATGCGTTCCTCGCATTTTTACAAACAAAACAAGACCAATGTTGCTATAAAAATATTACTGAAACAATTTGTTATCCTAATGGAACAATTAATTTAGTCTGTTGAAACAATATGGTTAGCCTGCTGAAACAATTAATTTTACCTAGTGGACGCATAACCAAGTGAAACAATTTGTTTATCCTATTGGAACAATATATATAGCCTGTTGAAACAATTGGTTTAGCCTGTTGGAACAATATATATAGCCTGTTGAAATAACTAGTTTAGCCTGTTGGAACAATATGTCTAGCATGTTGAAACAATTAGTTTAGCATGTTGGAACATTCTATATAGTCTGCTGAAACAATTGGTTTAGCCTGTTAGAACAATATTTTTGGCCTGTTGGGACAATTAGATTAGCCTACTGAAACAACTAGTTTAGCCTATAGTCCTTTAGTGTTTTCTTTTGTGGCTTCCGGTTGATAGAAATGTTTATTTATTCGTTTGACATAAATTGCCTGTCGTGGATGTCCACATAAACAAAGGAGATGCTGTCAAAATTTTATAGATTTTGAAGAGTTAGTAGCATTCTGGGCTCTCAAGGAACCGGGGTGTTACATCAGAGGTTGAAGGTCTCTCCATTAATGAATTGAGCATGTTTTGTTAAAGAATTAAAGTAACAAGCTAAATTTAATCAATACTACCAACAACAATTGGCAAAAGCAGCATGAGTAGCTAATGACCGAAGGCAAAACAAAAACATTTGTCTTTTCAATAAGACCGTAACACTATGCATTGTATATTTGTATTTCCCAACTAGTATAGCAATTGAGTCATATTGTTCTAGGAGCATGCTTTACCCATTTTATACTCATTTCTCGCCCGTTAACGTAGAATTAGAGTTGCAAATAGTGGGGGCGGGGGTTTAAAATATAAAGAAGTTAAGAAGATATGTAGAGATTAAAAATATAGGGTCCACATTATTGTATAATTGTGCAATAAACGGGAAAAGAAGTTCTAACATCTCATAACTTTTTCCAATCTAACGGTCAACATGCTACCACGTGTCTACAAGCATGAAGCATCGCTCTTCGCTCACTCTGGCCTACCGACCTACCGTCTTGTTCTCCGCGACTGGAATGGCCTTGGCCTCCTTGGTGGCCTCGCTTCCCATCGCCGCCGCCGCCGCCGCCGCCGCCGTGAGGTCCCGTGCCCCCTTCCTCCGCGGAGCCATGGCTTCCTCTTCCGTGTCCGTAGCACCGCCGACGAGGGTGGGCGTGGTGCAGATGACCTCCGTCGGCGACCTCGACGCCAACTACGCCACCTACTCCCGCCTCACCAAGGCAAGCGCTCCGCCCTAACCCTACACCGCGACCGACCAGCCCTGAGAAATCTTTGCGGTTAGGAAATATCCTCTAGTTTGCCCAGAGAGATAATCCACCGATTATTTATGCGAATACGGTCTCATGATCCGGCATATGTATGCACTGTACTGATGTGGACTTGTGGCTAGAACTTAAAACTGCAGAAATCTTTGCAAATTGTCTCAGACAAATCTAGAAAAAGTAAAAAAACATTTGATGTGCTAGCTGTGCGGGTTTGATGGATTAAGTCTCATTGCATGATCCATACATTTATCTTCATTGGTTTTATACATCTTAGATGCTTCTATGTTGCCCATTATATTTTTTTCTGCTCTGTTGATAGATACTGTTAAGTTGATATTCATGGGATCATTTTTTTTAGGAAGCAGCTGCAGCTGGAGTCAAGTTTCTTTGCTTCCCTGAGGTCTTCTCATTCATAGGATTCAAGGAAGGCGATTCCATTAAGATAGCTGAACCATTAGATGGCCCAATAATGCAGAGATATTGCTCACTTGCAAAGTCAGTAGTAAGATATTTTCTAAATTTTTGTTTTCCTGTTGCCGTTTCTTAGCAGCACATTTCTATTTGAATTGACTATTGTTTGATTCCCCAATCTACTTCACCTACTAGCTTCAGGCATTTATTGGCATTAATTTTAGAGAAAATTGCACCATTAATCCTCAAACTTGTCCCGCCTATGCATATGAATCCGTAAGTATCAAAACCACTTATTTAGGTACCCAAATTTGTGAAACCGTTGCAATCAGGTCCATAGGCTGGTTTTTAGGCTGTTTTGGTGATGTGAACTGCTATGTAAGCGTTTACGTGACATTATTCTTTTTCTTTCTTACTTTTGACGTGGGAGCTCTCGCGTACGTGCATGCGGAGAGGTAGAGAGGTGAGAGGAGGAGAGATGACAAGTAGGTCCCACGTTAAAAGTAAGAAACAAAAAATGCCACATAGGCGCTTATATGGCAGTTCACATCACCAAAACAGTCTAAAAAACCAGCTTATGGACCTTATTGCAACGGTTTCATAAGTTTAGATACTTAAATAGGCGGTTTCGATACTTACGGATTTATGTGTACAAGCAAGACAAGTTTGAGGTCCAATGGTGCAATTTTCTCTTAATTTTATAACTTCAATCCTCTGCTTTACGAATGAATCATCTAGGTTATAGTCATATGTTCAGTATGTGTTTTGCTGTCCATCTGTGATCTGCTACCTTACAAATATCTTTTACCCTTTTAATATCAATGCAAGTGTATACAATTCTCCTTCATTTTACTTTTAACTGGGGCCTGACACAATTTCCTAACAATTTCAAGAATACTTTACTAGTGCATTAGCACCTGAGTCCTTGAATTATCGTATCTTCATTCTGCAGTGAATCAAGTATGTGGTTGTCTCTTGGAGGGTTTCAAGAAAAGGGGCCTGATGATTTGCACCAGTACAACACTCATGTTTTGATTGATGAGTCAGGAAAAATTAGGAGCTCATATCGAAAAATACATTTGTAAGTGATTTCACAGATTTAGGGAGAAACTTGCTTTCAGATATATTTGCAAGCAATTTATTTAAGTTGCTATTTATGCCATTAATAGAATTTTAAACAAAATCTTTTCAGTAAGGGCAAATGATGCTATGCAATTAAGTTGCTGATAATTGTCAATTTCAAATAAGATAAACATTTATTATGCCTATATTTTAGCATGTAATGGATTTTAATATATGTCTGAGCAACTGTAATCATAGAGCAGTACCGCGGAATTACATTTCTAGACTTCTGTTAAATGAAACTTTTGGTAACAAGTTAACATTTGCTTCTTTTTTCTTTACCTCACTTGTGGTATACATTCAACATTTTAAGTTCAGATGTTCACCTTGACATTGCTATGCTGAAGGTTTGATGTGGATGTACCTGGAAATATGGTGTACAAGGAAAGCCGTTTCACGACCGCAGGTGCTTTTGTATT
The DNA here is from genome assembly GCA_005191435.1 of Raddia distichophylla. Lineage (NCBI taxonomy): Eukaryota > Viridiplantae > Streptophyta > Magnoliopsida > Poales > Poaceae > Raddia > Raddia distichophylla. Next base: position 859,796 of record SPJY01016462.1, read on the forward strand.
TCCTGATCTTTTAAATTTTCTAGCTGAGTTTTATCTGTTATTTGCAGTATATATAAATTCGCTAGAGGCTTTCCTTCTTGTGGTATGCTAAATATAAACTTGCTTCACTCATTCGCTGTGAAAGTGATTGAAGATTAATACCTGCGATTATTATACTGAGTTGTTGTAATTGACTTCCTATGTGTGACTTTTTATGATGTGCTTACTCGTTGATCAGGTGATTCTGTTGTTGCGGTGGATAGCCCCTTTGGACGATTGGGACTTACTGTTTGCTATGATCTGAGATTTCCTGAACTTTATCAATGTTTGCGTTGGAAGCATCAAGCAGAGGTGGTTTTGTATGTCATTATACTGAACATCAGCGTTTAAGATTTCCTTATATTGAGTTCTTGTTTATCATACCCTGTAGGAAAGCTCAGGCAAATTGTGTATTTTCTGTGTGTATCTTAATGTGTGAATACTGTTTAGGTCTTGCTAGTACCATCTGCGTTCACAAAGGTAACCGGGCAGGCGCACTGGGAAATTCTTCTCCGTGCTCGTGCAATTGAGACACAATGTTATGTATGTTAATCTTTCCCTTCTAGTTTCTCGTTCACTTTTGCTTATAGGATTTAGTTGTTTCATATACTTGTCACCTGGCAGTGTGCAATCGATCATATAGAAGTTAATGCTCGATTTATTATATTGCTGAATTTGTAAGCTTAGACGATGGAGCACATGCGCAAATCACACTGGTGGAAGAGAATAATTTGTAGGTGATCTATTTGAAAATACATTGTATACATCTCAGTGGTTGCAAGTTCAGGAGAAGCAAGCTATTCTTATTGAGTAGCCTTTCCTTTTTATGGAATTCAGTGAAATATCGACATAGTTCGTTTGGTCTTCTTTGAAATTAGGCAACTTTTTTTTTAAAAAAAATCTTTTAAATCTTTTGTAGGTGCAAATCACACTGGTGGAAAAGAATAATTTGTAGGTGATCTATTTGAAAATACATTGTATACATCTCAGTGGTTGCAAGTTCAGGAGAAGCAAGCTATGCTTATTGAGTAGCCTTTCCTTTTTATGGAATTCAGTGAAATATCGACATAGTTCGTTTGGTCTTCTTTGAAATTAGGCAACTTTTTTTTTAAAAAAAATCTTTTAAATCTTTTGTAGGTGCAAATCACACTGGTGGAAAAGAATAATTTGTAGGTGATCTATTTGAAAATACATTGTATACATCTCAGTGGTTGCAAGTTCAGGAGAAGCAAGCTATGCTTATTGAGTAGCCTTTCCTTTTTATGGAATTCAGTGAAATATCGACATAGTTCGTTTGGTCTTCTTTGAAATTAGGCAACTTTTTTTTTAAAAAAAATCTTTTAAATCTTTTGTAGGTGCAAATCACACTGGTGGAAAAGAATAATTTGTAGGTGATCTATTTGAAAATACATTGTATACATCTCAGTGGTTGCAAGTTCAGGAGAAGCAAGCTATGCTTATTGAGTAGCCTTTCCTTTTTATGGAATTCAGTGAAATATCGACATAGTTCGTTTGGTCTTCTTTGAAATTAGGCAACTTTTTTTAAAAAAAAATCTTTTAAATCTTTTGTAGGTTATTGCTGCAGCTCAAGCTGGAAGGCACAATGAGAAAAGAGAAAGCTACGGTGATTCTATAATTATTGACCCATGGGGAACAGTTATAGCTCGACTTCCAGGTATGCATTTTTATTCAGTCTTAATTAGTTAGGTCAGGATTCTTCTGTTGAGATTTGACGATCAAATTGGATTCTTTCATCACCTCTTTCTTAACAGCCATAAAAAATGCCGTTCTGTTGAACTTCTCAACAACGTTTGCTACTTTTAAATGTTTGTCCTGGAAAATAGAATTGTCGCCTTTTATGTTGTCATGCTGATTTTTTGTGTTTAAGTGGTTTATTAAAAATTTTGAATACAATATTATAAATTGTTAGATTAGTGACTATATGTTTGGCTACAGATCGATTGTCCACTGGATTTGCTGTAGCAGATATTGACCTGTCAAAAGTTGAGGCAGTACGATCTAAAATGCCAATTTGTGAGGTAATACTGTCTCAAGGACCAACTGTTTGCTTCTGTAGAAAATTAAATTCAGAAACCCTCGCCACTGTTTTTTTAAAAAGTAATTAATTATCTTGTTGCAGCACCGGAGGTTCGACAACATTTGGAAGCCCTCTCCGCTGTAATATTTGTGAAGCTAGTCTTGCACCATCTTACTTTTACATGTAACAGATTCTTCTTCTGTGTATATTTGCCATTTTGCACAACAGAAGATGCAATAGTTTGGTTCTTTTGGAAATTTCATTGGGACAGAATGTTGAACAAAATAAACTGCAGTTGTAACAAGGAGTAAGATGAAAGCTTCAAGGTTTGGGTATTGGAGATCGGGAAAAAACCACACTAGTGCAGCATATGTCAGTAGTGTCCGTTGGTAACATGCATCACCGGTTGTGGAATCAACATGCACAATCAGGCATAGATGAGCCAAGCTATCTGCGTCTGTTGGCGAACCGGCACAAAAAATATCATTTGTTCTGGTTCATATATAGAACCGGCATAAATACTTAGGTATATGTATATTTGAATTTTGAGGCTCGACATTACGAAGCGACAAATACTTCGCACTATCTCATGGATCTACAAATTTGTGGAAAAATTAGACCCATGATATCCAATTCGTATGCTAATTTTTATAGAGTAAAATGCGGGCGGTCTTTAAACTATTAGTCGATTGTCATCCAGATCCCCAATTTATGAAACTGTAGTCTTGGGTCTTTAATCTTTTTAAGTGGGTTCGTCCAGGTCCCAAATTGCCATGTGATAGCCCTAGAGCTGACGTGGTGCTGAAATGTCACGTAAAATAATTTTTAAAAAGGGAAATCATTAAAAAACATAAAAAATATGTGGAAATTATTTAAAAATCATTAAAAAAATGAATTTTTTAAAATGTGGGCAAATTATTTAAAAATCATAAAAAGGAAAATCAATAAAAACATATAGAAAATATCAAAAGAATCATAAAAATACGGGAAAACCATAAAAAAATGAGAAATCAATAAAAATCATAGAAAATCATAAAAAAGCATAAACATATGAAAAAAAAATCATAAACAGATTAAAAAGAAACATAAAGACAGTGTGGTCGCTTTTAATCCCTCTATAGTTGTAAGCGCAAGACCTCTAGCATTGTGACGTATGGAAGTCCACAAGTGCTACTTATTTTAATTTTTTTATGAATTTTTCTAATTGTTTTACTATTTTTCGTATTTTTTATGATTTCTAAAATTTTCATGATTTTTTATTTTTCAAAATAATTTATATGACATGGACAGCCATGTCAGCGCCATGTCACCTTTAGAGCTGTCACATGGCTGTTTGGGATCTGGACGAACCCAATTAAAAACATTATTTTTATATGGGTATGACATGCGAATCATCTGAGACACTGGAAATGGGTCGAATGTCATATGATCAAAAGAATATGGGTCGAGTGTTATGTGATTAAGGTTAAATTTAAAGAGTGTCACCGTAAGAAAAACCCTATTTTAGAGAACGGAATAGGGAATGTTGTTGAAGCACATAGAGAAAGAATCCATCCCCTATTTTGGATAGAGGATGCTTTAGGAGAGCCTATTGGAGACAGCCTAAATGCCCCCAGATTCGCTGGTTTGCTGTCTAAAAACAACTACGGCATTTCCCTACCTGTTAAACCTACCGTTACACGGCAACACCCTTCCCCCGAGTCAGAGGCACCTCGAAACCCTAGCGCCGCGGCGGCGGAGGCGGCCATGGCGGCAGCGGTGGGGCCGAAACGGTGCTACTACGAGGTGCTGGGCCTCCCCCGCGACAGCTCCCCCACCGACATCAAGCTCGCCTTCCGCCGCCTCGCGCTCTCCCTCCACCCCGACAAGCAGCCCCCGGGCTCCGACCTCGCCGCCGCCACCGCCGCCTTCCAGGAGCTCCAGCACGCGCACTCCGTCCTTTCCGACCCGCAGGAGCGAGCCTACTACGACTCCCACCGCTCCCAGATCCTATTATCCGACCCCTCCGGTTCCGGCGCCGCCTCCGCCTCCCCCGTCCCTGACCTCTTCGCCTTCTTCTCCTCCTCCGCGTTCTCCGGCTTCTCCGACTCCGGCCGCGGCTTCTACAAGGTCTACGGCGATGTGTTCGACAAGGTGTACGCGCAGGAGCTCGCCTACGCCCGTCGCATGGGCGTCCCCGCTGACTCCGTCCCAGTGCAGCCGGTCATCGGCAACCTTGATTCGCCTTACACCCAGGTCACCGCCTTCTACAACTATTGGCTCGGGTTTGGCACGATCATGGACTTTGGGTGGGCGGCTGAGTGGGACGCCGCTCGTGGGGAGAACCGCCGCGTGAGGAGGCTCATGGAGGAGGACAATAAGAAAGCGATACGCAAGGCACGTAGGGAGTATAATGACGCTGTGAGGGGACTGGCTGCTTTCTGCAAGAAGAGGGATAAGAGGGTGGTGGACATGGCGCTGAAAAAGAAGGCTGTGGAGGAGAAGAAGAAGGCGGAGGACCTGAAACGGAAGGAGGAGGAGGAGAGGAGGAAGAAGGAGCGGGCGATGGCGTATCAGGAACCTGAGTGGGCGAGGGTGGAGGAAGAGGAAGTGCTTGAGGATGATAGTGAAGAGGAGATGAGGGCAAAGAGGGAGGAACTGTACTGTGTGGCGTGTAATAAGAAATTCAAATCCGACAAGCAGTGGAAGAATCATGAGCAGTCAAAGAAGCATAGGGATAAGGTTGCCGACCTGCGGATGTCATTTAAGGAGGAGGAAAAGGCTTTAAAAGAAGCTGAGGAGGAGACTGGAGGTGAGTGGAAGGAAGTTGACGTGGGGTTTGATTTTAAGCCTGCACAGGAGTCTGAGGAGAGTGATTGGTCAGATGCTGCGGAAGAGTTGGCTGAAGAGTTGGGTAAGGGCTTGGAGGTGCAGGATGAAGAGAATGGTGACAGGGACATCGATAATGGGGGACAGGAGGTTGGTTCATATGACGAGACAAGTCGTATAACTTCGTATAATGTATGCTATACGAAGTTATTACGGAAGAGATGACAACAGCAAAGAAGCTGCTTTGTGGGCACTTTTCCATGTTCATTGTTTGGCGTCATGGCTAGAGCGCCAACACACTTGCCCCACATGCAGAGCTCAAATTATTCCCCCAGATAATGGTCATCCTACATCAGCGAGACATGGAGCTCAACCTGGAGTTCAGCCTGGTGAGTTTTCTGTTGCTCTGATTTTGAACCCACATTTTTTCTGCAAATCAAACTGCCTTTATGCCGAACCTGCTGCTCAGTGGGCGGGCGCAGCAGCTACATGGACCCCTTTCTTTATGTTGTTGCCAGCGCTTTCCCGGGCCGAGCCGGAATTCTTTATTAGAACGTCGGCAGGCAAAGCCCGAAGGAAGGCTGCTATCCCCTCGGCCTTCTTCCTCTTCCTTTTCGATGAAAAAACAAATCGACATCTCAATCTCCGAAAGCGTTTTCCTTACCCTGCTAATCCCCCCCCTTCGTCGAGCCTTTCCCTTAGTGGTAAGGGATATGCACCTTATCTGAACGTCGGCAGGCATTCCGGAATTATCCTTTTTGGGCCCCGGGTGAACATAGGCTCAAACATGATTGGAGGGGTCCTAGCTACGCCATGCGTTCAATACAAAAAAAAGCCTCTGGGAAGCTGCAGGGATTACAAAAAGAGGGTGCTTTCCTGTGTTGCACTGAAAAAAGGACAAAGGTCTTCTACTTTCTTTCTTCCTCCCGCGCCCGCCTAAGCCCGGCCCGGCCCGCGTTAGAGGGGAAGATTAGCAAAGCGGAAAAAGACAGAGGGAGGGGGGAGCTGCATCTTATTCTCTTTGCGAGAACTTCAGGATCGGAGAAGCATTCGGAAGGGGCGAGGCCTTCATTTCGTTGGCAGAAGCAGAAACGATCCAATCCATTCGGGGCTTCGGGGAACCCAAAAACGAACTATGTTTACTTTTTTCATAGATAGATGATATATATAGGAATAATATAGACATCCCTTTACTTTAGATGTCTATGTATCTATTTTTGAATCATCTCCCGATTCTCTTTTTTTTCTAGTTCGCACTGCTCTTTCTCTCTAAAGAGCATCAAAGAAAATAGAGAGAGAGAGCAGATGGATCCTATCCCCTATAACGAACACTCATTCCTATCTATTGATAGAAAAGAAAGATCTTCGTCACGGACTTAGCCTTTGTTCTTTTTTTTTTTTTTATTTGAGGAATTCCTCATATCCAAGGCAGCTCCCCACAAACACCCCACCCATATGACTATGCCTCCTTTTGAATCGACAGTAGATTGGGCTTCATAGCAACTTTCATTCTAAAGACGAATATTAGTCAATAGGCAGGCTTCTTTCAGCAGCAAACATATTCATTTTCACCGGGCTCCGCGCACCTTCCTGGAAACATAAGGGGCAGAGTTTGTCGGAAGTTAGTTTTTGTATAAATACTGTATGAATTGGAGAGACTTTTCCCACATACTACCAGGCCACCATATATTGTACTTATACTTCGATGCTTTGATTGAAATTGGGTTTGACATTTTCTTGATCTGTACAAATCTAGACAGTGCTCTTATAATGAACTGAGTATAAATAACAGGCTCATTTGCTCAAAAAACTTCTAGGCAAGATCAACTTTTACTAAAAATCTATCTAGTTTCAGAACCAAGTGAATCTCATCATGGTAAAAAGGAAATACAACAAATACTTCCAACCTAATCATCGGGTACAGTGCTTAACAATGATGAATTGTTAAATCAATGAGCTATTCTTCAGATGTACTAGCATAAAATGTACAGCCAGCAATATTAGAGGATTACCTACCTATTACAACTACCATACTTGAGCTGATAACCTGAGTCACTGACAGACCCACATATGCCCAAGCATACTGGGTAGAAAGGTTCCCAATGCTGAGTAGAACACCCCCTGCAATTGCAAACAACACTGAAGGCCAGTTGTCCTTCATTACAAGACATCAAGGGTCAGCAAACTGCAGATGGAAAATCGAATAATTTCATCAGGAAGTTCTTGCTTGCTTAGCTACCAAGATGCTGACCTGACTGAGCTGGGTGAAGAAATTGGGCATGTTGGGCTTGCTCTCCCCAAGCTGGCCAAATGTAAGCGCAATGAGGACTGCGGCGAGCAGGTTTGTTATGGAGTAGTCGAGGTATGTGTGCTGCGGCAGCCGCCCTCGGCGCTCCAGGAGGGTGAGGACTGCAGGCCAGGTGCCCAAGAACATAAGGGAGGCCAGCATGAGGGCAATGGCGCCCCCCTTGTCTTCTATGATGTACATCTTGAGGCCTTCTTGAACTGAGGACAAGGAATTCAGCAAGGGGCCTTCAAGCACCTGGAACAAACATATGTTCTCACCATGTGAGAGACTTGAGCTGGTATTTTGGATTTAAATCAGCACGAAAATGAAGTTTCTGGATTTGATCTGTGCAAAAGCATCTGAAACAAAGAATGTTTCATAGTCCTTTTCATCCCCTCCACTAGTGACTGTGTTGCCTTCCCTTCCCTTCCCTCATGACATTGGCAAAAACTGAAGGATTCAAAGTTTTTTCTTTTGAGATATTCCCAAGCAATAAAACCATCACCAAAAGAGAGAGAACATCGAGAAATCCATTAGAATATCCTTAAAAAAGAACTCCAATCATCTAGGACCAAACTTGAACACGAAAGTCCCCAGTCTTGGAAACCTCAACCCCCTTAGATCAGAATTCAGAAGATCAACTCCCAAATGATGACATCACCGAAGGAAAGGAAGCAAGCATCCATGGGGGGGGGGAGGATGAGCACTAAGGAGTCAGTACTCCAGTACCTTTTGACATGGAACCAACGAAGAAGCACATGCTACAACTCGCTCCATGGCCCTTTATATGACAACAAGAACAAACTGCCAAAGCAATCCAACGAGATCTTCCTCACTAAAAAACTCCAACTTGATCTGCACAAGTTTGACTCGCATCACATAGCAACTACAAATTCGCGGCGCCTTCTCAGTTCTCACACGGCGATCAGATTCACCCATGGAGTCAGAGCTTTATGGGAGAAAGAAGAAAAAGGGAGCAGCGTGGAAAGAGACAACTGACACTCCCATCATCAGCAGGAAATAATTCATCTGTGACAATGACCTCCGGCTCTTCTCCACCAAGCAATACGAATTGACAGAAATATACGCATCTCGGTGGCTGCTGATACAGGGACACCTATATATTAATCTCTCATTAGCTAGTAGTATTTCTCAGATTTAATACTTGCTTTATTTGCGTGCTTGGTGATTTGTGGAAAGAAGTTGTGAAAAGGGGGGAGTTATATAGCTTAAACTTGCCATTGCCAATCGTGTTCTTTGATCTAAAAAGTTGTCAATTCCTACACACCACATGTTTCTGAACATTCTGCGTCCAAAACTAGGGATTAGATACGAATTAAAGCACTTAATTGGTCCAAGTGCAAGAAAAATAGGTGGGATCAACGACTGTACTCGTTAGCTAGAGGTGAAGCCGACCCATCTCTTTCATTGATGTCATCCAAGATTAAGAAAACGCATGCAATCAAGGAAAGAAGAGTGATGATCCCGCCAAGAAATAGTTTTTTTACTCTTAATGGCATCTTCTCCCACGAGGAAGAAATCTTTGTTCTGTTTTGTAGACTCTTTTTTCCCGCGAGCAAGAACTCTTCAATTTTTTTTACTGAGGTTAATAGAAAGAGAGTCATTAAGAAAACGCATACAAGCAAGGAAAGAAGAGTGATGATCCCGCCAAGAAATAGTTTTTTGACTCTTAATGGCATCTTCTCCCACGAGAAAGACATGCTCGTTCTGTTTTGTTGACTCTTTTTTTCCCACGAGCAAGAACTCTTCGATTTTTTAACGAGGTTAATAAAAAGAGAGACCTACACGGATCCAATAACGCAAAACCAAGACAACCAAGGAGAGCCGATCAACCAAGAACAGCCAGAACAACTTGATCAACGAATGGAGAAACAACAGCAGGCAATAAAATCCAATCTTCAGGCAAGAAACAAGATTTATAAAAAGGAAAAATACAATCAAAAGAGGAGGATAAGAACAGAGACACGACACCTAAGAGTTTGCAGAGGACAAGACGATGAGCAATCCACTCTTCCTCCAGAGGAGTCAGGACTGATGAAACGTCTGCTCTTCAGATTTCCTCCGGTTGCTGGGCTAGAAGAAGATGCTACTCCATCTGGTGCACGAGGAAATAACAAATTAACTAAATGAGCGCTTATATAATAAATCATATCATGTCTTGGTTTTGCCAAGTACCTACAAATAGTAAATGGCGATGATTTCGTTAAGCACAGATGTCCACAGATTCGTGGGGTACCTAAGGCCCTTTGACTTTGGATCTGGAGTGAAGTTGGACAGATTCTCCTTCCACACTTAATTCTCGATATTCTCTTGCTGTTCGGTTATGTTTGTTCTCTCTCTCTTCCCCCCGACCTCCTCCTTTTGTGGATGTGATTGTTTTGCGTGCCACGAATCTTTTTTGTTGCCTTTTATTTTGCTGTGGAAATCTCTCTTTTGAAAGATAGAGATGTGTGTTGTGTGTACCCGAATTATTGGACCAGTTGAAATATTTTCATGTCGTTCTCAAGTAAAATTATGCAAACTGTTGGTTTTGGGCCAGGTCAAGTATTTTATTTTGAGATTTTTTTATATAAAAAAATTGTTTCGATAGAATATGCAGCTTGTTTGTCCTGATTGATTTCGTTCTGTTTGTTTAATGAGATCTTGCGAGGATGTTCATGTGGACAAGGTGGATTTGGCTGGTTGAGCAGCTGCCTTGTCCAGAGTCCAGCGATGGTGCCTATCGCCAACTATATTTTATCCCTATTCCTCCCTTTCCCCTAAACAAAAATCCCCGGCAGAAAAAAAAACAAATTCTAAATTTCTAATAAAAATACACATATGTGCACAACCAAGCCAAACGCGACAAGGTTCTGTTTAGAAGCGGGACTCAAGAGGTGAACAAGCATGTAACACCCCGGTTCCTCGAGAACCCAGGATGCTACTAACTCTTCAAAATCTATAAAATTTCAACAGCATCTCCTTTGTTTATATGGACACCCACGACAGGCAATTTATATCCAAAGAATATATATAACCAGAAGTGGGTCATGTTAGGATCGGACTCGTACCCTGATCTACTTTATAAATAGGGAGGCGCCCTTGGTGTAACTGGTCATTACGACCTAGCTTAGCATTGAATGCATAGGGGTTAATGACTAGCTTGTGACTAATGTGCTTGTGCTGATTGGAGATGAGTGTCCATAGTCATAACTCCGCAGATGTAGGCAATCATGCCGAACTGCGTTACTAAATATCATGCCTCCTATGTCGTCTAGATCTTGTATGGTGATTAAAAATCCTAACAAGTGATATCAGAGCGAGGTTTTTGAGATGCGAAAGATCAATGGAGGCGTGATGTTCATGTCTTTACGTGGCCTCAAAAAAAGCTCTAGTGCGCAAGGTCGAGCATGGAGACTATCGATGAGATTGGCGTCGAACACTCTAGGCAGTAGGCTTGGACCTTTTTCGGTGGGGTGCAATTGGTGAGGATCGGTCAAATGTGGCTATCGGACCGAAGGTGGCCAGGGAGTCAATGCGACGGCGGTCCAGACTCTGATTCGGGATCAGAACGGGGAGGGCCAGACGTGGATGAAAACCGAAGAGATCGGAGTTGGTGGAAGCATTGCGACGATGCGACCATGAGCAGTAGAGGACGCCATCATAAGGCTGTGAGCTAATTTGCGTCAATTTGAGCTGGGGGTTGGGTTCTTCACCTCCGGTGGCAAAGTTTTATCTTTCATCATAGCGTTCCTGTGCAAGAAATGCAGTAGATTGATAAACTGTTAATCATCTAGCCCGCAGTCACTCGTGATTATCCAGCCGGTTCTTTGCTGTGTTAAATATTTCGTAGTTCTTTGTGGGTATGCTGTATGTGAGTTTCTTCTGTTGTTACTTCTACACTCGCAGTATATCCTTTGAAGTTATCTTTTCTTATTTTTCACTGTGTTCATAGGGCATTTTGCTGATATGAATTATTCCCGGTTCAGTAAAATAATGGATAAAGGTTCATCCTATGTGGTCTTCTGTTGCCGGTATACAATATACACTTTTTTGCATGAAATATAACTGTAGTGCTCGTCTGACTGTTGTGATTATTTTTCATTGCAAATTTCTGACAAAATCTGGGATACCTTTTTTTTAGCAAAGGGGCAGAAGAGCTGCCTTGAATTGATCAAAAGTAGGAAGGAAAGTACAGAGTTGGGGGAGAAAAAAAGGCCCCTCCCCCGGTGGGCGCAAAAGAAAAACAGCTACCCTATTACAAAAGGAGCTCCCGCGGCCTCCCAAAGGCGCAGGTCATCAACAAGTGAGGTAAAAAAGACTGAGACATGCCTGACAGTCTGGTGGAAGATCCGGTTGTTTCGCTCGAGCCAAATCATCCAAATTGTGGCGGAGGTGGCTGAGAGGACGCCGCTTGGAGGCCCGCCCTGAAGAATGTCGACTGACCACCAGGTTGCGATGGCGCTAGTCTCACTAATCCCCCTCTTTAACAATACCTAAACCACCATAATCCAACAATTACCAAATCTGGACAGTAGCACTAAAATCGACCTATCTCCCCAACCGCTTAACCGTTTTATGCGTTCTTGCACTCAAAACGAAGCTAAGACATAGGCGTCCATTTTCCGTAATAGGGCCATGGTCTGAATCACGCCAAAAATAGGTCAAAACGTTGCCCAAATCTGCTGCATGTATCGCTGATCTACTAAACTTCATTACTAAGCACCAACCTCGACTAATCTATGAAAATTACCATCCAACTAGGGGGAAAAACCAGCAGGAACGCATCTAATTCTACCTCCCAAGGAAAATCAACACAAACCCTAACCCTGGTTGCCCCTCCTCCTCATACGTTCCTCTTCCCCTCTCTTCATCTAGCAGCTTGCGCAAATCCCCTCTTCGTCTCTCCACTTCTTCCTCCCACCGTCTCCCCCACAACTCTCCATATGGAAGCACATCGCAAGGGTACCTCGGGTAGATGATGGCGCTACGGCGTGGACGACGACCTCCGGCTGCGGCTCCTCCCTCCGGTAGCAGCAGCTCTCTCAGGCGACGGCGATGGGGAAGGCGGCACGGCACGGCGCGGCGCGGCCACTGGGCGGCGGCGCGGCTCCTGGATGGTGGCGGCTCGGCGGGGAGGCGACGCCGCGGTGGCTGCATGGGGACAGCGACGGGAGTGAGGGCTAGGAACGGCGGCGGCTAGGTCTCCCTGGGGGAACCGCCACACCCTCCCACTACCTTATACCCTTAAGAGGCCTGGGCCAGGGCAAAGGCCCAATGGGCTATTACAAAGCATGTCCATTAAAAACATGAACATCCTAACCGATACAACTGAACAATATTTTAGATTATGTTAGAGCTTGTGTGGAATATGTATATGAGTTGGTTATATAAAATTATGTGTTGTAATAGGTAGGAGTGGGTCATGTTAGGATCGGACTCGCACCCTGATCTACTTTATAAATAGGAAGGTGCCTTTGGTGTAACTGGTCATTACGACCTAGCTTAGCATAGAATGCACAGGGGGGTCAATGACTAGCTTGTGACTAATGTGCTTATGCTGATTGGAGATGAGTGTCCATAGTCATAGCTCCGCAGACGTAGGCAATCATGCCGAACTGTGTTACTAAATATCATGCCTCCTATGTCGTCTAGATCTTTGTATGGTGATTAAAAATCCTAACAAGTGATATCAGAGCGAGGTTTTTGAGATGCGAAAGATCTATGGAGGCATGATGTTCATGTCTTTACGCGGCCTCAAAAAAAGCTCTAGTGCACAAGGTCGAGCATGGAGACGATCGATGAGATTGGCGTCAAACACTCTAGGCAGTAGGCTTGGACCTTTTTCGATGGGGTGCAATTGGTGAGGATCGGTCAAATGTGGCTATCGGACCGCTCAGTGGTTTTTTAATAGAAAAAGGGTTATGCATTACTTCATAAGGTAAAAACACCGTCCACACAGCAGTAAATCCTAGAAGTACATATCTGTCAGGAACTACATATATCTTTTAAGATTTACTATGTAGTGGGCATCATAAAAATTGCTATGAAGTGGACTATGTGCTGAAATTCTTTCCTCAAGTCAGTATCGAAACAAGGTAAAGAATTATCCCTTTATTTACATTGGTATGTACCTTTCTATATTTGGATCCACATGTGAGTTCCCTGATACTATTAGTTTCTTATTGTTTGGTTCTGATATTCACGAGCAGATTAACAACAGCTTGCCTTGGTACAAACTTTCATCATAGCTAAGTAACAACACATTGGAAGCCCTTCCACAAAACTATGCTGAACAGGTGCAAATGAGTCATTGACCTTGGCCCTTCTTAGATGCCATTCTCTTCTTTTAATCATCTTCTAACTTCCAGAAGATAACTTCATGTGAATTCCTATCTGGTTTTGCTTCTATGCTTTATTCTTTAGCCCAACTGTACTATATGTGGATACTATATTTTTAGCTCATACTTCATACAACATTGTACTTGCTAGCTCTCCTAGATCGGCGACTGTCATGTTTGGTGGACAGCTGCATATGTTCCAAGCTAGGTATAAGTTGTTCTAGAACATGTACATCAATAATATATGTGGAACTATATATGAAGAATTTAATTTATTAACCTTAAAGAGTTAATCTATTAGTTAATACATGTCCGAATATTACTACCTATTAGTTAATTATTATAAGTGCTTAATGCAGTTAACAATTCTATTATCTTTAATTTAGGTTACAAACAATGGATTAAGAGCTAGGTGATCTTATGATTTTGTAGCATTATCGTGCCAGTTTTGTTTTATTATTTAACTGAGTTTAACTATTTAACGATAAACATGTACTACATCCGTTTTTACACATTTGTCTTATTCAAAAAAATTATGTAAATACTATTTATTTTGTTGTGTTATCATTAAATATATTTAGAGTATGACTTATGTTTTTTACTTTCTGGCGGAGGAGAGGAAGCAACTAAAGCCATTAGTGGAGAAGGCAAAGCAGCAAAAAGCTTCGAATACTAGAATGAGATGATGTGAAAGCGCCAACAATTGGTTGTATCAACTTTATGAGGTTAACGTGCATCTTGGTTGTTCAAAACGCACTATGTTATCTGATACAGTAGCTACCTGGCAGTTTAGAAATTTATGAGCCTTATTTTTTGTTTGTTGTGATGTGTTATCAGTTACTACGATGTTTCCCGCTAGCTTCGATAGGTACATACATTTCTCATCAGGCTAAGCGTTCTTGGGCAGGTGGGAAATGCTTAGGGGATGGATCTGTGTTCAGAGTCATGGTTTTCAATCTAATATATGCTACGTCGATATATGTATCTCATTGCAAAAGGATGTAATTGCATCGATATATTACTTCTCTCATCCAAATTATATCTCGCAGTAGAGGTTCTGAGATATGTCACATGTGCCATGCAAATTACATTTTATGCCTGTTTTTGTTTAGTTGCCATGGCATATAGAAATGCATTACCAGGTGATGGCTAGCATAGCCGATCTCCGAACTGGCGGGCCATGGGCCCGCTTACCCTGCTAGTATACTTACATAATGCAACCCTCCATGCTCTTGTAGGAAGTCGCGATTATATTGTCCCAGGATGCTAGTAATCGTTGTTATTCTCTACAAAATCTAAAGATGCATTCATTTCATCATAAACAACCAGGGTTCAAAACTTTGAAATATCATTGGTAATAGGTCTATTAACATGATTATTGGGCGTACAAATTAGGCAGCTTGACATGGCAACTTCTTGAAGGTTAAAATCAATTGAAATTTAAAATTCTCAAACTAAAAATGAGCGATAAGAAAAGAAAAAATGAAGAGGTATTAATTTGAAGCGCTTGACTTTTTTAAAAAACAAATTATTTGTGCAGTTTTGTACAAAATAGAAATGAAAAGAGTGGCTCCAAAGCATGCTCGCCACCTGTCACTATAGATGGCCAGATGGGTCGGGCCTAAACGGGCGGCCCGAGGCCCGGTGTCTTCGGCCCGGCACAGGCACGACACGGCCCGTGTGCAAGCGGGCCCGTGCCGGCACGGCCCGTAGCCCCGTGCCGTGCTTGGGCAGAGGAGGCGGCACGCCGTGCCGGCATGGCACGACCCGCTTGGACATGAGGCCCATCACCGGCCCGCACATCCCGCCGGCATATATAAACGGCGCGTTCGAGAGAGGGGAAACCCTAGCTTTCCCCCTCTCCGCCGCGGACGTGCTTCTCTGGCTCTCTCGCTCTCGCGTTTCGCCTCCCTCTCACGCTCCTGCTCCGACGCGGCGGCGCCGTCCGCTCCACGTCGCCGGCGCGTCGCCCTCTTCTCTCCCCTGTCTCCCACCTCTTCCTTACCGTCGCCGGTCGCCGCCGTCTCGCTACCTTGAAACTATCAAAACCCTAGTTCCTCGATCTGCTTTCGCCGTCGCCGCCGGTGGTCGGATCGGACTCCTCGCCGCCTCGTAGGCGTCTTCGGGCTCTGGCGCGCGCTCAGGTTCGTCCTTCCCCCTCCTCCTTCTTCTGTTCTTCTCCTCTCTCTAGATCTGTCGGTTCCTCTTCCGTGCTTCCTCCTCTTTTCCTCAGATCTGAAGATCTGTTTGTTCTTGGCACTTGGTAGGTGAGGCTGCATGGCCGTTGCTAGCGTGTGTCATTGAGGAGCGGAGGCGCCGCGCGCGGGCGCGGGAGCGGAAAGATGGAGGAGCAGGGCCTCGATCCCAACTCCATCGAGCACGATCTTGTGCTCATGGGCGAGACCGAGACGGGAGAAGGCGATCTTGGGCTGGACGATCTGTTCGGCAGCAGTGCCGCTGATGCCATCGATCTGGATGGCGGCGGCTGCAACCACGTCGATGCTGAGCAGGTGGCGGCGGCGGCGGAGGCGGAGGCGGGCCAGGCGGCGGGGACGGGATCGACGAGTCCGCGCTCTGGTGATAAGACGTCCAGGAGCTGATCCAGCATGTCTCTGGTTTGGAATGACTTTGAGCAGATCTTCAGAATGGGACGTGGTAAGAAAATCAGGTATACCGGTCGTTGCAATTATTATAAGGATGTCTTGAGTGCTCGTCATCTGCTGGTACTGGTCATTTGATCCGCCATGCTAAGAAATGTAAGAGCAAGCATGCGGCTGGCTCTCAATCTTTGCTTTAGTTCGCTGTCGACGGCTCTTTCCGTTAGTGGGATTACAATGCTGATGTTGCTCGCACTGAGCTTTGTCGTTTGATTGCACGAGAGGATCTTCCTCTTAGCTTTGGTGAGTCTCCTGCATTTCAGGAGTACATTAAGCGTGCTCATAATCCTCGCTTCTCTACTGTTTCTAGGTAGACAACGACTAGAGATTTTGTTAAATTTTACAAAAAGCGTCGCTCTAAGGTGATTGAACTGTTGAAGTCTGTTTTCTTGTGTTACTCTTACATCTGATATATGGTCTGGTAATGCTAAAGAAGATTTTTTAAGTGTTGTTGTTCATTTTGTTAACACTAATTGGGAACTTGAGAAGAGGATCATTGGTCTTAGACTTATTGATGCGTCACACAGTGGGCACAATATTGCAGATCGTGTATCCTCTATAGATGAGTATGGTTTAGCAAATCGTGTGTTCTCTATTACATTGGACAATGCTTATTCTAACACCTCTGCAATGACCATTCTTACACCTCTATTCTCTGAATATGTTGGTAGCCCTGTTATTTTGCACCAGTGTTGTGCTTGCCACATTATTAACTTGATTGTTAAATCTGGTTTGACGCGCCTTAAGCCTTATGTTGAATCTTTCAGAACAACCATTTCTTTCTTGAATGCTTCAAACTAGCGTATTGCTGCTTACAAATCTTGCTGCATTGCTAGGAATATGCGTCCTCGCAAGTTTGGTTTGGACATGGATGTGAGGTGGAACTCCACCTATCTCATGCTTAAACATCTGATTCCATATAAGGACATTTTTCAGTGTTTATTGCTACTCACTTCCCATAGCAACAGGGTCAGACCTTGTTGACAGATGCACATTGGTATGCTGGTGAGAAAATTCTTGAGTTCTTGAAAATGTTTTATGATTCAACTGTTGTTTTGTCTGGTGTTTATTATCCCACATCTCCCTTGATGTTGCACCACATTCTTCAGATAGCTAAACACTTAAGCACTTATGAGAATGATTCTTTGCTAAGAGATGTTGTTGTTCCTTTGAAGTCCAAGTTTCTTAAGTATTGAAAAATATTGCCCATGCTTTATTCATTTGCATTTATCCTTGATCCTAGGGCAAAGCTTAGAGATTTTTGCAATGTTCTTCAATTGCTGGCTACTCTTACTAGCACTGATTACTCAAATTATTTCAATGTTGTTAAAGCTGAGTTATCTAACCCGTTTGGCAAGTTTGACAGTAAGTTTGGTGCAGTTAGAATGCAGAGAACTGCACAGACATCAGTATCAACTGGTAAGAAGAAGGCCTGCTGGAACAGGGCCTGGAGCTGGAAGAAGTCTGTTGGACCTGCTGGTGCTGTTGCTTAAGTATTGGAGTTGAGAATTGAGATGAGTATTCATAGTTGACTCATTGAGGCCTACTTGAGCCTCTGCAATAGTATAGAGCATTTTGCTGCTGCTGCTAAGAACTGTAATGGACTGTAATGAACTATGGACTGTTAAGGATTGTAATGGACTTGACTTTGAGCTGGGTTGTACTCTTTTTTCCTTTCTAGGGTTTTGGGTGTGTTTGGTTCATTGCCGGCGGACGCCTTGCCAAAATTTGGCACGCCTCAAATTTGGCAGCCATTTGGATCAACGTTGTGCCAAAATTTTTCAGCGCCAAAAAATGGCATGCCAACGCACAGTAAACTGCAGAGCAAGCAATGGCGCGGGCGAACAAAACGCTCGCCGACGCTCGCCATCGCAGCAATTGGCGAGCCTATGTCGCTGGCTAGCCAAATTTTGGCAGGGCGAGCTGGGGCCGTGAAGCAAACACGCCCTTTATCCCATGTAGTTGATATGGGTTTTACCTAGAAAGGTTTTAATGAGGCAACCATATGATATGAACCCTTTACCATATCATATAAAATAGCTCAAAGGAACCCTAATCTATAATGTCTAGTTTCTACTTGCAATTTCTGACTAGTTCTCAGTTCTGAACTTAGTTTGATCTTTGAGTTTGAGATTTGAGAACTTGTAAGTTGTAGACTTGAAGCCTTAGACTTTAGTTGTCACTTGTCAAGTTGTAAACAATTGCCAAGTTTTTGGCTTTCTGATCTGATATGTGCTGTTTATGGGAATAAAATGCTCATTTCTGTGATGTGCTTGTTGAGATGAACAATACAAGTGGTTTTTATTTGCGGGCTGGAATGGCCCGCCGTGCCTCTAAAGCATGCGGGTTGGCGGATGGCACGAGGAGAAGAATCCGTCCTCTACTTTATGGAAGAGGGTGTTTTAGAGAAGCCTGTTGGAGACGGTCTAAAGGGGGAGCATGGCAGGGGCAATTGGATCGATCCCCAGTTGCCTCTCGTGCCGTTGTCGCCCTCCCGTTCTCACCCCAAGCTCCGCCTCGCCTGCTCGTCTCCCGTGCGCCCGTCATTGCTGCCGTCGAGCCCACACCATCTGCCGCTATCGTCGTGTCCGTGCCGCCATCTCCCTGTGGCTGCCGACCCTCGCTGTGCAGCCGCTGCCCTGGATATCACCGTTGCATGCCGCTGTTGCTTGCGGTTGCCGCTGCTGCATGTGTCGGTGGTTAGTAGAGAAGAGCAAGAGGCCGGCTAGAAGATGGGAAAGAAGGTAAGAGGAAGAGGAGGTCGACCATGTGTAGGAGAAAGAAAGGAAAAGGAAAAGTGAGGTGTTAGGGTTTGGGGATTCCATCTCTAGGTAACTCAATTGATGACAAATTTCTGTAATTTGATGCTCTATATGATGTTTGGGGTAGGATTTAGGGGTGGCTTTGCAACTCTATACCTCAATTGGTTTGTTGGTTATAGGAATCACTTTGTGCGGCTGTTTGTACCACAAAATGGGAGGTTTGCGTCGCGAATTGGATCTCGATGATGCTAAGGAAAAGTTAGTCTATGTTCTTAGCTTTCCAACGCATCCCAAGAGCTCTTGATTTGGCCTAGTGGTTTGGAAGATATGACTGTTTCCATGCTACTGTCCAGTGTAGGCTGCGACGGGGTTTTTATTAAGTCTTTGGCACGTTGGACTAGATAATAAAATTACATATGGATAATGATAGATGGTTGGTAAAGTAGACTTTTTGGTATAGAGAATTAAAAGCTACGCTAGTTGTATTAGTTTTCTCATTACGTTGGATATCGGTGCTAGTTTGGTTGAATGGTATGTCTCTTGCAGACGGCTTTCTTTCGAGGTCGGCGTCGTCGTTCCATCCCTCTAGCTTGTTGGGTAAAAGAGGCAAGTATATGATGTGATGTGTGTGAACATGACTGGTTGAATGCTATGACGTGTGAAGCACTCAAATTATAATATACTGATGAGATGAACGGCAAAATAGGCATCCTCTTTACTTATATGCATATGCATCCTAGGCTTTAGGATTGCATGGAAAAAGATGATGGCATGAAGCCCTACCTTGGTAGGCACCCCACGGGATGGTGGGGTAGACTGCTTCGGCGGTCAACCTGCACGGGATGGAGTGTAGATTGTGACACCGACGGGTATACACTCAGCGGTACCGGTACACGCTTATGAGATATGAGCATGATGCATTGCATTGATGGGCATGGTTATGATTAAAAAGTTGTTCGGTTGCTGTGGATTTTATTTAAACATGCTCTATGCCATCAATATTATGTATCTGTCTCATGCTTGTCTCTTGATTTTTTTTAGGTGATCTCTGGAGCCACGTGCATGGGAGGGAGTAAACCACACTATTGCTCACACATGAAACCTATAACCACTTCATAACAATATAATGACTTAGTTAATTCTACGCAACTAAAATATGAAGTTACATGTATGTGATGCTTGCATTGTACTTGTTTGGGGAGCAATTTACTGATGGTATTGGGTTGAATAAAAGTTATACTGTTGTGCTTCTTTTATAGATTTTATGTTGTGGATATTTGTTATTTAGTCGAAATGCTGGCCGAATATAGAAAAAATGTTAAAGTTGTAGCACTCAGGGTTCTTAGCGGACCGGGGTTGTTACATCCCTCCCTCGCATGCCTCTAGGGCTATTATAAGTAGATACTAGATAAATATGAGTTTATTTAGTGCGCCGGATAGCTGACAACAAACCTGATGAATTATATTGTCGTTGAAGCCGGCTACACGTGGGGACCGGAACTTTAATCAGCCGGGAGGATAGCCTCTGAACCATAAACCAGAAAAAAAGGATGTCTACCCGGTTGCTCGGCTCGGGGTTGTTCTTAGCCCCTAGGGGACCGAAGGCAACTCCTTAACCCAGCGCGTGGCGTACGGTTTTAGGCGATAAAAAATTCTCACTTTGAGTCCTTGTAGGATTAATCCATTGGTACATTCGACCTGTCCGTTACTCATTGGATGGGCTACCGAGACGTAACAGATCTTGATGCCTAGCTCTTCTCCTCAATCTTGTAATTCGCTGTTCTTGAATTGAACGCCGTTGTCGGTAATGACGCGATTGGGTACGTCAAAACGTACGACGATGTCCCGGAAGAACTCGCGTGCTTTGGGGCTGTGATGTTAGCAACCGGCTTGGCTTCAATCCACTTTGTGAACTTGTCAATGGCGACTAAGAGATGAGAAAACCCGCATTGCGCTCGCTTGAGAGGCCCTACCATGTCTAAGTTGCAGATAGCGAAAGGCCAGGAAATTAGAATTGTTTGTAGATCTTGAGCCGGCATATGAATCTGCCGTGCGAAGAACTGACACACATCACATCTGCGTACTACATCTTCCACGTCCGTGACAGCAGTCGGCTAGAAGAATCCCTATCGATAGGCTTTAACTACCAAGGCACTTGCCGCCGCATGGTGTCCGCACTCTCCTGAGTGAATATCATTGAGTAGATCTCTGTCTTCTTATTCAGATATGCAACGCCTTAGTATCCCGAAAGTGCTTTTGCGGAAAAGCTCGTCTCCGACTACCTTGTAACTTTTGATTCAGCGTGTGATGCACTCGGCCAGGCTGCGATCATCTGGTAATTCGTCGTGAAGAAGATAATCCAGATATGGCTGTGTCCATTCCAGAAAAATGCTATCGATGTAGAAATTGTGTCGGGGCAGCATGCTGGGAAGAGGGTCTCCCTACCTCGAATCCCATTGTGCTCCTCTGACGATGAGATGTTCCCTTTTTGGTTTAAGAGGAAGCAGTTTCCTGTCAGACTCAGGTTTGCCATGACAATTAATAAGGCACAAGGACAAACAATTCCACACGTCGGTGTATACTTACCTAAGTCGGTGTTCTCTCATGGTTAGCTCTATGTGGCATTATTTAGAGCCACCGCTAGAAGTAACATCAAGGCCCTAGTTGTCGTTGATAAAGACAAGAAAAAGAAGCACTACGAGCAAGGCAAGACAAAAAAAAGCACTCAAAGCAGAATGGGATGTACACTAAGAACATTGTCTATAAGGATGTTCCCACATCGTAACTAAGATATTGAATCAATTTACGCGGACTGGTGGCTGATAATTATTTTTAACTTCCCCATAATGTTGTCATATATCTAACAAATATTTTCATTGGCAAAGAAAAATGCATCAATCTGTAGTTCGGCTCAGTGTTGTATATTTGACCATTGCTTTTCTATAGCATTTTTTTGCGGGGAAACTTTTCTATAACATTTAATGTCTTTATAGCTAATGCAAATGAGAGAAAACATTTCTCCAAGCATTCGAATATTTCATCAAGATTATCTATTTCAAGATTGTTATTTTGCTCAAATATTATGTGCTAGTAGCAACGCACGGGCCATTACCTAGTAGTATGATGAAGTCAAGAACCATTCGTAGGAGATATATAGTCACTCATGACACACGGCTCCTGCCCACCACGTGAGCGAGGATCGCGCCTCCTTATGTGCGTGGCTCCGCTCGTCCTAGGCCTTGGGCATATGCTTTAGCTGCGATGAATGCTAGCTGTACTGGTTGGGCCATCCTAGTTGGGTTGGCGGCAGTGGCGGATCTAGGTTCTTGCCAAGCCTCGGGTTAAATTTTATATACTAACATGTCTGGGTGGGATGTGCTTCTCCGTCTCGGGCTAATCACCATGGGATAAATTTAAATGTGCTAATTTATACTGACAAGTACCCTTGTTATTAGATCCAGACCTCGGGCTACAGCCCACCTAGCCCAAGACCTGAATCCGCCCCTGGTTGGCGGACAGGCGGAGGGAGAGGAGAGAAGTTCAGCTCCTTTTTGTTGGGTTGACTCCTCTTCTCCCCCTTGATCTTTTGTGACATTTCCGTTAAGTACTTAATTGCACTTTTTTTTTACGAGTAATCCGGGGGGTGTTGGTCGGGTGGGGTATCTGCCGAGGGCGCGCAGGTCGTCGAAGTGGCGGTGCATGGCCTCCGCCTCCTCGGAGACGACGCGCTCGGTCCTGTCGGCGTGCTGCTGCGCGCTGTGCGGGGGCGCTTCGTCGGCGACGAAGAGCGCCTCGAGAAGGCGGTCCGCGCCGAGCCGGATGTCCGCGATGAGCCTGCCCGCGCGCGCCAGCCGCTCCATCGCCTGCGCCACCTGCTTCGGCGGCGCGTCCCCCTCCGCTCCCTCGTGCCCGTGCGTCGCCGCCGCCGCCGCCGCCGGCACGGCCACCGCCGCCTGCGCCTGCTGCATCCTACCTCCTCCCCACTCTCTCCTCTCCCTTCCAACTCCGGAGCGGAGATGCGATCCTCGCATAGCCTCGTGCCCGTTTAGTAGCTCCGGCCCATTTCTGAAAAATGAGGCTTTTCACAGGCCCAATATAAACTTGATCTATGCCCAGGACCCAGCCTAATTGGATCGGCCCGGATCGACCCATAATCATCAGCGAAAGCTTTCTCCCTTCCCCCGCATTTTGAACGTTCCACTCACTCCCACCCGGTGGCGCCACCCGCCATGGGCTTCGCCGGCGGCAAACCCCCTCCGCCGTTGCTCCCGTCGCTCATCAAGCTCGGCCGCGCCGTCACCTCGAGGCAGGAACGCCTACTGGCCGTCATCCTCCGCCGCGGCAGGCACCGCCTCGTCGGAGCCGGAGTCTCCCAGGCGCGCGTCAACTCCCTGCCCCCCACCCGGCGCGCGCACCTCCTCGCCGCCTCCGCGCTTCTCGCCTCGTCGAGCCGCCGTGGCGCGTCAGGGAGAGGAGCTCTCGCCGGGACGCTGCAGGATCGCAGCTTCCCGGGGGAAACCGCGCAGCCCCCAAATCCTCGCCGGTGAGGATTCCCTCTCGCCTATGGTGTGATGATAGTCGGTCGATCCTTTTCGTGTTCATCGATCTCGCTGTCTCGCACATGCATTCATCTGACGAACTAGGATGAGATCATGGTATTGGTGGGGAGATTTGAGACGAGTAGTGAGCCTTCAGGAATCGATTCTGCTGTTATGGCTGAGAGGGTGGTAGGTAGCAGCGCCGTGCGCCTGCAGGGTCAGGAGGGGGTGGTTGGCGGAGAGGCGCAGTTCGCGGATTTTCTCGTGTTGCTATTGATTTTTTTGGGATCGCTTTAGCTGTTCCTCGATCCACTTGTGTTCGATTCGCCTATGGTACTGGGAGGAGGAAATCGGAGGTATTGGTGAGGAATGCGGATTTGAAGTGAGTACTCAGGAGTCACGCGCAGGGCTAGGCCGCTAGGGAGGGTGGTTGCCGATCGCGGAAGCGCTAGGTGGTGCCGGCGCCGAGCGCAGCTGCAGGAACGTAAACTCCAAAGTTGGCATTCAAAGTCGTCTAACAATCCAGAGCGGTGTCAAACTGATTGCAAATGATGTTCATATCATCTGTGTACCTAACACACTCGTTTGAATCCTGCTAGTTGCTAGTGTTTCATCCATGTCATATTCAGTATGCGAATTGTGAACTGCAAAAGGCTTCAGACTGTGTCTTCAATTCAGGCCAATTCATGCAATTCACCTAAATTGTGAAGCAAGCATAATGGGAGGATTTTTCCCATTGTTTGCCCTAAAATATGATTTGGAAAAGAAAAACAGAGATGCTTATTTAGAAGACCAAACAGAGATGCTTATTTAGAAGACCACCACATGTCACTTTTCTATGCGGTAGTTTCAAATTTAGAAAGCCCCTATTGTGTCTAACAGAGGAAAAAGGGCATGTTCTTCTAGAATCTAGAATGCTATATCATGTTTAATTTTTATTCGGTAGTTTTATGTTTAGAATGATGATCTCTGTATATGTTGGTCTGTGGAAATGTAGCGCATGTTATCTGCTACATTAGTAGCTAACGAGGTTCATTATCTGTAGCATTCACAAAGCTCATGCATATTTTTTATAATGCTTCGTGACTCTAACCTCCTAAGTTGTTTCACAAACCTGTTTAAAAAATCCAGAAAGTACCAAACAATGGCGGCGGATGAGAGCGACGGCGAAGTGCGGCTTTATCTCATTGCACCTGAGATTGAGGGGAAGCACCCCACCACTGCATTTCGTCTTTTACATCCTTTAGAACAGAATGCTTGGGAAGATTCTGGCCTCCTCTGCCACACCTTGTTTCAAAATGATGTTCTGGAGTCTACAAAGGAAAACAATATATTGCTAATGTTCCAGAGCATGACTGATATCATCGAGACCGTGGAGCTGGGGCTAGCTACTGATGAACATGAAAGGCTATGCAATGTGGACCTAACAATTGATCCTGCAAAAGGAACGGCTGTACTGAATGCTTATGACATCTCTGATGGTACTATTGTTTTATTTATGAAGTGTAATAATCCTTTTTTATTGTATCTTCGTTTTTTTAACAAACTAAATTCTTTCATTCTTCTCATTTGTAATTTAGAAAGAAAAGCACTGTGGAAATCGACAAATGTATTTTCAGTTGTTTCAGTATCAGGCTCTAAGGTCAATTCTTATACCAATCAAGCTGCTAACAATAAATCTCTTAATCAGGTATGCCTCGCAGCTGCTATTCCTTGTTAAGGATTCCCCCCCTTTTCATTTTAATATCCTGCAGACCCACAAATAATTTTTCCTTTCCAATAGATATTTGGTGGTACTACACTCTGCTACAGAGGCAGTATCTATAAAGATTGCTTTTATCCCGTGGGCATTGATATTCAGAGGGACATTGTTACAACTGGGATGCTAGGTAAACTATTAGACATCATTGTAATTGACTTGATCAATATTTTTCTTATGAAAGTTCTGATGTGTTTCTTTGATAAACGTTGTAGGCGAAGGTGCTTATGGGTCTGTATACAAGTGCTCTCGAGGGACAAAGCAGTTTGCAGTTAAGAGGGTACATTCATTAGCCAATGGAACATTGTGTTCGGAAGTAGAATCAATGGTGAAATTGAGTGGAACGAAACATGTGGTGCAAATATACTTTGCCTGGAGCGAGAAGGTTGTGTCAGGTCGTTGTCTTGTATACATTGCAATGGAGCTTTTTGAAAGGTACTAACTGAAACTCAAATTAACTCATTGTTGGAATAAGTCCGAAAAATTATCATTTTCTGTTGAGTAATGATTTTTGTTTCATTTTTTATTGATGAAATATGTTCTTGTTGGTCAGGAATCTGGAGGAGTACCTTGAAAAAAGGACAGAAGTCGATCTACAAAAGAGCACAAAAATTTTTACTGAAATAATGGCTGGAGTGAATTCAATTCATCAATCAGGAATTATGCATAGGGACCTCAAGCCTATGAACATTCTCCTTGACAATAATGATCACATTTTTATCACTGATTTCGGAATGGGTAAGGTTCTGTTTGTAGCATGTTAACTATGTATTGTAAATTCAGTATAGCTAAACATTTCAGTTTTCAGCCAAGAAAAAGCCACATCCAACTGCAGATGTGAGTTATCCTGGTCACCACAGGTACGGAACTCAATTTTACTATGATCCTGTATTTGATTCCCCCCTTCTTCGGCACAACGAAAAGGTTAGCCTATATCGTTGTACCTTCATCTAAAAAATATTGTTGTTGGTACTAGAGACAGTGAAGTCATTGATTTATTAACGCTGTTTGTTTAATATAGGTCGACATTTACAGCTGTGGCATCGTCTATTTTGAGATGCATCTTTTAAGGGTCACCAAGAGAAGACGTTGCATAAGAAAGTTCTGTGATAAATACGCATACAGCAAGAAAAATAAATCGTATGATCTTTGGAAGAGCTCTTTGTGGAGCAAGTGGGGAGGAGATAAGGAGATCATGAGACTCATGGTCGCACCGATCATGTATCGTCATGACGCTTCATACTTCATGGTAATGAGCTTAATAGAATATGTTTCTATAAAAGCAGGGACCTCCTTTTTTAAAAGGGGTAATAAAAAAAGAAAAGTTTGTACCACAATATTTTACAAGAAAAGAACATTTGTTTTCAGGAGAAACTACGAATCATGGCTGGGATATCAGAAGATTACGAGGCATTGGAATGAGCTGTCTACCCAAGAGGTCCCTCTCTTCCCTCTATCATTTCCCAGGAACAATTATGTTTATTCAATCAATTGGTTTGAGTTAAAATTGATCAATAGTGGTAAGCTGTTGGAAGTGCCAATGGGAAGTGTAAGGGGGGGAAGTGAAACTTATATGACATTTCTCTAAGCACGAGGTGCTCTTTGTTTTTCTTGTCTTTGTAGTGGATTGTGATTTGCATGTTTTTCCCATGTTAGATAATCCTCCTAAGTGCTTGGTTTACCTTTTTAGGCTTGTTTACATGGTTTCAGCAACATTTGTGTTTCCGGTTTTTGTCATGTCAGTTATGTCCTGATAGTTTCTAGTTTGCAACATGTGTGCCTTGCTTGCATTCGGTTTACTGCATGGTCGAGTTTACCTAAAATCAACTGCGTGTGCATTTAAAGGCCATATTTAAGTTGTATTGAATTTTGATTATTGCACATCAGATTTTCTGTTTGTCTCAGTTTTGTCGAGTGCTTTCATTTAAAATATATTGAGCACTTTCTTGGTTAGTTTTAGCTTAGTAAGGCTCAGTATCATTCATAAAGTACGAATTTCATTCATCAAGAATTGTCATTTGTGCTTACAACTTCCTCTGTCCTTATGCAGGTGAACAAATTTAACCATTTGGTTTCATCCTCCAAAGATGAGATTCGTGTATATATTTTGCCCATTTTTTCACCTTTTTCCCCGCAATCGTCATGCTGTTAGGTCTAGTGGACAAATAACTGAAGATTACGATGAACTGCATACAGAATTAGTGGTTCGATGAACCTTCTGTACATATTTCAGCACACACATAAGATTGGCGATGTACATACAGAATAGATCTAGTTGAGACATATACTAGTGTGTTTGGGACATGCGATGAGATCGTGAGATATAATACCGAAACCTGAAACACCGAATAGAATGGTTTCAGAGGCTTTGATGGATATCACTAGTGGGGGGTGTTTGCTGTGTGTCTGTGTGTGTGTGTGTGTGTGTGTGTTTTTTGCGGGTGGGGGGGTGGGGTTGGAGTAATGGGTTGGTCAATCATTTACTCACTCCTCACTTTTGTTTGGTTTGTGGAATGGAATGAGTTGATCCAACACCACCTCATCCCCCCACAAGTAGGGGTGGAAACGAGCCGAGTTCGAGCAAGCTCGCTCTGGCTCGGCTCGGCTCGTGAAATGTCACGAGCTGAAGAAGAGGCTCGGCTTGTGCTCACGAGCTGGAGAAGAGGCTCGGCTCGGGCTCGTGAAAAGCTCGAGCTAGCTCGCGAGCTTTTACCTGCAGTGAAACGCTGTCGCCGTAGGGGAGTAGATGACGCCACCGCCACCTCTCGGAGAGTAGCCGTCGTCGCCGCAAGAAGCCTCCGCCGCACGCCTCCGCGCCGTCGCCGCACTCCTCCCTCCAGATCCGGAAGCAGCCGCCACACGCCCTTCCTCCAGATCTAGAAGTCGCCGCCGCGGCACGCCTCCGCGCGGTTAGCTCAGGGGGCTCGCAGGAGAGATGTGGGGGGTGAGAGAGTCGAAGAGGGAGAGAGACAGAGGGTGAGGGGAGGAGGTCGCGAGAGAGATGAGGGGCGAGAGAGACGGAGAGAGACAGATGAAAATGACTTGAATGTGAGGAGTGAAAATGACAAACTAAACTAAAAACAAACGATGAAAATGATGAAAACAAACTAAACTAAACTATTCCCGGCCCTCTTTCTCCACAACTAAAGTAAAAACAAACGATGAAAATGACTTGAATGTGGAATTCAACTCAGAATACTACAGATACCAAGGATTAGCTAAAAAATTAGCATCCCAGACTCAAGGAAAGCATCCTGAGAGCAAGAAGTTCGATCAATTTTGCCAAAGCCTCTCAGTCTACTGCTTCTTAAAAGACAAGACTTCTAACTGCTAACTACGAGAGTGCCCCTCGCTGCTCTTTCCTGGATTTAGAGTGGGTTATTTCCTTTGCTTTTTCATTGACTGATTCTAGTGGCGGGCCTAACGAGAGAATTGATCTACCTGCGGATGGATTTGACCCAATGTGCACCACACCGGACTATCCGGCCAGTCTATGAATTTTGAAAAACGGCTAGTCCTTTGGGGGCTGCCTATATATACCCTACCTTATCCTAACCAGCTCTATGCCCGTTGGAAAAATAAAAATCTGGTGCTCTTTAGCTCAAGCCCTAACTTCTCCCCTCTTTGTTCCTCTTGGTGATTTGCACTGAGAGTGTGAGGAAGCTCGTTTGAGTGTCCGATCTAAGTGTGAAGTGATCTTGTGAGCACTAGGGCCACCTCCAAGCTTGGTTTCTTGCGGGATTCGTTACTCTTGGAGGTTGAGGACTGCTAGACGGCATAGGGGTCGCCGGAGAGCCACTGAGCTTCGTGTGGTTGGCTTCCGGAGGTTTGTGAAGATTCGGTTTTGCCTCCGCAAGGAAATAAATCTTGGAGTGAAGCCGGTGGTGCTTGGTGCTAAGCTAAGAGGGATAGGGTCTTAGTGACCCGGGCTCAAGTGTGACCGAGCCTTCCTCCACGGACAATAGGATCCCCTCAAAGATCCGAACTTCGGGACACAAATCTTCGTGTTTTAGTTCCAGTTTACTTGTGTTTACTAGTTCCTTGAACTTGTTCTTGCCCGATCTACTTTTCTGTGGTGCTCCTCGGGTTCCCCTCTCATTTGTGTGTAGGTTGTGAGTGTATTTAGGTGGGATTGAAGCCATGTCTAATTTCCCTAACTCCAGATCGGACAGTCTGGTGTTCTTGACCGGACAGTTTGGCCAAGGAATTTCTGCTATGCCTTGGGAAAATTTGAAACGCCTATTCACCCCCCTCTAGGCGACATCACCGATCTTTCGATTGGTATCAAAGTAGGTTCTCTTTCGTGAAGCTTCACCGCTTGAAGATTTAAGATGTCGACCGACAACGTCAACACCGGCAATAACGAGCAAGCTTCGGTTTCTAACACTCCCGTTGTTGATCACTCTCGAGTTCCTTATAATTATAATGCTAACTCCTCCTCATCTTCATCTCATTTCTCCATTCCGTCGGGGAAAGTGCCTTACTTAGAGGACACCCATTATCCGCAATGGAGACATAAGATGAAAATGTACTTGAGGTCACTTCACCCCTCCATTTGGCGTATTGTTGAAGTAGGTTACTCTCCAGTGGATGCGAACAACCTCACCACACAAGAAGAGCAAGAATCATTCTGCAACGATCAAGCCGTCAATGATTTGCTTAGTGCTTTGAGTACGAACGAGTTCAACCGGGTTGATGGACTTGAAAGTGCAAGGGGCATTTGGGATACTCTCAAGGTTGCACATGAGGGTACCTCAAGTGTCAAGGAGACCAAGATTGAGCTCATCAACATCAAGCTTGGGAGATTTGTGCATGAGGATGGAGAGGGCTACAAAGAGATGTTTGATCGATTGATGGTGCTAGTCAATGAAGCTAAGCGGCTTGGTGCCAAGAACTTGACCGACGATGTCGTGGTCAAGATACTTTTGAGGGCCATCACCATCAAGAACCGCCACTTGGTACAACTCATCCTAGAGAAGGACAACTACCATACCCTCATGCCACATGACATACATGGACGGCTCCTAGCCGATGAGATGATGATGGAGGAGGCGATATCCGTGGAGTAGCTTGTGAAGCCCAAGAAGAAGAACATTGCCTTGAAGGCATCCACTTCCACCAAGAGCAAAGAGGCCGAAGAGAGCTCAAGTGATGATGAGGAGTTGAGATCATCTTCTACTTCATCTGCCTCTGAAGCAACATCTGGTGCCCAAAGCAAAGATTGGGCGACATCTTCTACATCAGAGAGGTGATTGAATAAGCTTGTCAATGCCAGAGTCCTCCCCAGCCAATAAATAATCACATGGCGTGCTACCGCCGGTGAGTCCGTCCCTACTCCTCGATCTGACGAGGTAGTAGTTTTTGAGTCTTTGTGGATTTGGTCTTCCTATGCACCCTTTACTCCATGGCTTGCTGCATTTGTATGGAATCGAGTTGATTGATCTCAGCCCTAGTTCCATTTTGCAAACCTCCATTTTTATACATCTTTGTGAGGCGTATATCAGGATATTGCCTCACTTCGCCCTTTTTCGTTATCTTTTTCTTCTAAAGCCCTTCCAAACAAAGAGGTCTCCCAGAGTAGCCAGTGGCGCCGGATTCCAACTCCGAGAAAGGGAAAAAAAGCTTTACTTTAGTCTTCCCATGTAAACTTCATATAAGGGATGGCATTCCGAGTGGTTTTCCTATGCCAATCCTCCTCCATCTCTCCCTCAGTTCAATTGAAAACGCCCCACCGTTTCCCTCTCTTGGAACTCGGTTCCTTCGAAGGAAGAGATGGAACAGGTCAATGACCTTCTCGGCATGATCCAACAATTAAAGGAGAATGGTTTGACCGGAGTCGGCATCGTCATGAATTATAACGGCCGACGCATCTAGCCCTTGCAGGAACACATTCATCCGGGCTATGAACACATGGGGCGCAAGGATCCCACCCAAGAAGTTGAAGAGAATATTTCTGAGAAGAAACTCCTTGCAAGGATTCAAGACCTCTTTGCTCCAGGCATCGAGCTCGTGAATGAAGATTGTCCATGTCCTTTCAGTATGAAAAACCCACCTCCTGATGTAAGCTTTATACATATAGATCAATTCATCTATCATCACTTTTTACTTGAAAACACTTCTGTTTTCAATCCAGGAACGCACCGCCTTCTTGTCTTCTCCTCCTCTTCATGAGTTTTCTAACTCAAAGGCAGCCCCACGCAAACAACAAGAACCCGCTGACGAGCGTGCGCCTAAGAAGAACTAGGGCAGATTGGTGCGAAGAAGAGGAAGACTCAGATGAGACTCCCCTAGCACACCTATGTTGAAAATCCAAAACAAGCGCACCAGAAGTCGCTCCCATCCCTTCTTGCGCTGACCCGCCCCTAGCTTTGAAGCCAGTACGGTCTCTAGCAATGCCCCTGTCGTTGGCCCGAGTGATCCAACCACTCGGAAAGGGCTAAGGCTTGCAATCATGCTTTCTCAAAGGTCAGCATTACTTCGATCACCTGTTTGCTCTTCGCATTATACGTTCTTGTTCTGACGTATGATGCAGGAAGCCGAGTTCGGGTATCCCTACAACAGTTGCAACCGGAGATTCTTCTACTGAAGAAGTAGCCCAATCAACTTTTGAAGCTCCATTTGCAGCCATCGAAGACCCTCTAGCTTCCACTGGTTCCCTAGCTCCGCCTAGTCCGGCTCAAGCTGGGTCTCCTGCAGCTATGGTTTACCCTCCAACTGGCTTGAATCCACCCACGGCAGACACCGAGCCAGAAATTGAAGAAGTTTCTCTTCCTCCAATTGCCCCAAAATCTCCCCTCCGCATTAGATGGAGAGAAGGGACGAAGAATTTCCATGCTGGAATGCAGGATTGACAAGCCTTTCAAATAATGACAGTGTTATACCCAGTTTGCCAGGGTAAGTTATCTTCAATTTCATATACTTGAAATAACTTGCCACTTGATTTAACCTTCTTGTTTTGCTTCTCGTAGGTCATGAGCGAACGGTATGCTAAAAAATTGCAGCACCTTGAATAGGCTACAAATCAGCTCAGAACCAATAATACAGATGTAAATCAAAAAGAAGCCGAGGAACTTTGCAAAATCATAGCTGGATTGGAATCCTGAAATACAGGTCCTGAGAAAACCATCGCCGACCTCCAAGAGAGCGCCAAACACCACCACGAGTAGTATAAGTCTTTGAAGGACGAATCCTTTCACACGGAAGCCCAGCTTGACAAAACAACCCAAGAACTGGATGGTATACCCTCTAATCCAAGCCGTACCTCATCATCACTTTGAATCACCATTAGATATGATACTCTCTGTTTATGCAGAATATCAGAAGAAGACCTAAGCACAATTCCAAGTCTTCAACAACCAGGTCAGAACCGCCATCGGAGCTCAAGAGGAAGTAATGAAAGCTGCAGAGCCCATCTTGCTATTCCTTGATCCTGATGAAGAGTTGCCGAGTATTGCTATCGCAACGGCCGCTCGACTACAGGTTGCTCCAGAACGGCTAAAGATCGCCATGAAGGATGTCGCGACAACTTGCACCAATCAGGCGCTGGGCATCATGAAGTCGCATTACCTTGGCATTGATCTGGACGCCGTCAAGGAAGGGTTTGCCTGCCCTGAAGAGGAGAAAGCTACTGCCCTTATGGAGGAAGTGAGAGATACCTCCAATGAGCTAGTAAAAAATCTCAACCTGTGAAGGCATGGAAAAAGCTTAGCAAAAATAAAACATTAACAACAATTAGTGTTGTGCTTAGCTTGTAATATTATGTTTATTCTTATTTTTAGTGTTTATGCCCGAGTGCTTTTCTTCTTTTCGTTTATACACTCTGCCCAAACTAGTCTAGCCCCCCCCCTCCCGAGTAGGGAGTCGGCTCATGGCTCTTTTCCCAGACACACATTTGGGCGACCAGAGTTCGTTGTTTCACGTGGTCAAAGCTTCACTATTAAGAATTTCGAGCACTCAGATTCAACAATACAAATAATAGAGAACAACTCAAACTTTATTAAGAAAACAGAGTGCGGTGAAACCGCACACTGTTAGGTGTAGCCCCTACTTACTGCTTAGTCATAATGACCAAGTAGCAAGTCAAGTAAGTCTTATTAAAAAAAGAAATCTAAGTACAATGCTTGGGAATAAAAAACGGCGTAGTTGTTCGATGTTCCAGGTGTTCGGGACGACTGATCCATCTTCACGCTTAAGCCTGTAAGACCCTGGGCACGTCACTTCGGCAATGATATAGGGGCCTTCCCAAGTGGGACATTTTGTGCTGATGCTTTGGTTCCTTCTGAGGACCAAATCTTCCTTGAGGAACACACGGCCTCATACATTTTGCTGGTGATAGCGACGCAAACCCTGAAGGTACTAGGCTGATTTGATCATTGCTGCTTCCCTTGCCTCTTCCCTTTCTGACCTCTTAGCAGTTCGCAGCCATGTTATCGCCAATACAAGATCACTCTTTTTATACTTTATTAATCACAAGCTGGGAATCTCCGCGAACCACTAATCGTCGGATACCAAGCGATATAGTGATACGAAGCCCATGAATGAGTGCCTCGTACTTGGTGGTATTGTTACTTGCCAGAAAAAGAATTTGAAGGACATCAAAATTTTACCCGTCGGTGATATAAGCAGAATCCCAGCCCACGCGCCGCTGAGCATGAGGGAACCATTGAAATATATTGTCCAGTACTTGAGATCCTCAATCGATGATGGAACTTGAGATTCTGCCAGCAAGCGTCTGCGACTTGATGGCTAGTCGGGGCTTGAACTTTATCTCAAAAGCTCCAAACTTCATTACCCATTTTGTAATTCTCCCAGTGGCCTCCTGATTGTGGAGTATCTCCCCAATCGGGAAAGATGTTACCACCGAAATTTTATGCTCTTAAAAATAGTGCTTAAGCTTACTAGATGTGATTAAAACTGTGTATAAAAGCTTCTGCATTTGTGGATAGCGTACCTTGGATTCGCCCAATACCTCGCTAACGAAATAGACCGGACGCTGAACCCTCAGCAGCAAATCCTTCTCCCCCTCTCTACTACCAGCGCACTACTGACAACATGCATTGTGGCACTGATATAAAGCAAAAGAGGTTCCTCCGGCATCGGGGGAACTAATACCGGAGGAGAAGTAAGGAACTTCTTCAATTCCTCAAAAGCTCGCTATGCCTCCGTCGTCCACTAGAAATTGTCTTGCTTCCGGAGGAGCTTGAAGAACGACATGCCTCGCTCCCCAAGCCGAGAAGCGAACCGGCCAAGCGCCACCATACATCCAGTGAGTTTTTGCACATTTTTTTTGCTTGTCGGGGGCTTCATCCGAATGATTGCACCAACCTTCTCAAGATTAGCCTCGATGCCACGATGCGACACGATGAAATCGAGTAACTTTCTAGAAGGAACCCCGAAAACACACTTCTTTGCATTGAGCTTCATCTTGTACTCCCTTAAGCTATTGAATGTCTCGGCCAAATCGGAGAAAGAGTACATCAAACGCTTGCTGTGTGCACGGATTTGCCTCGTTAAAAACCTCACGTGAGAAACTTCATTGAAAACTCACTTAAGGAAAAAGAGTACAGATTCACCCAACGTTTCTTCATAATTCATGAATTCATTCATTCAAGTTGGGTACTCGAACTTTGTGTTCAAAATTTTAATCCAAAATATGTGAAGTTTCTTCCCCTGAATTCTGCACTTCTCTAAATCTTTTCTTTTTTACATCTTTAAAAGGTAGATGCAAGGAGTGACTTATTAAATAAGTCTGTTATATTCTTAATTGACTTAATGTGCAGAGAATTGATTCTTTTCTTAGGATTTATATACTCAATAGATTTTCCTTTACATATATAGTCTGCAATTTATGCGACACATGCTGCATTATCTTCATAAATGACAGTAGGGATTCATTCAACGTGCAATCCACATTACTGAAAATGTGAATGAACTACTTAAAGGGAAGTGCTTTCTCCCTGTGCAGGCTGCTCCCCCGTGTAAGCACACCAAGATGAACACGTGTCCAGTACTGACCAAACAAGCTTCTCTTTGCAGGCCACAGACAGGACAGAGCCCGGAATGAGACAAGAGCATCGCCACTAAAAATGGACAAAACATGGATAGGCGCGGGGTCCATGGTATCAGCTCTGGGCAGCCCACTGCGCCTATAAAAGGAGAAGCCTGCCCAGGACAGCGACAAGGTCTAAGACAACGAGCCGCACCAGTATCCGAAGTTTCCTTAGCGATAGCTGTAGTCTAGCAGAGTAGTTTCTAGCCACTTCAGTGTCCGAAACTCCCCTGTAATCTCAGGACCGGCGCCTCCTAGCCCGATCTTGGCGCCCCCGTACTGTTTCCACCATATAATCAACGAAGGCTGGAGTAGAGCTGTTACCCGGCAGTGGAGGCTCGAACCAGGGTAAAAACACTTGTCTTGCATTGTTTGTATTTCCTTCGCCTCTTCTTTCACCCCCTCTTAATCTCTCCGTATGACGGATCTGTACCTGGATCCCAAGGTCGCACAAGGCACGGTCCGGGAAGACCGTGTGGCCAGAGCCCCCCGAGAGCTCGGCCGCCGCCCCGGACTGCTGAGAAGGGTTGTTGTTGGGCCTCATTCCAACTACAAATTCGTCTGCCGGTCTGTGGACCCACTGCCCTCAGTAGGCGCGTTTCCCAGACACCGACACTCCCCCTCATCCCTAGGTCTGTACAAGTCTAGATCTATAAGAAATGACTGACCAACCATTGGGTTTTCATGGATACACTTTCTCAAAATCAAGCTTTTTAGCACGATCAACGTGTAAGTTGACTGGTGTAATGAGATTTCATTTGGCATATACTCAAGGTGTTAACCTAAGATGCAATGGCCAATCCATTTATTCCTTCCTCATACTTCAAGTATGTGATTATTCTTTTTTTATTCTGTATGGTAACGCAAAGGATTACACTATACAGATTTCTATTTGCTATATCTTGGTTCAGGACAATGATACTCATGTATCTTCATATATAAGTCCATCCAAGTCAATTTTCAGTTACAACATCCTTTCAATTTATTTTCTTTCTCAACTTTCAATTGAGTACTACCATTGAGATAAGGGTATCAAAAGGTTACACCACCCATGACCGGGGAATAAGTTTCTTCATAATCAATGCAAATGCGTTGAGTGAAACATTGTGCTACCAGTCTTGCTTTGTACCGTACCACTTTATTTTTCTTCACTTCTCCTTTCGAACAAAGGCTCACGGGGCATACACGAGGGAATGTGCGTCACAGAGGCCTAAGCACTTCTCCTTTGTTCAGGAAGAATAGTTTCGTGGTGATTGCCTTCTTCCATTCTTTTCAGTGCAGCCGTGTCTTACACTCAATGAGAGATGCAGGCTCAGGATCGAATTCAATTGTTTTGGCAATCTTCTTAGCAAAGTATATGTCGTCATTGGCTATGGTTCTATTCAATATTTCTCCAGAATGCGTAGAATTTATGGCCATTTCTTCATGGGTGCTTCGTGCACTTGTGCTTTATGCACTATCACTTACTCTGCACCGCTATTTCCCAATCGCGGGAGCAATGACCTTTAGATGGTTGCCGATGTGCGCATTCACATGCTCGTATGCATGCCTTTTGGCACGCTCGTTTGCGTGTCTTTCAGCTTCTTCTTCTATTCTTTCTTCTTGTACCGGTAAATTTAAAACTGTGAGTGCCTCGCTAGCAGGCTCACCAGCCCAGGTCTCAACTGGCTCCCCTTCTATTTCCTTTGGGGTATTTTTCGTGATCGGTTGTGCCAAGCTCTCTTATCCATTTTTCTCTAAGCGTCCCCTGATAATTGGGATTCGAGTAACCATATTTTCTGTCCTTTTCGTTGAGGCCTCGGAACAAAATAAGGGATACCATCTATGGTATTTCGGTGCTCTGTGATGCATTATTGTCAGTAATGCGACTTGATCACATCCTTCAAATCACAAAAATGATTAGGCAGCTCATTAGCTAATTGCTTCAATGCTTTAAAATTCATACTAGTGCGGTTCATGCGCGAGAATGCATTTGTGGTGTCTGAGGTTGGCCATGTAATTTTTCGGCATTCTTCTTTCGGGGTTCTATTTCTCCCCCTAATGACGGGAAGTGATCCTCAGTCATTTTTTAAATTCATTGCAAGTGTGGTATAGGTACATAAAACTTGTATTTAAAGTTGAAAAATTTCTTTTCTTTGCACTAGTCGGATGCTGTAGGACTACGTGTCCCTTGCATTAATTGATGAGGGCTGCTTGTCGAGCTTCTATTTCTTTATTCAGTATATGGCAACTCAGCAAGTGCGGTCGGACATCTCTAGTCCATAACACTCGGACATGAGATATATAGTGTTTTTCTTTGGTATTTAATACAGTTCAATGATCATCAATCAGTTAGCATCGTCCTTCTTATTTTAGACTTCATAGTGACGATCAGATAATATATTCTTTAATTCATATGATCTGCGAGATCAGCTTCACGAACATGTGATTTATGTAGAGAATAAACTCATATCTTACCACAAGAAAGCAATTATAAGCACTAGAATATCGTTAGATGCCCTTAGCAAGGGCTACATACGGCCGCGAACCTCTCCTACATGTATTCTAGGCGAGCAGAAATCTTATACTAATACTATTTCCTGGCGAGTTCATGATACAGGAATTTCTTATACTAATA
Organism: Raddia distichophylla; assembly: GCA_005191435.1. Lineage (NCBI taxonomy): Eukaryota > Viridiplantae > Streptophyta > Magnoliopsida > Poales > Poaceae > Raddia > Raddia distichophylla. The sequence continues at coordinate 897,669 of SPJY01016462.1, forward strand.
CTATTTCCTGGCGAGTTGATTGCACCTCATCTTTTCTATAATTGAGAGGGCAATTCTACGATGCCAGATGGAAAAGATTACAGCTTCTAAATGCATTATAATGTAGTATAGCCCAAATTCAAATGGAGGTGGGAATTCTAATATTCTTTGCTCACATCCATCATGCTTCACAATGCATAACAATTCTTTGCCCTTTTTCATTGGTCTCAACACGAAAACCGTCGAGATGGATGTATTTCAAATTTAAGAGAGTTCAAGTGCATTCTGGGTAAAACAATGCTTCTTTAACGTGCTGATGTAAGACCCATAGAATTTATATTGTCTTTTAAAATTATATTGGTGTTGCTAAACTACCAACAATTCATATCTCCATAGGGCACTACACTAGTTCTATTCATAATTGCAATCAGGCAATAGCAATATTCATAATTCATATGATTTTGAAGGGACCTAAGACCGAGAGGGAGGTGAATCGGACTATTTTAATTTTATTCGCTTGTTGAACTTGGTCAATTAGTCAAGTTAAGCACCCAACTAGCGAATGAGCCCTACACAAGTCTAGTAGCGGAAGTAAACACAAGTGCGAATAATAAAGGAGACAAGAGGGCAAACCGATCTTTTTACCGAGTTCGGTGCAAGCACCTACTCTCGTTGAGGAAGCTCGCCACACAGGAAAGCCCGGGACCCTTTCGTCCCTAATCCTCAATCCACTAGAAGAAGTTCGTTCCCGAACACATCGGAAGGGAACTCCAACTTGTACAAGAATCGGCAGCCTTCACACGCGAAGGACCCCGAAACACCCGACTTCACAGGCGAAGTCGACCTCGAGCACACCGAGGATTTAGCACATCTCCGACGCAATGGAGAAGACGATGCACCGGCTACGCCTAGCTGATGACCACCACGTTGGTTGGTTTGCTTGCGGTTCACGGGTCGATGAAGCTTGTGGTGGAGTTGAATCCCGGTGACAAGAAATCTAAAAGCACAATATCGGAAGCACAACTAGATCACCACCTCTCCCACCATCGAGCTAGACCAAGAACTCATGGGAAATGCTCAAGAACTTCGGGGATGACCGGAGGAGGCAAGGTATGGCTTCTTTTTCTTCCTCTCTCCCTTTCCCTCTCAATCACTCTCAAATGACATGGAAACCTTAGGTGGAAGGACGAGCCATGGAAGAGCCAAACCTTGGGGATGGATGGATGAAGATGTGGGGATCCACTCTTTCTACTTCTCTTCTTCTTCCTCTTCTTCTCCCACTCTCAATCTCAATTTCTCATGTTAGATCTAGGGAGGTGAAGGATGAACTAGGGAGGAGCTCTCACTCTCTCAAAACTTGGGATGAACAAATGAGCTCTCTCAAGTCTTTCCCACGAAATCCCACCTATTTATAGTGCTAGGGTTTAGGCTGGGCCAATGGACGGATGAGATTTACTTGGAACAAGATCAGACGGCTGGCAGTAATCCGACTCGAGCTGAAACGGTTCATCGGACGCTGTTTGGTAACTTATCGGACTCCGTCCGATAGCGACTGTGCATCCGGGTTTTTTTAGGTCCTTTGACACTTGGTCATGACAGGGTGCACCTAGGTTCTTGTCTTATCTTGTTTTGATCTTGTAGTTTATCTTGTCTTGTCTTTATCTTATCTTGTCTTGTCTTGTCTTTTGTCTTGTCTTGTCTTGTGTTGTCTTGTGTTGTCTTGTCTTGATCTTGTCTTATCTTGTCTCTTGTCTTGTCTTATCTTGTCTCTTATCTTGATCTTGTCTTGTCTCTTGTTTTGTCTTGTCTTGTCTCTTGTCTTGTCTTGTCTTGATCTTGTCTTGATCTTATAGCTTGATGCTTGACGTAGATGTAGCAGGCTTGAGCAGAAACGAAGACTTACGCAAAGAGTATAAGAGAGAAACTATGAAACACAAGAGCCTTAATCTTGAAGTCCCTGTTGTCATCAATACCAAAACTTGATCTTACAGATTCAAATACTGATTGCAACTTCAAAGTATATATTAGAACATAGGATAAATTCATAATGAACATGAGAATTAAGGTTTGCCCTCCGAGAGCTTCAATTCTTTCTTTCAAATAGTGTGCTCTTCGAGAGCTTCAAAGTCCTCATACTAAAATTCATATGTTTATTAGCGACCACAATCTATTGAGAGAATACTAATAGTGCAACTCTTGCATAGTTAAATGCTACAATTTTGCATTTTCTCTTAACTTCAATTCTATTTGTCGAGATTTTCTCTTCTTTATCCACTTCTTGTGGCTTTAATACGATTAATGGGCGATGCAAAGGTATCTCTTCATAAGTGCATTCTACCAATATGTTTCTTTTCTAGCCACAGTGAGACAGCTCTACTGCTTTGAATTTCTTTCAGTCTAATAAGCTGTAATTTCATCAATAGGTTTGCGGCGAATCATCGACCAATGCCCCTAAATGCCACATTTATAGCACATCTTGACCTAGTGGTCATGTGGCTTGTATTATGTGACTTTATTCTTGTATTCTGTGTCTTTTGGACATTGGACTTTCTTTTTTAGGACAATTTCTTTAATTTTCCTTCTTTCCATTCTTCTAATGAATGGACTGTTCACCCCTAGTAGCTGCTCTAATTGAACTGAGGTGAAAAGTGGAAGGTACTATCCCCTTGTTTGTGATCTTGTCACATAGAGAGAGATCGTATAAATTCTATACATATTGAGTTGTCTCGGTCATATTTCTATAGTATGCAAACCTTGTGTACACCAAATCCTTTGTGCTTATGGCTGGATAGCATGCTTGAGCTTCATAAGCCACTTCTAGTACACGGGTCATTGCTCTAGTGTGCTCCCCCTCAACCATGCATAGAAAATTGGCAAGGAGGTGGTGTATAAAGAAGTGTGGTGCTTTCTTTCTGTTTATCGGTAGGTTTCTTTCCCTCGTTGGGACCTAAACCGATTAATAGTGTTGGGTTTTTAGGGACCGAATACAATCATCACGTCATATGTCCAAGTGAGATAATTCAGGCCACAAGGGGGCCAGTTTCTTAAATTCATAAATTATGATACCCAATAATTTCATACTTCAAAATTCATTTACAAGATTACTATGTGTAATCTAGTGGAGAGAGTGGTGCTAGGTAGACTTCAATTCATAAATTCTCACGTATATTTAATATTCCTACTTATATGTCATTACCAATTCATATAATAAACAGGCAAAAATTGATAATTACGAAAGCAAATTCAAGAGATAATTGCACAGAAGTAATTAACAATAGCTAAATAAGCTTGCAAATTCAAAACCGGGGTCAAAATTTGAACTCCCAAAATGCTTCCATGCCTGAATGTATGCTTTTTTCAATTTCTGCTAATTCCAAGGGCCTTTATGGAAGTTTCAGTGTTTAGAAAAAGCTATGCGCAATTTCCATAATAATTAGGTACTTTCTACAATATTCTTAAATTTAGGAAATACTTCATGAGGTTCCCTAAATGCCAAGGGTTTTTTCTATAAAACAATGGCCCAGAAAAATTTCTCATATTTCTAGGAAACCCAAGGACTTAATTCACAAAATTATGGGGCAAACAGGTTTTCTTCCCCATTCATTCTAGTCTGCCTCGGCCCATTCTTTTTCTTTCTTAGTCTGGTCCGTTAAAAACCGATCCAGTAGCCCCTATTTATTTCATGCCTGACCCGCCCTTCTTTTCATAAATTCCGGGGTCAAATTATAAATTTGCAATGCAAAATACACATGCAATTCAAAATTCAAGCCCCATGCAATTCATTTTCCTTTTACTTGATTCTTTATTTCTCTCTGGCCTATGGCCTTTCTTTCTTTTCTTTTCTTTCTTTCTTTTCCCGTGGCCCAGCGTCTTTCTTTTTCCTTTTTTTCTCTACTTGGCCTGCTAAGTAGATGCGACCCGGTGGGTGTAGCCCGCGGCCTGCTTTGGCGTGGCCTGTGGCTCGGCAGCCCACACGGGGCAAAGCGGCCTACAAAGGGGCATGCAGGGAGGCGCACGGGGCGGCCCACCAAAGGAGGGGCGTGCGGCCGTGGCCTGCTTCCAGGAGGGACGGCCCGCCACGCGGGCGCGGTGCCGCGGCAATGGCGCATCCGACCCGCTGCTGGAGTGCGGAGCACGGCGGCGCATTTCACATGCATAGATTCTATGCAAGTCAAGTTCGTTCGTCGCCGATCCAAAGAACTGGCAGTTCAATTCAATCGGATCTACAAGATCCCTTCAATTCTTTAATAGATTCAAACGGGAACCCGCGAAAACACTGATCCATACCTTCGAGTCTTGTCGCAAAGACGGGATGCGTGAACTGTCGCGTAGGACATATCGACGGGTCCCGACTAGGCCAACGAAGAGGATGACGATTCAATGCAGTTCGTCGGAGCTTCGTGCTGATAACGTGTTAGACAACCACGCTACCGGGTGTAGTCCGACCTTGCCTATCAGTGCGTAGATCATAGACGACGAAGAACAATCACAGATGAACACAGAGATGTAGGAGATGCTTTCTTATGGATACATAACAGATGGGATCCTCTCCTATTAATGCTTGATGACTAGGGTTTTGGCTTAGTCCAACAAGTGGGCCCCACCCTTAGACGCACGCTAGGTCCAAGGTCGGCGGCGGCTGGGATGGGTTTCTCAACAATCAGGACTCAGGAGTCTTGCATGGTGAAGCTATTGGCATCAAAGGAGACGTGTGCGGATGGAACTCCAAGCAGATGCCGATACATGAACCACGGCCGATCCTATTTTCCTGTGACTTGGGCCACAAGAAACGCGTGCACGTACGACAATAATGCGTGTTTTCTGACTTTCTCCAGCTCGTCTTCAAAATATTTAGGTGCCATAAAAGTAGGAGGAGGGGTCCACAAGAGAAATAAAAGAAGACTTCTCAGGCTTCTCATTTGAAGGTAGGAGAATTTGGAGAATTTTGGCATTGTCATCCACATCGATCAAATCAAGAAAAAGGAAGATGCCCTTTTAGCCGAGCAACTAACACAAATCGGCCACACCTCGGCCTTTCTAAAAAAATTTAAAAAAAAAGGAAAGGGAGAAAAGATAAAATGCTCTCGGCCATTAAGGAAAAAAGTGGAAAGAAAGTGATAAAGGTGAAATGTGGAGTTTTTTTTGTTGTTGTTTCAACGGCTGTTCTATGACTACATATGTGATTTGGCTCGAGTCTCTAACAAGGTCTAGCCTAGGACCAGCACAGTACCGCCGCTTAAATGCTTATTCAATTTGTATTGACTAGTGTGGTTATAGTTCTTCCTTTGCTACAAAATTGAAGCATGCCCAAGATCCACTTTCTACTAACCAAACATGGACAGATATTAACCATCGCTTTACCACCTCGTGCATGCAAGTTATCACCGACCAGTTTGCCGATCATACCTATTGCTTGCTAGGTAAGAATCGGTAAGAGCAAAAGATAAGCTTGAGAGCGAGAGTTTTCCATTGATACACTAGTATTACCTTGGATATATACATCTGTGTATTTTCCTTATTTCAATTAACCATGGCAGGAAGTCAAGATGAAGGAGATTGTGCGCTACACACCGAATTTGCGAAATACGTTGAGGATCAAGCAAAGGCTATGACTGACATGAACAACAACATCGCCCAGCTCATCGATAACAACGCTCACGGGATGGAGCGGATAGAGAGACGAGTTGCTGATTTGGTCACGAGGATGGACAACCTCAAAAGGAGAGTCCCAGCTGCAGCCCCTGTACCTCCTGTCGCCCACGCTAACAATAATGATAACCGCTCTTGGGCTGACGAAGTAGAACAAGCTGAGGACAACTATGTTGTTGATTCTGAGGCAGATGATGGATTCAATGCGAACAATGATCGTGATCATCAACAGTTGCGCTTCAATTTGCAAGGTATGGCAAGAAACCGACAAGGTAACAATGAGGTACGTGATGAATCACTAGCAAAGGTTAAATTTATGGTGCCTCCATTTGCTGGTAGATACAATCCTAGTGATTACCTTGATTGGGAATTATTGATAGATCAAAAAATTTCATACTTCGATATTGCCCCTAACAAACAAGTTAAGGTTGTTGTTAGCGAGTTTATTGATTTTGCATCCATTTGGTGGCATGAAACATGTAGAAGAGGTAATAAACCAACAACTTGGACTGCTTTAAAAAGTGCCATGTGAGCTAGATTTGTTCCTTCTTACTGTGAGTGAGATTTGCTGCATACTTTGCAACGATTAAACCAAGGTAGTAAATCAGTAGAGGAATATTATCAAGAATTACAAACTGGAATGTTGCGTTGTAACTTAAATGAGAATGAGGAGGCTAAGATGTCTAGATGCTTAGGTGGGTTAAATAGGGAAATTCAAGATATACTTGACTTTAAAGAATACAACTCTATGAGTCGATTGTTCCATCTTGCTTGCAAAGCTGAAAGACAGGTACAAGGACAGCATACCAAGACATGAGGAGGTTCGTTAAAACTAAACTATGATGCTACAAAGGCTTCGACCTCCACTCTTCATCAAGCGTCTCCACCAGTTGTGCCTTCTACCACTTCGACACGTGCTGGAAGTGCAAACAAGAGTTCCAATGTGCAGGCCCCGCCAAAACTTCTTCATCGATCGCATCAACAGGCCGTACTCGCGATACACAATGTTTCCGTGGTAAGGGATTTGGACATACAAAGCGAGACTGTCCTAACCAACGAGCTCTCATTATTCGTGAGGACGGTGAATACTTTTCTGCTAGTGATCATGAGAATGAATTTGCTTTAGTTGCCGCTAACCCTACAGGTGATGAAGATTCTGATGGAGAGGTGGTTAGTGTTGCAATGACGGAGGACTACCCGACACTTGTTGTGACTCATGTGCTGACGGTCCAACTAGAACAACCACAACAAAGTCAGCGACATAACCTTTTCCAAACAAGGTTTATTGTTAACGATCATGCGATGCCTGTTATCATCGGCGGAGGGAGTTGTAACAATTTTGCAAGTGTTGAAATGGTCGAGAAGCTTGGTTTGCCCACCCACCCACATCCACATCCATATTGCATTGAGTGGTTTAACTCCTGCAGTAAACTCAAGGTAACTAAAACCGTTCGGATTCACATTAACCTTGGTTCTTATCATGATTATATAGATTGTGATGTTGCACCTATGGATGTATGTTCTATTTTACTGGATAGACCATGGATATATGATATAGATGTTGTTCTCCATGGTAGATCAAATCAATATAAATTTGTATTTGAAGGAAAGAAATTTGTGCTAGAGCCTATGACACCTGCTGAGATAGCTAATGTAAATCTTCCATGTCGGGAATCTAAAGAAAAGAATTGTGATAGTAAACGAAAACAGAGTGCGCTAACCACGGGCCATTAGCTAGTAGTATGATGAAGTCAAGAACCATTCGTAGGAGAGATAGTCACTCATGACACGGCTCCTGCCCACCACGTGAGCGAGGATCGCGCCTTCTTATGTGTGTGGTGTTAGACAACCATGCTA